>VONZ01001057.1:0-235859 GCA_012976165.1 Labeo catla
TATCTTTGCTACAGTTATAAATACATCTTCAAATTTATTCTTTTATTTGTCTAGCATATTTTTGTAAAGTTATAATTTTGTTATAATACTTTGATATGTTTGCCATTTGCAGTGATTACTATTTACTATTGTTCATAGTGTGACAAGGTCTTTTAACCCCCAGTTTAATGCCCCTGGACCCTATCCAGGTTCAACCACCTGTGTCTAACAAAATCTTATGTGAGCATGATGTGAGCTCCCACCCAACACCACTAGCCCGTGATGTTTTGGCATCAGCCCCGGATGTTTTAAAATCCTAGAAACGCCCCTGCCTCGCAATATGTTAGATGTTGGAATATTGTGCATTATGATCGAGTTTATAGCTTAATTAACTATATTTTAATTGTTAAATTTCTCAGTAGCCTGTATATTGTAATAAATGTTTGAGAAATTATTGTTGTATATCACTGTATTAGTCTAGCCTATATAGAGTAATAGTTAATGTAAAAAGAGCAAATGGGAGAAGCTCTGAAAACGTTTCGAACAGATGGATAAAGATATAATAATCGACATAAAGACTCCAGACCTGATCTCATTATGTGCATAGCACGCCATGTTAATTTGCTTTGATTTTTAAGCTCTATGTCTTTAACAGATTGGTACACTAGAGGGCGTTATTTGTAAAGAAAGATGTTCACCACACATCTGCTTGTGTCCTGGTAGCATATTTCAGTCACTGAAGACTGTAACTAACAAAAACCTGTGTCAGGTCTTTAATTGAGACATATAATGCATTTATTTAGTACAGTGACTACATGCGCGATTACTAGTGCCACATTAAACAATAATTGTGTGCTTAAACCACTGCATCCTTAACTAGCCTCTTTTAGCTTATTTATCAGGCAAACACTGTAGAATGTATTTTAATTCATAAGAAGTTTTTTTTAATATGATTATATTTAAACTTAAAATTGTTTTACAGTGAGAACATGTCCTGTTTTACAAATTGTGTTACTAATCCTGGCTTTCACTCTCTTTTTTACTTTTATTTTTTTTTTCAAACCCTGCATTAAAAGTAAGTACATTATTTAATGTTATATGCTAAATATTTAACTTCCTGTTTAAAAAAAGAATGCATTTCTGCAAATAATTTATTCAGCAATAAGAAAAGAGTTTACTGTGGCTGTCTATTAACATCACTAATAGATTTGAGTCCTATACATAATTTAAAAAGTTTTACAATTAGACAGCTTAGTTCAGTCTTTTTGTAATGTATCTTTGTCCAGTACATTTTTGATGGTGAATAGCTGAATTCATGAGCATGCTATTTTTTCATCACGTTCCTCAAGTCAATAGCTATTGATGGTCGCCCGTTTAATTTAGGTTCTCTGAGTCAGCTAATGACTAGTAAAATAACCAATCTTGGCTTCTCCGTGTTCAAAGAGGGTTTAACACCAGTTAGTTCCAGGCAGGGGAACAATAATCACATTTTAACTCGCCTTCACACCCAGAGTGCTTACAAAAACTCCAACTGTTATAGCCTTTCAGCTCTGCACAATCTGCAATCAATTGCCAGAGGCAAAATTAATAGATGTTAATGGCCATTTGTATTTGAGGCAAAGGGGACAAAATTGGCCAGAGAAAGCTATTAATTATATGCAGAGGGACTGAGAGGGGAGGCACAAGAGGGCTGGAGACGGGCTGCTTTGGGGCTCAATGGGGTCTGTGCCCTGCGTGGTTCACATGGGTTTCCGCTGGGTGGATTGTGAAAGGCCTGAGCAGGGGGGCTTTTGTGTGGCTCCTGAGCCACGATTGTTCCTTCTCAAAAGGGTGACATCTGTCCAGGGTTTCCGAGACTCTGATCCACCCCATTAGCCTCCATCCTCTCTCAACAACTTATTGCGTTTGTAACTGACAAATGAGACAAGGAGAGCCACTCGAGACATGTCAAGCCGCGAGATCAATGCCCGCTTCCCTTGATCTGTGTCTGCTTCATTAAGACACCTTCATAAACTCCCAAACTGAGTTAAGATTCAAGATTTCAGTTCAGATGTATAGCCATAAAATAGAAACGAGTGCTCGATGTGTCAAGTGTATTAAAGATTTCACTGACAAGTGAAAGTTCTTTATGATCACTCACAAAATGGGACCCTGGACAACAAAACCAGTATTTGTAGCAATAGCCAAAATACATTGTATGGGACAAAATTATCTATTTTTCTTTTAAGCCAAACATCATTAGGATGTAAAGTAAAGATCATGTACCATGAAGATATTTTATAATTTCCTACTGTAAATATATCAAAACTTAATTTGTGATTAGTAATGTACTTTGCTAAGAACGTAATTTGGACAACTTTAAAGACCACTTAATATTTTGATTTTTTTAAATAGTTGTATCTCGGCGAATATTCTAACAAATTGTTTTTGTATAAATCTCAATTTCAAAAAATTGACCCTTACGACTGGTCTTGTGGTCCAGGGTCACAAATGTTAGTTTTCTCTCTATTATTATCTCCACTTGTAAAAAATATCATTTAATATAAGGCTAATTATCATTTGATAATAACCATTTGATACAACAACAAGGCTAATCACAGTAGGACTAGCAATAATGCTGCTAATGATAATAATAAAGACATGGATGTGGTAATGATTTTAATAGCATTTATTATTATTAGATTATTGTTTATTATTATTGCTATCGTTAGTTGCTAATAACGAATTTTGTCATTTGTAGGCTTTATAATTATTACTGTTCGTGTGACGATGTTAGCGCTTTTATTGTAGCCTAGGCTAATACACTACAAAATAAATAAAAGATAATTCACATGTACATAATCATTATCCGGATATTTTTAGCTACATATGTGTTTTTTAAAATAAAACATTTTACAGTGTTTGAATATTTATTAACGTAAATAGGATGGTTTAAAGTAAAATGGGTAGGGTACGTTTTATTTATTTATAGGACAACAAGAAAGTAATGATCGTGACGAATAATGCGACCAGAAAACTAGAATAGCGTTATCAGATCATGGGCTATTTAATGAAACACTTTGACGTGCTCACGCCTAAAATAAATAAATAAAATAAAATAAATTAAAAATAACTTTAAAATAAAAAAAGATCATAATGCAATTAAATTAAACAAATTGTATAGCGCCGCATAATCAGCTGCGTGATCAACTGAACATCATAAAGATTCAGTTTTGCGGTTTCACCATTATTGTTTTAAATTTAAATCTACCCTTTATAGATTTAGTTTTGTTGTTGAACTCTTTCTGGTCAAATCCAGAATTTCTTTACACAACACAAAATGGCTGTAATTGACTACGAGTGCGACGCTGGCCGATCTGCGCATGCGCACCACACCTCGCCGTCGGAGCTCTGAGAGCAGGTATTGAAGTTGGCTCATGACAATCCCCGGCGCACAAGCTGACGGATCATCGATCATAAGAGCTCGCAGCGATCTGTATCGGAGGAGCTGATGCCTTCTTCCTATGAGACAGCTGACGGTGCACGAGTTTGGCTCTGACAAGGACATGAATGAGATGAGATCTGAATTAATTTGATCATAGCCTAACTGGTGACAGAACTCACACGTCTATTTGCAGCTATTGGAAGTGTATTGCAACCCACGAATTTGAAGGAACCAAAGGAACCGCATGAAGTTATGGATTGTAGATGGACTATATAAATATTATCTTTTTTGACTTTTTTTAAACCCCCCGCATTTCAGAGTGACTTGCTGGTTGACTTACTCATTTATTTTATTTAACTGACTTGAGTATTTTTATAACCCACCACAATGTTCCAGCACAATAAGAAGTGCTTCACCATTGAATCTCTTGTTGGTAAAGACTCCAATTCCTCAAGTGCTGCCGCGGATGAGCCCATCAGACCCACTGCTCTGAGGTTTACCGAATCCATCCATCCTTCTCCCTTTGGGAGCTGCTTCCAGAACTCAGGCAGGACACTGTACAGCAGCAGCCCAGAGATGATGTTCACAGATCCGGCCACTCATTCCTCCAACTCCGGCCTGTCTCTACGGCACCTCCAGATCCCCACACAGCCCTTCTTCAGTCCGCACCAGAGGGAAACCTTGAACTTCTACCCATGGGTGTTGAGGAACAGATATCTGGGACATCGATTCCAAGGTAAGGAGCAGACTGAGGATCTGTGTGTTAAGTTGCTCCTGGTGAGGATGGAGAGAAAATATCGAAATATTGAAATCGGTGCAGGCCTCTTAAGCTAAATATAGTTTGACCACTTCAAGATTAAATGCAACAAGAATGAACAGATTTTAAGTATTTAAGCAGTTCAAATGCCTTTATTGATTTCAAGGTTGTATTTAAATATTTTTTTTTTTTTAAATGTATACATAGTGATGCGCAAGGGCAAGTCATAAATACCTCAGCTCTGTCCTTTGATATTAAAATGTTTTTTTTTTCTCAAGATCATGAAAAAATTACGCCGTGCAATAGAGATTTCTGTTATTTAAAAAATGACTATAAATTATCTAAAGCGCATTTTCTACCTCATTATCCAATAAACACGAATTGCAAAATAATAAGCGTTAAATTACAAAAGACGCCACTTTTATTTTGATCCCATATTATAAACGGACAAAACATTGCTCGATACAAATCGTTTTTGTTCTGTTTGTATGAAATACTCTCAGTCTTCAATGTGTAATATTATTATAATAAATAATTCATTATTAAAACATCGAAGATGTAATAATTTGTAGGCATAAACTGATAATAGCGTACAGATAAATGTACCGCCTTTTGTTAGTTAGTGTTTTGCTTAAACATAGTTCAGACTTTCAGGATTATTTTAGTTAAAATGTTAACATTTAATAAAATCGTGTAAACATTTATAGGTAAATAAAATCTAATGAAAGACGTTATACTGTTATGCACTGTATTTCTTAAAAAGTAGGATATACATACACTATTATAATAATTAAATGATTTTACAAATGAATTACTATTACATTCGTATATAATCTTCGTATTGTATCTTGTTATTATAAGGCTTGTTTATGACATTTACAGCTCTTAAAATTACCATAATAAAATGCAAGCATTGATAATACTGTTAAGGACATATGTTAGCGTTTTAAGCAATTATTTGGACAAACACTTTACTTCATGGTTTTATAAGGTAACTAGTTATAAAATGTAAAAAAAAGAAAGAAATAAAGGTGTCTTGAAATGTTCATTTAAGAACTTAGTTATTCATTTCATGTACATTTTATCTCTGAGATTATTGTTTGAGATGAGATTCTCCAAACTTCTTTAAAACTTGTTTTATTATTTTTATTCAAAATCAAATTGTAGTGTATAGTATGATAGATATGATAGTGTTGTTTGCAGAGTCCTTAAAAAGTGTAATGGATACTGTGAGGTCCCATTTACCAGGCAATTTGTTAAAGCAGCTATCAGTAGCTCTGGGAAGCCCATCCACATTCGCTGTGAGGGTCCTGAGCTGCTGCTCCACAGTCCTCGAGGGCATTGCTCAGGTAATTGGTGGAAGTCAGAGGTTGTTGTCACTATTACTCAGATCCGGGGTTCAGATAGAGCCCCTTTGTTTACACACAGATCCGATCCACTCACTGATGGTGTCCAATAACCTAGAAAACTACTGTTTAGACAAGACTAAACGCAGCCGTGGGGATTGGGTGGGAAAGGATCGCGCTAATGTGTCCATGGGTTTTAACTCTAACGCTGAATGAATGGGAAAAGAGATGTGTCCGTGTCCTCGGGTCCGTCATGCGGGACAAGGTAAACAGGATCCCAGACCGGCCTGCTGTTGTACATGAGCAGAGCTTCGTGTTTTGGGTACGATTCACAGACTGTGGCAGTGACACACTGATGCACTTTTCTGAGATTTGTGTGCGATCAGGTTACAATACAAATATCACAGAAGTATAAACACCGTCATCAGACTCTTAACGCTGTTGATTTACATTTTTAGAGGGTTTGCTCCAAAGAATAGGTAATAAATATGTAATAATAATGTAATAATATAATAGCAGTTAAGTCCTATATACACTATAGGTGATCCTGGACCACAAAACCAGTCATAAGTAGCACGGGTATATTTGTAGCAATAGGCAACAATACATTGTATGGGTCAAAATTATCTATGTTTCCTTAATGGCTAAAATCATTAGGATATTAAGTAAAAATCATATTCCATTAAGATTGCCTAGCGTAAATATATCAAAACGTAATTTTTGATTAGTAAAATCCATTGCTAAGAACTTCATTTGAACAACTTTAAAGGCGATGCACCTTCAGATTCCAGATTTTCGTTTTCATTTATTTGTTCAGCTTTTAGTGGATGTATAAATCTCAGTTTCAAAACATTGATCCTTATGACTGGTTTTGTGGTCCAGGGTCACATATATAATAAAATAATAATTACATTAAGTATTATAAAGTAATTGTATTGGACATTATGAAAACAAAAGTGGATTATTAATTGAGGTTTCTTGAAAACAAATGTATTCTTATTTTTTAGATTAATAGAATATTTTAGAATACTATTTTTTCAAAAAGTGTAATCGAACTTGGTGTCTATATTATGTAATAACATAATATAACAATAAATACTAATTTCTATATACATTTTATATAATTATATAAAAAAATAGTAGTATTGGACATTTTGAAAACAAAAATTAAATTAATTTGTTTCTTCAAATTTCTTAAAAACAAGCTTATTTATATTAAAAATCAAAATGTAGAATGTAATTTGATAGGTATGATAATCCTGTTTTCAGAGCCTTAAAAAAGTGTAACCGAACTATATATATGTAATGTAATAATTTAACACAATAATATAACAATGTAATAATATAGCGGATATAATAATATTAATATAGCAATATAATAAATCCTATATACACTATATATAATTATATAATAATAATAGTAATTCTATTAGACATTTTGAAAACAAAAAATATTTACTTTTTTTTATTCTTATTAAAAATCAAAATGTAAAATGTAATTTGGTAGGTTTGATAATCCTGTTTTGAAAGTCCTTCAAAAATTGTAATTGAACTTGGTGTCATATATATGTATATATATATATAATGTGTATGTGATAATGTAATAAAATAATATAACGTAATAACAATGTAAAAAATAATTGCAGAAAATAGCAGTTAAGTTCTATATACACTATATGTAATTCTATAATAATAATAGTAATTATTAGCGTAATATATATGTGTGTATATATATATATATATATATATATACACACACACATACACACAGTGTCATCAGTAAGAAATTTTTATAAATTATTTTTTATAGTTTTGCATAATTTTCTTGAAAAAAAGGATTTTTTAGAGGCTTCATACCACAGTATGAAGTAATAAATAATGTAACAATTTAATAATAATGTAAAAATCTAATACAATATAGTATAGTATACTATACACACACACACACACACACATATATAAATGACGTAATGTTTATTCAGTCATTTTATTGGAAATATAAAAAAATATGTATAGAGAGAGAAAGAAAGAGAGAGGGAGGGAGCGAGAGATATTAACAAACAGTGTCATCAGCAGACTTTTAACGCTGTTGATTGTCATTTTTTAGAAGGCTTGTGCCGAAGCATAACGCAGAATAACGTAACGTAACAATGTAATAATACAAAAAGCAGTTAAGTAATTTACATAAATAAATAAATGTACGTGTGTGTGTTTAATCAAGCCTGAAAAATGGGAGTAAGGCAGCGTCTCAGGCAACACACATTCTGTAGGAGAGACCAAAGGATCCAGTCTCTTTCTTTCCCACTATAGGCCACCCTTCTCCCTGCCTCTAATGAGAACAGCACTGACAAGACCAAGCTTGTTTGTGCCAAGGGAATGGTAGTAAAGCTGATCTGGGTGCCATCTGGTTCCCTTTTCCTCACGTCGGGGGCTTTCTTGCCGTGGATAGGCCAGTGTGTGTTTGAGTCCAAAGCCCCGGAGGGTCTCCCAGCTCTTCAGGAGGCTCGAGTCTCCGTCAGAGTTCTGGCCTGCGAGCCCGATCCACCACCACCACCGCCACCTCTCGAGAGAGACGCCGAGGTGATGCGACACATGCTGATGATGCCAGACCGGGGAGCGCAGCGATCTCGAAAGTTTCCAAAAGTTGCCACCTAGCTCGGTTTCGCTCCGTTGGCGCTCAGCGCACCTTGAGGAAGGTTTAAGGAGGGCTTTTCAACACCTTCGAACTGCGGAGAGCTCATTATTTACATTCTTGCACCCAGCTCCCTTCATTTTTGCACCGAGGTGCCTCCATTGTTTTTGCCTGCGGTGTTCAAAGCGTTTTCAGCACGCCAGCTGAAAGCAGTTGTCAATGACAGTGCTGTGACAGAAAATATGCACCTTTTAGTCAAATAGAAGTAAAGGTCGTGCATTATTAGGACCTTTGGGAAGTCTCTCTGCTAATGAAGGCTTGCGACAGAGGCCGATACGAACTAGTCATTCTGCGTTGCAAATGTTGCAATTGGCCAAAAATGTTTTTTGCACATTGGGATGTGCGCATCCAACGTATTATTAGGCATTCAGCTTGAGTTGCTTCTCTGTGATGGCTTAATGCTCCTCTGAAAGGAGTCAGTTCAAAGCTATTGTCTGCAGAGAAAGGCGTTTTTAAAGAGACTTAAAGTCCGAACAGCTTCATGCTAATCCTCTTTTCATCTTCTGCTGATGCCATTAGTGAGCTTTTGTGCTCCGAATTGCTAGATCATTGTGCTTTCTTTGATGGGTTACACAAATGGGTTTTATGTAAACTTAACTCGTATGGCTTACAATTTGGATTTGGGTTCAATTAGTTTATCTAAATTTGCGGTGAGAGGATTTAGTCGGCCTTTGGAGTTGCGAACGTGTTTCTGGATGGCTGAATTTTTTAATAACTTCCATTTGATGCGATAATGTCGCAGTTGAGTCTCCGCGGCCTACGTGTGGGCATGACCCAACCGCAGTGTTGAAAACTCAAAAAGAGTCGTTACTGAAGCAAACATCTTTTTGAGACGTTTGCATGTTACCGATGTACTTTTGCGGTTGCACACCTGATGCGAACGTTGAAACATTTTGGTTATTTTTTTATTGACAAAAGATCATGGTCTGTCGCTTCGCGATCCTCCCAGTAACCGCTCGGCGAGAACATTTTGTTTATACGTGATTGCGGTCAGCGTCTTTCTGGAGATTCTGTCAAGCATGGCTCTCCAAACACTAAAGTGGTCACGGAAATTACACATCCATTTGTTTATGAAAAATGTTTTTCTCTCTTTGTGTGTTTGCAATAAACGGCGCACGGACTCTCCCCTCCAGATGTTGTTTGGGGTCGAGCGAAGATCACGTTTGGCCCGAAATTTTACTATTCCCTCGTGTTGAATATAATCAGAGCAAATGTAGGGGATTTAGATTTGCTTAACTGACAATTAACATATTCATCACAAGCGTTTTACATCTTTTCAAACATGGATGTCTATTTATGTTTTAGCAGCAATATTTCAAAGCCTTGCATTTGTATGAAAATCAGGGTAATGCCACATTATGAGGGATGAGGGTTAAAGACTCATCTCTGAATGCGCTGAGAGCCCAGAGACGTTCGGTTGGTATGAATGATGCGGTGTGAACACACCTTGTATCAGCCATGTCTGGATCCAACCTGGAATTATTCAAATTGACTCGTGTGGCTCAATTAAGACGTGCAATCCTACGCCTAATGTCCGCATTGCTCGTCTATGTAAAGCGCTTATTTTGTATAAAAGCATAAAGAGCCTTTGGATAATACATCTGCTAAATGAAGAAATGTCAGTGTAATAGACAGATGTCTGTCAATGTAATAGACAGATATTTTAATAATCACAGGGGTGTTGTTGTTCTAAATAACTCGTGTTATGAATGCACATGTAATGGCATTCACATAAGGAATTTAAATTTAAATTTCAATAGAAAATGGTTACATTTCGAAAATAAAACATGGTGATGTCATGATGATGTCAGCAGAAGCTCAAGTCACAATTTAAACTCTTAAAAATGTATGAATTTTAGGGTTAAAAAAGTTAAAAGTTAAAGAACGTTTTAGATTTATTTTTATTTTCTTAGTTTTTTAAAACCTCACTCTAAAATTGTCTACTTACTAATTAACACATACTCTTTATTGCTATATTTTGTAGAGGTTTTTTAAAATATTTTGTAAAGAAAGTTTTAGATTTTTATTTATTTATTTAAAATCCAACTATAAAATTGCCCACTTTCAAATTAACATGTATACTCTAGACTTTTCTTTTTTTAAGTGTTTTTTCTTTTGTAAAGAAGATTTAAAATTATTTATTTAAAATTCCTCTGTTCAACATATCCACTTTCAACATGTAGTCTAAACTTCTCTATTTTTTATTTTTATAGAAAGTTATATTTAACATGTACTCTATATTTTTATTTTTGTGTTTTTATTTTTTGGTAAAGAAGAATTACATTTAATTTTTATGTATGTATTTATTTATTTATTTATAAAAAAAAACACTATAAAATTGTTCATTTTTTAGTGTTTTAAAAAAGACAGCTTTATTTATTTATTCAAAATGCCTAGAAAATTGTATACTTCCTAATTAACATGTACTCTTTATTTATTTTTTATTATATTTTTAAATAATTTTTTAGATTTGTATTTATTTATTTATTTAAAATTGCACTATAAAATGACCTAATTCCTAATTAACTTGTACTCTTTACTTCTTACTATTACTAACACTCTCTACTATTACTAACGCTATTTTTTTAAGGATTTCAGTAACACTTAAATAAGGTGTCATTTGTTAACATTAGTTAATGTATTAATTAACATGAATGAATAATGAAACAATACATTTATTGCACTATTTATTCATCTTTTTTAATGTTAGTTAATAAAAATACAGTTGTTCATTGTTTGTTCATGTTGATGTTCATGATTTTAATAATGCATTAGTAAATGCTGAAATTAACAAAACTAAGATTAATAAATGCTGTAGAAGTATTGTTCATTCTTAGTTCACATTAACTAATGTAGTTAACTAATGAACCTTACTGAAAAGTGTTACCAAGATTTCTTTAGATTTTTTTGTTAAAGAAAGTTTTAGATTTATTTAATTATTTATTTAAAATACCATATAAAATTGTCAACTTCCTAATTAACATGTACCCTTTATTTCCCTGCTTCTCGTCTCCAGGTGATGACAGTAGCCCGGAAAACCTGCTGCTACACGGGCCTTTCTCTCGCAAGCCCAAGCGCATCCGCACGGCCTTCTCCCCGTCGCAGCTGCTCCGGCTGGAACGTGCTTTTGAGAAGAACCATTATGTGGTGGGAGCCGAGCGGAAGCAGTTAGCCAACGGGCTGTGCCTGACAGAGACGCAGGTAAGCAGGCAGAGGCATCAGGGTCGATCCCTCCGGCGAACACGGCTGCATTCCACCACACACAGTCACACACACACACACACGGGACGTGAATACACATTTACTCATCTAGTTTCCTCACAGGACGGAAGTAATTCGTCATTCATTGCCTTGGGATAGGCCATATAAATTCCAAAGCATGTATACAACATGCAATAATTGGTCATTTTCACAATAGGCTGTGCATACATTCACACACATATTTGTGTAGGATTATAAGGCTTGAGCAGTACCTGTTGTGACATACGGAGGCGTCCAAACGGCTGAGGGAATCTGGGATTTAAAATCAGAACCTGGAAATAAAAGCAATAAAAATAATTAAATAAATGTTATGACATAAAATAAGAAATATGTGACCCTGGACCACAAAACCCAGTCATAAGTAGCACGGGTATATTTGTAGCAATAGGCAAAATTACATTGTATGGGTCAAAATTTTTCTTTTATGCTAAAAATCATTAGGATATTAAGTAAAGATCATGTTCCATGAAGATATTTAGCAAATTTCCTATTGTAAATATATCAAAACTTAATTTCTGATTAGCAGTATGCATTGCTAAGAACTTCATTTGGACAACTTTAAAGGTGATTTTCTCAATATTTTTTGCACCCTCAGATCGCAGATTTTCAAATAGTTGTATCTCAGCCAAATATTGTCCTATTTATTCAGCTTTCAGATGATGTATAAATCTCAATTTTTTAAAAAAATGACCCTTATGACTGGTTTTGTGGTCACATATGTCATGGTGGTTTTACACTTTTGGACACCTGCTTTGAATCTTTTAACTGAAAACTTATTAAAAATGTAATTTATTAATTTAAATGTAAAACAAATGTTAATTAGGAAGTGCACAATTTTATAGTGTGATTTTAAATAAATAAATAAAATCTACAACTATCTTTAAAGAAATCTAACAACAACAAAAACCTCTAAAAATAGAGAAATTATTTTGGAAACATACAGTTTTTCAGTTTTTCAAATGTTAATTTTTAATTAAATGTTTTGTTACGTGCTGATTATATCATTTGTAATTTTTTAATTATAATAATGCAAAGCATTTTCACCAGTGAACTTTCAATCTTTAAAATGTTATTTTATATTAGCTACTTTTTTTTTGAACATGTTTTAAATAGTGTTTTATCCATATTCAGCTTTGAAAATGTTAATTTATAATTAAACGTTACATTCAAATTTTCAAGCTGATAATATAATCTTTAATTACAAAAATGCAAAGCATTTTCACTAGTGGTTTCAGACTTATAGACACTTACTGTGAATCTTTGAAATTAGTTATTCAGGTTTTACAGCTGCCGTTATTGTTAACACACCGTTTTATCCACATCAAGCTCACATAGCAGGTATGTTTTCACATATCGTGCAGGAGAGATTTTAAAATGAAATATGATTTCCTCACCAGATTACGTCAACAATAATTTTTCAGATGAGCAGCAGGCGTAAGCTTGTTTTTCAATAAGGCATAATAATGTGCCGTGAAAGTATTTTCAACAGCAAACACAGTCTGGGAGATTTGCTTCCCACTATTTGTTTTTTAAACAAAAAAAGAATATATTCCTACATAATCATTTTAAGCTGATATATTAAAATGGCCTCTCTTTTCTCATTCTCATCTCAAGGTGAAAGTCTGGTTCCAGAACAGACGGACCAAACACAAGAGACAGAAGCTGGAGGAAGAGTCGCCGGACTCGCAGCAGAAGAGGAAAGGTAGTCAGCATGTGAGCCGCTGGAGGGTGGCCACTCAGCAGGGCAGCCCCGAGGACATTGACGTCATTTCAGAAGACTGATATCACACGACTGCGTTATCTGGGTCATAAACATCAGTCACACTGATGGATCCCTGCCACACAAAAAAAACCCAAGACATTCTTCAGACATTGTCATGAATTGAACTTGGCTTGTAAACTACGGAACTGAGTCACCGTCGGCTGATCGTGCACAAATGAACAAAGGACGACGACGGCAGCCGAAGCAGCGCTCGCAGACTGTAAGACTTCTGTATGCAATACACAAGGACCTCTTCATTTTGGATCACGCTCCGTCTCAGAGCAATGAAGACTTTTTTGTACGCTTTTTTTTGTTACACTTCTCTCTCGCTCCTTTGTTATCAGTCAGAACATTTCCATAAAGTAGTATATTGGACGGCAAAGGTAATAAATTCACCTTAATGAATAGATGATAAATGTTTGTAGTGTTGAATTGCTTTAGACATTCAATGGCCACAGTCTAACAATAGATACTTTACAACTGGATGTTTGTATTGACAAATTGGCAAATTGCTAGAAAATCACTAGTGCGGTTTCGCATTCGAAATGGTTGTATTTATTCTGAATGAGTGAACATTTCTATGCATTCGAGCGCCGGACCCAAAATTTTATTTTGCATATTACATCTGGGTTGCAAAAGATTTGCGTGAGCAATTATTTTTCTTTCCTTTTTTATGTTTGCTACCACAATGGCTCTTGAACTGATGTCAAATATCAGTGAACTACAGAAGCGTAGAAATTTTTAAAAATCGCTCAATTAAAAAAGAAAAAAAAAAAAAAATCTCAGTCTAACCTCCAAGACCCAGAATGGTTTGTAGCACTTCTTAGCAGATTGTTTCTTTATTGGGTTGTCTTTAAGGTGATAAGCACTGTAATCCCATCTGTTTGTCTTCATTGTTCAGGCATTTTTTTTTTTGTTATGTGTTTGTTCACTTTTTTCCTCCAGACTATTAGATAATAAAACTTTAACTTAATGACTGCTTGGAAATTATTATTTACTATTATGTTGCATTAAATGGATTTTATTTATTTATTATCATTATTATTTTAACATAAGATGGTTTTGAATTCCTAAGCAGCTACGGCATAATTAGTTTAGTTGTGTAAAGCAGACGGGTATCATTACTCAGAAATACTCTTAGTAATAGTGTACTTACACTACCAGTCAAAAGTTTTTGAACAGTAAGATTTTTTATGTTTCTAAAAAAGTCTCTTCTGCTCACCAAGCCTGCATTTATTTAATTCAAAATACAGCAAAAATGTTAAAAATATGAAATATTTTTGCTATTTAAAATAGCTGTTTTCCACTTGAATATATTTTAAAATGTAATTTATTCCTGTGATTTCAAAGCTGATTTTTAAGCATCATTACTCCAGTCACATGATCCTTCAGAAATCTTTGTACTATTCTGATTTGCTGCCCAAAAACATTCATTATCATTATTATTATGTTGAAAACAGCTGAGCAGATTTTTTTCAGGTTTCTTTGATGAATAGAAAGTTCAGAAGAAATCTTTTATATAATATTATAATTGTTTTTATAATCACTTTTGATCAATTTCAAGCATCCCTGTGAAATAAAAGCATTAATTTCTATATTTAAAAAAATATACTGACTCCAAGCTTTAGTATGGTGTATAAACTGTTTTAAATATTGATAATAACAATAAAAATAAAAAATGTTTCTTGATCAGCAAATCAGCATATTCGATGATTTTGGAAGGATCATGTGACACTGAAGACTGGAGTAATGATGCTGAAAATTCAGGTTTGATCACAGGAATAAATTACATTTTAAAATATATTCAAATAGTAATCAGTTATTTGAAATAATAAAAATATTTCAAAATTTTACAGTTTTTGCTGTACTTTGAATCAAATAAATGCAGGCTTGGTGAGCAGAAGAGACTTTTGAAGAAAAAACTTTCGACTGATAGTGTAAATGCAACACAACATATAAGCAACTGAAAGTGAACATAAACATCTCCACCTTTGTATTTCCATGTACAGACATTCAGCGTCACGCTGAAACTGAAGCAAAACCGTAGTATTTCTAAAGCTATTTGATTTAATTTGTGATTTATAGCTGTTCATTTATGTGCACCTCATCATATAGCTCATCTGCTTGCTCATTTAAATAATTATATATGCATGTACATATATATATATATATATATATATATTTCAGTCAGCTGGAAATGCATCAATGTCACCTTTATGTACTGTAATTTACACCTGCTAATCCTTAAGGCCCCGAGTGACAGAAATATATTAAATTTGCATCTTTGCATCACCTAAGTGCACACAGACGTTAATACAAGCCTCATTATCGGTCGCAATGCCTATAAACTGTGAAAGATAATATAAGAACAATCTATTCTCTTTAATTAAAGGAAAAGTCCCCAGGAAACAACACTTCTGAAACACGCCGGATAAAAAACATATGCCGCAACACTTCAGACAGATATAATAAGCTTAATTTAAGCTCAAACACCCACTACATGAAAACTCATAACTTGCTTAAACATTATAGCGGAAACAAAGACTGTTTCTATTTCATGTTTTAAACAGCCAGGTATTTATTATAATACCGAGAACAACGAATGCTAATACGTTTTGTGTGGGTAGTCAAACTTCGCTAATGTAACATAACCAAGTCAGAGTGTTTGTGTATGCAAAATGACCACACTCGGCCTGTGTGAGTAATGATAGAGTATAGACAGGATGTTATCACTGTTAAACGCATGATGATTAACAGTAGCTTGCGGTATCTTTGAAAACGGCAAGAGTGATTTCAACACAGATGGATGGCCTAATACCCAGTGCAACGAGAAATTAAGTGTGTAAAATAATTGACCGACTGACTCACTCACACTTAATTGTAGGAGTCACTACACATTATGAAGGCACAATTTCAGAGAATATTCCTCTGTGTCAAAGCTCGCCGCTAAAAACAAACGCTCATTAATCTTATGAGGGCTATGCTACTTACAAATATTTCCGACTAGCTACCTGCCCCCATGTTGTTGCCATGGATATGAAGAGGTGTAAACAAAAGAACAGATGGTTGAAAGCATGTAGGTGTAGAGAGCAGTCTGTGATGTTTCCCAACTATGTTAAGTGAAATTATTCATCTAACTTACAGTAATTTGATCTGGATCGATGCCAAGCGTGGAGTGGGCCTCCGATTTGGCTTTGTCGAGTTCAGCAAAACTAGTGCTGCTGCTTATTTATCCTGCAAACCAAGTTTGTCCATGAGGACTATGACAGAGTTTACTCAATTCTTTTCATAAACAATCTATCTTTGTCTTCTAGAAACAACTTCAAACAACTTATAATTACAAAGAAACGGCAATGCAATGAATTATACATATATACATATATATTTTGCAGTGGGAAATGTTGCTATAATTCTATATCCTATTAATTTTGAAAGCAAAATAAGTCCTAAGTAAGAAATAAATATAAAGCAGGTATATTTTATGAATTGGAAGCACATCCATTAATTTTTTAACACTTTTACAATTCATACACTGTAAAAAAATATTTTTAAAAACAAAACAAAGATTATTGTACATTTTATAACTATAACAATATTATAAAATAATATTTAAGTTTTAATACTTCAAAATTATATATATAATTTAGGGTGTTTCTTTGTGAAATTTGGCAATTTCTGAGTGAAAATTGTTTCTCACCATTTTTTTTCAGTGTTTGGTGAAACGTGTTTAAATTACTAAAATAAAAACAGTTGTTTAAAAAATGTAATACTTAAATGATAATCAGATTAATAAAAAACTATTAAGAATAGTTAAAAAAAGGATTTTTCAAAGTTGTGAATAAAACTTACAAAGATTTTTGTATATTTTATAACAACGACAATATTATAAAATATTATTTTAGTTTGAATACTTTAAATTTCACATATAATTTAAGGTGTTTGTATTCTTTGTGACATTTAGCAATTTCTGAGTGAAAATTGTTTCTCACCAATTTTTTTTTCAGTGTTGTTTGGTGAAACCTGTTTAAATTACTAAATAAATTAAATAAATATAAAAATAAAAACAAAAACAATTGTTTAAAAATGTAATACTTAAATGATAATCAAATTAATAAACAATTATTAAGAATAGTTGAAAACTGATTTTGAAAGTTGTGAATAAAACTTACAGATTTAAAGACTTAAAGATTTTTGTATATTTTACAGCAACGACAATATTATAAAATATTATTTCAGTTTTAATACTTTAAATTTCACATATAATTTAAGTTGTTTGTATTCTTTGTGACATTTATGAATTTCTGAGTGAAAATTGTTTCTATGCCATTTTTTTCAGTGTCGTTCAGTGAAAGAAATTTAAATAACTAAATAAATTAAATAACTATAAAAATAAAAACAATTGTTTAAAAATATAATAATTAAATAATAAACAAATCAATAGAAAAAAACTATTAAGAACAGTTGAAAACTGATTTTTCAAAGTTGTGAATAAAACTTACAAAGTTGTATAAATGTTTGTATATTCTATAGATTATTGGAAATTGTAATACATTTAATAAATAAAAAACACAATTATTTAAAAATATAAAAATTAAAGAATAATTAAATAATAACAAACAAAAGAATACAATTTTATAAAATACAATATTATAAAATACCATTTCAGTTTTAATAGTTTAAAATTTTCATATATAATTTTGAGTTTCTTAGTATTCTTTGTAAAATTTACTAGCAATATCTTTTCAGTGTTGTATAATGAGACTGATTTAAATTACTAAATAAAACAAATAAATATAATAACATTTATTTAAAAATCTAAAAGTTAATTAATAATTAAATAATAAACAAATTAATTAAAAAAACTATAAAGAATAGTTGAAAACAGATTTTTCAAAATTAAAAAAACAAAAGCCAATTGTTTAAAAATATACTAATTTAATAATAATTAAACAATAATTAACAAACAAATAATAATAAAAAACATAATAATACTGTATGTGTGTACATATATATATATATATATATATATATATATACATACAGTTCCTACACCATTTTTTCACTTGTTTAGTGAAACTAAATTAAATTACTATATATATATATATATATATATATATATATATATATTTTTTTTTTTTTTTTTAATAAATATAAAAATAAATAATAACAAACAACTATTAAGAATAGATGAAAACTGATTTTTCAAAGTTGTGAATAAAAATGATTACTGGAGTATGTTTTACAAGAAAATACTAATTCCACATTTACTTCAATGTGCTACTTGTTGTTTCTTTCTAATTGTTCGTGAAATTCACTAGCGATTCACTACCCAATTTTTTTTCATTGTTGAAGATATAAATCAATAGTCATTTAATGAATTACACTCCTGTTAAAACTTTTAATACGTCTTTATAAATTGGTGGTTTTTATGTAAATTATGATCTCCACGGGTTAAAAAGAAACCCTTATCTAGTTGTTTATCTATCTAACAGTGACTCATTTGCCTCATTTGTGGCTGTATCAACTGCAGCTGAGCAATTACCATGTGTTTAGAGGGTGAGAACATACAGTACCTCAGCGAGGCTATAAACAGTGTCACTGTTCAACGCTGTATGTGTTTTAATTACAACAAGTATTCATAAAATTATCTGATAACTGCGCAAATGACTAAACTAAACAACATGCTGCTATTAGTCTATATGGGTTGTCATGATAATAACAGCCAGTGGAAAACAAACACCCACTGGAAGGTTTATTACTTTTCCGAAGGAGAATTATTTGGGATATGATGGACAAAAGGCATTATAAAAATGTTGTACATCCTTGTGTCTAGATGACAGGATAATAATTTGGTATGTGGGTGGGTAAGCTTGAATTGGGGATGTTTGGACTTGAGACGGAGGAAGTGCACACTAGCTGCGTCTATTGTGCAACGTACAGTAGGGAGGGCCTTCGCATCTGCCTATGGGACAAAGTCAAATATGATTTATGAACCACTTTCGTAGTGATTTCACAGTTTGGTGTATTTGCAATGAAACGTTTCGTTTTTTATGTCCATGGATAGTGTCTGCTCTCATTTCCTCAACTTTTTTCTTTTTTGGGTGGGTTGGGGTAGACGTGCTGCATGAAATTGCTGCATCTGATGATACCATGACAAGAAGCAGTGTGATTTACAACACAAATGATATGATAATTGCAGGCTGGCAACTTTCAGGAGCTAGTTAGCCAGTTTTATGGACTGGAAGAGCTTGTTTCCTCTGCTGCCACCTGTTTGGTCTGCACCGATTGGCTGCGGGGCACTTGAGAAAAGGAAAGCAGCCACCCAATTATAGGGTAACGCCAGTCAAGTCTAGGAGAGTAATTGATTGCTTTTTGTGAATCAGTGTTAGGAGCTCTAATTAATGCACAATGACTGTTGCCGATCCAAGATCCGTGAGCTCAAGCTTAGCGGTTAAATCGATCTTTCAAAAGTAAATCGCTTTTGACGTTGTGCTTTCGCAACAATATTTTGATTGGCGAGGCTTTTTTGTGTACCCAAAACAGTCAGTGAGAGTTTTCTGTTTTGATTACAAATATTT
The DNA here is from genome assembly GCA_012976165.1 of Labeo catla. NCBI lineage: Eukaryota > Metazoa > Chordata > Actinopteri > Cypriniformes > Cyprinidae > Labeo > Labeo catla. The sequence goes on from VONZ01001057.1 coordinate 19,800, forward strand.
AAATTATTGCAGACACGCCGCTTTGCTTCTTTGAAAACATACCAGCTTCTTTCGTGAGTGTCTGCGTGTTTGTAAAACACACAGACACAGTAATTACACAGAAACATCAGTTAATAGCATGTTGAATGGACAAAGACGGCGAGGGAGTTGAAGGAATCATAACAATCATTCATGTGCAATGCCTCTTTGCAGATAGAAATCTGTCTTGTCTTTCACATGTCAGAGCTGACGAAACATGTAGCACCTTTGTTCATCACTCAAAGCTCTTGTTTGTGTGTTTTTAAACGTTTAATATTAACTTCTAATATTGTATACAGGTCAAAAGAATTTGCAAAATGTTAATTATTTCACCAAAATAAGAGGGATCATACAAAATGCATGTTATTTTTTATTTAGTTCTGACCTGAATAAAATATTTCACATAAAAGATGTTTTGAATTTATAAAAATGACCCTGTTCAAAAGTTTACATACGCTTAATTCTTAATACTGTGTTGTTACCTGAATGATCCACAGCTGTTTTTTTTGTTTGTTTAGTGATAGTTGTTCTGCTGCCTGTTGTTCTTCAGAAAAATTCTTCAGTTCCCACAAATTTGTTGTGTATTTGAACGCTTTCCAACAATGACTGTATGATTTTGAGATCCATCTTTTCACACTGAGGACAACTGAAGGACTCATATGCAACTATTACAGAAGGTTCAAACGCTCACTGATGCTCCAGAAGGAAACACAATGTATTAAGAGGGTGAAAACATTTTGAATTTGAAGATCAGGGTAAATTTAACTTATTTTGTCTTTTAGGAAACATGTAAGTATCTTCTGTGGCTTCTGAAGGGCAGTACTAAATGACAAAGACATAATATTCAGGCAAAATAAGAAAAATGTACACATCCTCCTTCTGTTCAAAAGTTTTCACCCCCGGCTCTTAATGCATTGTTTTTCCTTCTGAAGCATCAGTGAGCATTTGAACCTTCTGTTATAGTTGCATATGAGTCCCTCAGTTGTCCTCAGTGTGAAAAGATGGATCTCAAAATCATACAGCCATTGCTGGAAAGGGTTCAAATACACAAAGAATTTGTGGGACCTCAAGGATTTTTCTGAAGAACAGCGGGCAGTTTAACCGTTCAGGACAAACAAGGGACTCATGAACAACTATCACTAAACAAAAAAAAAACAGCTGTGGATCATTCAGGTAACAACATGGTATTAAGAATCAAGTGTATGTAAACATTTGAACAGGGTCATTTTTATAAACTCAACTATTATTTTCTTTTGTGGACTACATGTAAACATCTTTTATGTGATATATTTTATTCAGGTCAGAACTAAATACAAAATAACATGCATTTTGTATGATCTCTCTTATTTTGGTAAAATAATTAACTTCTTTGCAGATTCTGTGTATGTAAACTTTTGACCTCAACTGTATTAAAAGTAATATCAAACTTGCAATCATTGTTTACATGAATAGTTAAAAAAACAAAATATGCTAAAAATGTACTCACTCTCAGGCCATCCAAGATGTAACTGATTTCGTTTTATCATCAAAACAGATTCACAACAGAAATCTATCATTACATCACTTGCTTGCCAGCAAATCCTTTGCCATGAATGGGTGTCGTCAAAATTAGAGTCCAAACAGCTGAATTAGAGATTTTAAAGCCATTTTGCGAAAACAGTACAAATCAGTTCTAAATTAATGTGTTGTTGAATTTTGATGTGAGAGGACAACAGGGGACTGACTTTTTCACTGAAGAAAGCATTATTATTAACTCATATTTTGATCAGAATTGACAGTTTAATGTTAAAACATTTTGTTAAACATGCATTTCACTTTCGGCTTCTCAAGATGTTAACTGATGGACTGGAGTGGTGTGGTTTACTTGTGGATTATTGTGATGTTTTTATCAGCTGTTTGGACTCTCATTCTGACGGCACCCGTTCACTGCAGAGCATCATTGGTGAGCAAGTTATTCATAATGCTGTATTTCTTTCCTGGTCTCATCACTCTCGTCGTGCATTTTTTGTCATTTTCATAGACACACAGTGGGTTTTCTGATGTGTGAGCTGTTGCTCCTTTCTTTCATGCGGTTCATGTAGAAAATTCTGACGCTTGATTCCTTGCAAACAGCTTGAGACACTCCGACGTGTGTGTTAAAAACAGAAAAAGCAGGCCCAGCAGATGACTTTGACTGACAGCTGATAGAATGACACTTGCGGCTTTTTGCTTATCCCAGAAACAGTTCTGCATGGCTTTCACACAGACCTGTGACTAATTAAGTTAATCGACTTGTAGCCAAAGACGATTGTGCATGCTCAACGTGTGTAAAAATACCGCAAATCTACAGTATCATATCATGCCGATGATTAATAAACATTGATGAGCGCATTTCTTTCCCTGCCAACGCCTCTCCTCCCGGCTCAGCTATAAAACTGACGCGCGTCCCCATTGGCACTCACCAGACAGCGCGAATCAACACCCGACAGCAGGTTTTCTCCAATGTGATCACGCATCCCCTATTTGTGTTCTAGCACATTACTATTTAAGGGGCCCAGTCTGGTTCTGGGTGCAGAATTATGATGAAAAGCGGTGCATCAGCATCACGGGCATCCGGTTGCTCTGACTATATTTATCAATCCCTATATTTATGGATGACAGTAAGGAGACTGACCACTGACAGAGAAATTTGTACTGCATCAGCAGCTTACACTTCTCTCTAAAGGTCATCATATGCTGAAAAATTTAGTGAGATAAAAAAGTGTTGTGTGCCACAGGGCCCTCAGTAAGGCACAGAAGGTACCCCTGCTGTAAATTCAGAAATATATTGCTTTTGACTCTTTAACTCTTTAAAAAATACTAAACCATAAAATATCATAATATGTTTGCACATATTTAAGAAACATGCTTAGTTCAGATCTTCGAAAAACAATATTACAGACAGTTAGTTCTGGTCCTTTATTCTGATTGGTTGAGTCACATTCTAAGCTGTTGTAAATTACTCTACAAACATACACCTTTGTTTACTTTTGTATGTTGCTTGACAACCACTTTGTTGCAACCACAACTGTTTCTGAGGAACTGCATTGTTTGGTGGAAGAATACTGTTTATATTTATATATAAATAAGCCCTGTGAAGCTGTGGTTTACAGTGAATTTATAACAGCTTGACGTTGCGCCTAACAATGTCCCTTAGCTGTTATAAATTCACAGCTTTTTGGGGCTTATTGCTTTATTATAAAACGGATCATTATGGGCCTTGATTCTGATTGGTTGAGCTGTGTTCAAAGCTGTTGTAAATTACTCTACAAACAGACACCTTTGTTTACACTTGCGTGTTGCTTGGCAACCACAAGCGTTTCTGCCACTGATCTATAATAGAGAACATTATATATAGATCATATATATAGATTTCTGCGCAGCTATATTGTTTGGTAGAAGAATAATGTTTTTATTAATGTCATTACGCCTTATTTGCTCTGTTTTATTTTGTAAAACCTTACAACGTATATGGAATAACCATTTTAAGCCGTGGTTTACAGTAAATTTATAACAGCTAAGGGGGTCCGCTCCGCGTCGTGCCTAACAAAGCCCCTTAGCTCATAAATTGACTGCAAACCACGGCTTCTTGGGGCTTCTTACTTTATTGAAATGTGCGTTCAGTGTTAGAATGTCTGGTTTTGTTTTGGTCTGTGCGATTCTGCCCATCCAGGTTGCCAGTTTGTGAAAAACACAACGTATTTCAGCCATGAAATTCAGAAAATAAACTGGGTCAGAGATTACACATTCCACCCGACCTAAAAAGCTGCCACCTACAAAGTTTTATTACCAGATGAGCATTAAAAAGCAGATAAATAAACCTACATTGTCAGTTGGGCTTGTTGTCCTCAATCTGGCAACCCGCCAGAGCGTCAGATCTGAGGAGGAGGAGGCGGGAGAAACATATTTTGAATTTGGACTGCAGTACCCATTTTAACAACTAGCTGTCAATAATAAACACTGCACCTTTAACATTGTACTGGATATCTTTAGCATTAAACTTAAACTTCGGCCTCTATCGCCATCTGTGGTTTAAACTTTCAGTTACGTTACTTTACGTCAGTTGTGCTTTTGCCATAGTTTGCGGAGTCTCCATGGTTACCGCTATTCGCAATGTCAGCGCGGATCTGTCATGGTGCATCAAGACCAACAGAATGGAAGAAAATGTTCACACACAGCGTATAAAACAAGTAAGTGATCATATCTGTCGCTATGGTTAGGGTTTTATTTTTAGCCCAGGTTTAGCTTTACATTTTTAATACAGACTTTCCGCAGTTCGAGGTTTGTTTGTTTGTTTTAAAAAGGTGTTTCACAAGAGGTCAGCGAGGGATTGCTGTTTAGAGGTGTCAGTGTAATGCTATCCTGCTAGCTCGTTAAAACAACATTATTTATTGTAGCAACAGGCTATAAATACTCATTATCACCAATAAACGCTGGTTGCCGAACTTCTGTGTGTATGGACATTGCCTGAAAACCCAAAAGCGAATGACGTAACTTTAGGCATGGAATTGACCGCGAAATCCGACCGGATAGGTCAACATTTAAGTGAATAGATTTACCATAGTAAATTTGACGAAGTTGAACACTATGTTTAGTACTCCCTCATCAATGGAATTTTATTTATTTTCAGCCTAAAAATGTAGCAGTTTATATAGAGGGTTTGCACTTGCTTCATGATTTGGTCAGTTACCCGGATGCGCGGCCATATTGGCGATACTCGGATGTAAACAACAGCATGGTTGCACGGTTAATGTACTACTGAATACATTGTTCTGCTAATTTATGCTGTCTAAACCATGGGAAAAACGTGTGGAAGCTGCTAAATCATATAGAGAAGGGCTTAGTGAGCAGGAAAGGGCACAATATTTTGACAAGCTAAAGTTAATAGGTGATAAAGATACGCACAAGCAGTATTAATTAAGATATTAGCCTAATATTTCACCTACCTGACTGGAAATGATAAGAACAAACATGAATGTTTTCAAGATTCTTGACCTGGAAATCCTGCTTCAGTTTGGGCAGCCACAAACGCCTTTTGTTCCTCAGTTTTTTGCACTATTCTACTTGATTTGTTGTAACTTTTGGCAGATTTGTTGTAACTTTTGATAGTACTCCAAATGTTTTTCCTGGTCCGATTGATTAGTACAGCCCAAAACATGACAATAATTGACCATTTTCAGCAGCAATGATCAGCAAAATATGAGTTTTGTTCAGTTCAGTGCATTATTTACATTCAGCGCCACCAATATGGCCAATTAATGACACATCGTGAAAACACTCTATTGAAGTAAAATAAATAAATAAATAAATAAATAACAATCAGTGTTATTGGCACAAAACAGTGCAAGGACTACAGAGCACAGTCTATGAAAGTGTATAAAAATGTGTTTCACTCTTGACATTCTCATCACATTCTCAGTCTCTGAACAGACCTACATACTTATCTATGTTAAAGTATGCAAAAATCAGTATGTCAGTAAGCTGTCCAAATGCCTAGTATTCATGATAACCTTTGTCCTTTTCTAGAATGTCACAGGATCTGAAAGCTAAGAAGGCAGAGACCTGTAAGCCAAATTGATTTTTTCAAGTGTAAGTGCTGTAAGTACCAAAAACAAAGTTACTTGTGGGTTAAATCATACTTAACAATAACCAAGAAAATATTTTTCCTTTTTTGCAGTTGATTTTAGTATGTGAAGTATCAACGCCGTGCCGCATGTCTACTGTATAGAATGCACTTCATCCTGGTTCAGAAGTAAGTTCAACAAATTCTGTGCATACTCATGAAAGTATACATTTTTTGAACACAGCAATTATCCCCCCCCCTCCTAAATATGAGCTGAAAAAAAGCTATTTTTAGCTAAGTTATTTTAATAACTTCGTATTATATTTAATATTATATGCAATATAAATATTAAATAATAATATGATATTTAATAAAAATGACATGTTTTATAATATAATATTTATTTTATTATATAATGCTATTTATTTATTATATAATTATATTATTGATTATTTTATGTTTATTAAAGCAAAATTAAAATCTTTGCAAGATAATCAACAACCAGGATCCTGAAAAAGCAGTAGATGACTGATTATTGGTCTGTGTTACTAAAATGTATGGAAAAGCATAGTCACTGATTTATTTCAGGCTGTGCAGGATGATATTGTGCTATTTAGCTGTAGGCCTAAGGCCTGCTGTATGTAAAGCTTTAGATTTATAGCCAAAGTTTTCAGTAGATGTGAAAAATGTGTGGTCCCTCCAAGACAGAGCGGATGAGACACCAGCTATGAAAAGCATTAGCCTCAAGTGGGTATTCAAAGTGTTAAACTCAGAGGTATCGTGTGAGAGACTTTTGAGTATCTAACACTTGTTTCACAACGCTCCTTAATTGCTGCTTTAAGCGCAGAAAAACGCTTTAATATCAGGCCTCGGGTTAAGGCTACGTTCCTCTACGCTTCATGAAAAGACACGGTATTTCCCTATTATCTGCTCTGTCTTGAATGTCGCTGTAAAATTCCAGCTCATCCTTTTTAATAAGCCGCAGTTAGCTTGTGTTGTCTGCTAAAAATAAGGCTTAAACACGGTAATTCAGAAAGGGAAATTGAGACGGAGATCACGTAAATGTAGCCTCAAATGGAGGCTAAACATGAAGAGGGAAAGCTGTTTGGTAAATGCTGCTTTTTGCACTCGACCTCATGACTATTAGCGCAATTCAGTCCCGCAATTACAGACGTCTGAAGTAACTAACCTCTCTAATGCAGCCGATAACACGGTGATTAATGCTGATTAACAAACTTTCCTAAATAGATATAATAAGGCAGGAGCACCTTTGTCATCAAAGGCAAATTTGCATTATGGTATAATTTCACCATCTCTGTTCAGAGGTGTCAACGTTTACTCCAGTGTTGCTAATTAATTTTCTCCCAAACAGGATGGTTTTATTCAAATGAGCCAATCCCTTCATTAGCACACCTGTGCTCTGCTCCCTCATTAAAATTGGAATCCTGTAAATTTTTACATCCGCAGACAGTGGCTCTGTTACCAAATATTGAGCAAGGTAGCACTGTGTTAATTAATGTTATAACGAGTCGGTGAGTCAACGAGGACTGATTTGCATAACCTGTGCAAAAACAAAACCTGCCGATGAGTATTCGCTCTGTGCGATTGTCGGAGGTCTCTTCATAAAATACATTGCATTGTGTTAGTTTCTAGCCTCCGGCCCACTCACACACTTACTGATGCCCTGTGGAGAAAAAACGTATAGCAGGAAATATCAAAGAAACAATGGTTCATTAAAATGCGCTTCATAAGTCACACGTTGTCACACGGGAGGAAATTGATATGATGAACTTTTTTTTTTTTTTTGAGCACTATCAGTGTTCCACTGCATTATGTATGGAGGTACTTAATAACCACGCAACAAGCCGTTAATCCGTTATTGCCACGGGCATGTTACCAGTGACTCTGAATCACAGGAGTCTGAATAACTCAATTCTGTAATCTGAATAACTCAAAACATGTTTTATGTAAAAACATTACATAAAAAGAAACAGGGTGCTCAACAGTACATATGTATGTATAAATATGTTTTTATATATTTATATTTACATAAATACATCGATATATTTTTATATATTTATATTTACATAAAAGAGGCTTGTTTATTTAGGTTTTATTGTGCTTTTGCAGGGATTATTTTGCTATGGGCATATTAGCAGTAATAACATCAAGCTTCACCTGTAATCTAAGTAAATATAACAAATGTGTCTAAATAACTTTTTTTTTATTTATTTTACACATAAACACACATGCAAAATATGTTGTAAAAAAAAAATATATATATATATATATATATATATATATATATGTTAGTTTAAATATTTCTATATTTATATTACACACACACACACACACACATATTTGTATGTATGTGTGTATATATATATATATATATATGTGTGTTTATGTTTGTGTATGTATGTATATATGTTTCATTTAAAATAAATATTTACCATTTTAGATATATTTATTAAATATATAGTATATATAGTGTTGTATATATGACCCAGGACCACCAAACCAGTTGTAAAAATCACAGGTATATTTGTAGCAATAGCCAACAATACATTGTATGGGTCAAAATTATCGATTTTTCTTTTATGCCAAAAATCATTAGGGTATTATGTAAAAATCATGTTCCATGAAGATGTTTTGTAAATTTCCTACCGCAAATATATCAAAACGTCATTTTTGATCAGTAATATGCATTGCTAACAACTTCATTTGGACAACTTTAAAGCCAGTTTTCTCCATATTTTGATTTTTTTTTGCACCCTAAGATTGCAGATTTTCAAATAGTATCTCGCCTAAATGTTGTCATATGCTAACAAACCATCAGTACATCAATGGAAAGCTTTTATTCAGTTTTGAGATGATGTATAAATATCAGTTTCAAAAAACACTTATGATTGGTTTTGTGGTCCAGAGTCACATATATATACTGATATTATATTAATATTAAATTATATATATATATATATATATATATATATATATTTATGTTTTAATATCTATTCATTTCATTATATATATTTTTGCATCATAAACAACAACCAGGATCCTGAAAAAACAGTAGATGACTGACTGCTGGTCTGTGTTGCTAAGAAAATATGGAAAGGCACAGTTGCTGATTTATTTGTTTATTTATTTGATAATGCATGATAATGAACATTTGTATAAAATATACAATGTAAACAAGCCGGATTATAGCAACTTTGCTAATTTACATCTGCATTCCCTAAGCAGGTGCACGCGAAAAAAAAACACGCTCAAATATACATTTAAACATGATAAAGAAAACAAAAATACCCCAAACACATTATTTAAATGGTTACACAACTGAGTCACTTTCTATTGCTGATTTAATTTCAATATATTAAACAAATCTCTGGAATACTTGATTGTCTTGGGTCATTTGTAGTATTCTGTGATTAAATATTTTTGACGACTGTCATCGCTGTCCACTCAAATCAGTATCTCAATGTTTATTTATTGACTTGTTTGTCAAGTGTAAACAACCCCTTTCGGGATGATATAAGATCCCTTCGTATTGGGTTTATTTATCTGGATGTCTGATTATCTCCTATGCTTTACTAACAAGAGTAAGATCCCTTGTCCATCTCTGTCCAAAAACTCAATTGTTTCCTATGGGATCACAGATTGAGGCGTCTCCTTTGTTCACTCTAATAGTCCTCAAACCAATTGGTACTGGCGCTGTCTAAATTGGCCATTTGGACATGGGTTATTTATTGGTTATTTGTTTAAAATGGACTGCGGGCAGGGAGCAGGCTTCTTCCATCCCCTTAAATCGTGTTTTGTACGACGTCTCCCGGGTGCACGCAGCACTCATGCATGCCAAGCGGGGTGTGGTACCCACGTCCTGCAAATTAGCAGGCTTATTTCCATCCGAAAGTTTGGACAGCTCAGACCAAGCGTTGCACGCGGGCCTAAAGAGTGCGGCCGTGACCACCGCGGTTGGGCCAGAGGCTGCTCTCGCAATTCAAAACAGTTGACTTAGTTATTACAACTAGGGATTACCCAAATAGTTTTACCATGCTCTGTTAGGTTTGGCTCATGTGACACCAGCCGGGATTGGCTGCGGGGAGGCTTGTTTATTTAGCGTCTTCCGCTCTCACTCGTGGGGGGGCTCGGCAAGGTGCGCTAGCGATCCTTGTTGTTTTCACTCCTGTCGACGGAGTGGAGCAGAGGATTTGACGAGCGCATTAGCTAAGAAAGCACATACATCATTACAGTGACCTTGTCAAAGCATCAAAGCGAAAACACCAAACAGAAAGAGCACGCGCCATATATATCAGCCGCGTGCTAAAAAAGACTTTTGGCAGAGAATGATTCATCATATGCTTCTGTTAATGAGAAAGTAGGAATCCGCGAGGCTCCTTGCCCGAGAAGTTGGTCGCACAGAATCTTGGCACCAAACTGCCGGTGTGTGATAGAGTTAAATAAATGCACTTAAAGTTGTAATCATAAGCATATGCACCACAGTCTGTTGTGTTATTTTCCAGCACGCTAATCACCAAAAAGCAAATTTAGTGCGTCCTGCCTGTTCAAATTCTGGAAAGACTTCACAGTTAATAATTCATAAGCACTTGCTAATCTCACTGTAGGAGTCTAATTAACGCATCATTAAAAGCATAATTCTGATAATTATAATTTCTCACTTTTTAAATGGGAGCGCCACAGAACCGAGCAGAGCGAGGAAGGGTGTCTGTACAGCCAATTTACTCAGCGAACCAGATGCCAGAAAGGAAAGAGCCCCAAGTTAGGGCGCAAACGTCGGCCGGTGCGCCCCATTTAAATATTTCGCGTTGCATTCACTTCCATTCAAGCGATAATCCCCCTAAATGTGATGTCGACTCTGATGTTTGGCGTAATCGGATAATTAAAGATGATCTAAATAAGATATCTGAAGATCCGATTATCAAAGTCACACCACAACTGTAAAGAAAGGCTAATCGTTTCATTATTTTTATGCTGAACGCTCATGCATTTGGGATTGAGATATCGCAGTTTTATTATGTCATCAGAAGGTGCGCCGGGGTGAGAACGACCCCAGATGTTCGTGGCGCCGGCTGCCGTCCAAATCAATTATTCCGCTCTCAGCATGAATTCAATTCTCCTGCACTCATCAGAGGTGTGAATAGGTAAACATCACTCTCTCCTCTTTTTCCCTCATGATGCGGCACTGCATAAAATGAGGCGCGGGGCTTGCGCGGCTCACATATATATACCGGCTGGTGGTGTTGCTGCCGAGCGGGGTTAAACGCGCCGCTGATTTCCCTAATGAAATGACACAAATTCACAGGCCTGTTACAGATGTGTACCCTTGTTGATGCTCTCTGGAAGTGAACGATTAGGTTCTTCCTTCTCATGCTGTTTGATAGAGTGATTAGATCAAATAGCCACCTTCTAAAGTGTCTGATGATCCGAAAGTCTGCCGCACACCTGCGTCGGGCTTGATGAGACTTCACGTGATTCAACCTGAATAAAGATCCATTGTATTTGCTTTCACACCTGTATGCGATCGGGAGGTGAGAGCTTCACCACCTCAGGTGTGGGAAAGGATGTCGACTTTCTTTTGTGTGCGAACGCGTGTGTGTGTTGTTGTGGCTTTGTTTCTTGTGTGTTTGTGGCACTTTCCATTTTAGTAGGTGTCTTACAAGTCACAAACTGGGTTCAAAACAAAAATGAGACAAAGTACAGAACTTTTTTACAAAGGCCTTGCTGATTTCTTGAAGAAAAGGAACATTCATAGTTCATAGTTTAAAATGTACAGTTTACAAAAATGTACATTTTTTGCTAGTCTTTATAACGCTCCCTTTGCATGTGTAAAGAGCAGCAGTGCCGAGTGCCTTCTCCAGCTCTGCTCACACGCTGGCTGTGGGTTTGCTGCCGTGTTAAATATAATTTTTACCTCCCCATCCTTCCATAACACCCTCTTTGCAGAGCCTGTATTAAATTGTGACAGATTCATAAAACAATCCAGGCTGAAATGTGCTGCACAAACTGTTAATATCAGACTGAAATGATCACTGGCTACATTTACACATATAGTATGTCTGATTATTGTTAATAATGAGAGTAAGGATTCAGCAAATTAAGATATATACATGATACGGACAAACCTCTTCAAATATTTCAGTCATTCTGTAAGTCTCATCACTGTACATGAATCAGTTCATTTTGTACAAGCTTAAAGATTTATACTGTTTGGACATTGTGCATAAATGGCATAAATGCTGAATAAATATCCATAATTAAGCATAAATGAATTAACAAATGTGGCTTAATGTGTAGCATGCGCCTCCATACATAAATAATAATAATATAAACATAATGCCTAATGTCTACATCTATTTAAAGCTGTTGCATGAGCTCCAGCAGTGTGATTTATTCTGTTCTGTCATGTTTTCAAACCTGTCGATGAGCTTAATAGGTTTGGTTACTTTAATTATGAGCATAATCTAATATATTAACATAATCACTGTATTCAGTTTAGATGCTACTAAAGGATGTTTCTCATGAACCACGAAGGGTTTTAAAAACATTGTTGATCATTTAAATTAAACTGAAATATAAAATTCTATACAAATATTAGATGAAAAATGTCAATTAAAGGGAAATTAGGAATGTTGCATTGGCTGCTAAAATTGCTAATTGGGAATAAATAAAAAAAACTAAGTTCAATCCAAAAAAATAATGGACACTAGCGATCCTCGTTTTCACTGCCATCGACGGAGCGGAGCAGAGGATTTGACAAATAATAATAAAAAAATAAAATTAAAATAATAAAATGGCAAAAGCACATACAAAAATGGCTAAAAAGCAAACTAAATTAAAATGAAAACAGAAAAAAAATTAAAGCAAGTTCAAAATATTAATATAAAATTAAACTAGTATATAAATACTACTAATCAAATAACACTGCCATATAGAGTAATTTTCACTGTTTAGTTTCAATTAATGCACTTATGGCATTGGAAAGGAAGTTTTGAATTCTGGAAGTTGCAATGATTTTATACTTCAAAGCTGTTTTTCAAAAAACAACATATGACTCATGTAATGAGCAGTTAGTCATCATATGAAGACTTCATTCCAATCCAAAGTAAGACTTAACATGCAAAAGTCTTGTGAAACAGAGGCGGTCGCTGTGATATGATGTGACATGACAGAACTGTTAGGTGAGGAGCAGAAATGTAAAGCTCTGAATGACTCAGAGGAGCAAACTTCCAGAAGCTTTAGCATGTGTCTCTCTCGCCTGAGCTGTGATTTAAGGCACCTTACTGTCAGCTGGAAGACCCTGAGGGTGACGGTGGGGAAAGGAATGGAGGTCTGGGTTGCTATGGTAACACCTGCGGACTTGTTCTTGAGCAGATGATCCAGAGTTATTTTGGTTGTCCCATTTAGGACAGTCTCAGTCTCATATTTTACTTTTATAAGAATAAAAATGCTTTCTGTGTGGTCTTAGTGGTACATTGTTTCGCATGTATCAAATAAAACTGTTAACAAATGTAGATCCAATATTCTTAGCATTTAATATGCATAGTCAGCAGAAGGCGTCTGGCATTCTGGCTCAGTTTTTATTTCTTTCCCCTTTCTTCCATTGGTTGGATAAACAGATAGCCCTGCCCCCTAATTTACACCATTGGTTGTACCATTGTTGCTGTGTTAGGCTGGTCAGAAGGCCAAAACAAGGTGTTACACTTTTTAGGGAAATAAACAAATGGTTTGTAGAGTTAGCATTTAAATTATAATACTTAAATATTTCTGCATATTTGTCCAAAAGTGCACTCTTCAGTTTTGAGATGAAATGTTAAAGAGAGAGTTCACCCTTTAACATTTAATTCATAGATAAAGGGATAGTTAATTCAAAAATGAATATTCTGTCATTAGCTAATGTTCTCAGGCCCTGAAACGTATAGTAGTAAGAACATTGGTAAAACGTGTTTTGTGTGCAAAGAAGAAAAAAACAATTTTAATCAGCAATTTTTCTCTTGCGCTGCCATTCTGAAACCTTTTAGATTTTATTAAAAATATCTTAATTTGTGTTCCGAAGTTGAACAAAGGTGTTACAGGTTTGGAATGACATGAGGGTGAGTATTTAATGACAGAATTTTCATTTTTGGCTTAAACTAAAAGCCAACTCTTTAAAACATACAATTTTAAAATGGAATTTGTAAATTAGGGATGTAACAAGTTTGAGATCTATACAAATATGTGACGATTCAAGTCAGTTGAGATATTAAACGAATCGCAATAAAATTAGGGGTGGGGTTTTATGTGAATGTACCTCTGAGGGAAACTGATTATTTTCAGAAAACTTTAGATGGGATTTTCTTTTCATATTTTCTTCTATATAATGCATATTAAAAGCAAAGTCCCTTAAAGACAAGTCATTTCACTTGGCAGCCATCTTTAAATCGCCTCTCCTATCACTTTAAACTGTTTATTAAGTTTAAGATTAAATTTCATATTTGAAAACATCAAGCTTGTTTCTTATGTTTCAAATGCCGTTTAAAAAAAAACCTTGTTTTTGATGCTAGACCAGCCAATGCGCATCCACAGTCATGAGCGCGAGTTTGCAAACACTGCAATGACTTTGCAAATCAACGATTGGCTCTTTTATTTAAAAGGCGGGGCTTATTCGCCATATTGGGCGTTGCACTTTCTCTCATTTGTAAGTAATAGGAGTATCCTTCCTATATATGAAGTCTATAACTGTGTCCCAAATGACGCACTGTACACTATGCACTTATACACTATGTGCTTGTACACTATACACTCAACCATGTAGTGTATGAATTATATAAGGTTATATTGTGTTTGATAGCGCCTCCTTTTCACTAAGTAATTAAAGCTGCGACAGTTGAGTACATGAAGTTTTTTTGGGTTAAGTGCATCATTTGAGTATTTAAAGTGCACTTTTTATTTTTTTAAATTTTCATTGTGAACACACTTCTAACACTATTTATGCTACAAACCATCATAGAATAGTGCATAAGTACGCAATTTGTGATGCACCTTTTGATTAAAGTAGTGTTCATAAGCGCAGCGCTGCTTTGTTTACCAAGAACACGCTGTATTGCTGCTGTTCCATAAACGCCACCTGCTGTCAGAGAGTGAATCTGTGTTTTTATTTAGTCTGTCTGCTGTTTATGTTTTGTACAGATATGTTTTATGTAGTATAGTTTCACAAAGCTAAAGTCAGATCATTCTATCTTTGCTTCAAATTATTCAATCTAATTTAAATCAAAACTGCTCTTTGGATTGTGAATAAAATGCAGTGGTTGCCTCTAATTTTACATGGAAAGAGCACAGGCAAATCTCATTTAAATCTTTATTTAAATCTCATTTTGTAAAAAAAATCACGAGAAAATTGTATTGTGAAATCAGTATTGTGAATTGCGTCTTGAGTTACATCCCTACTGTGAATGTCTTCATTATTTAAGTTGAAGTATTCTGAGCCCCCATTTATGACACTTCCAGTGCAGTGAAACACAAGGATTTCCATAACTATTAACAACACTTAATATGCAGGTGATAATCACTGACTACATAATGAGCTCTTTCCCAGTTCCTCTTTTGCACTTAAGATAAATCATTTACACTCATTAAATCTTTTGAAGTAATTGATGTCACCCCCTAAAAGTTCATGCTCCATTAGTGGGTGATAGTGTACAACAGAAAGGGGTGCGACGTCTCAGACGTTCTCTTAAAAAGCCCTCAGTACCGGGGCTGCTGCTGACACAATGTGGGCTGGCTACAGACTCACGCATTGCCGCAGCTACAGATGGCAAACGCTTGTCCAGCCCTGAATCCTCAGTACAAGATGGCTGGATTGGCTCACATCTCCCTATCGCCGTCTGCACACGTTAAAGACAGCCAGCTACTCAGCACATCACCGCGCAGCAAACAAACGGAGCCCACGTAAAGCAGGTCTCTCCATGCACGGTGTCACTACAGCGGATCCGCGTTCGTCTGTAACGCTTCGGCTTTAAGTGCCGCAGGCACTTTGTTGGCATGGTTCAAGTCTGTGTTGAGACAGGAGGCCCACAGCTTTCTGTGACTGACAGACAATGATGATGTCATCGAGTGTGAAGGACTCTGACCTGAACAGAAGAGGGAGGCTGGTGCGTGCAACTCTCCCAGCTGAGGTGCCTGCCGGTGCAGATGGACAGGGGCTGGGTGTGGGTCTCTGTGTGGGAGACAGAACTGGAGCCGTGCTTGAGTCCTCATTCACCTCTCAAGATTTCTCTGTGCCTCTGAAAGAAGAGCAAACCACTGTGTTGGAAAATAACAGGCCCAAATCTTATCTTATCTTTCAAGAAATCATATTTTAACACCTCAGACACAAAGTACCAGAGCGCGAACCAACGTAAACATTGAGGGACCAACCTAGCAAGACATGGCTGTTCCAATATACCATTAGTGGTAAACCAAAGTGGGCTTTCAATCAAGTTGCGTTTATTTATATAGCAGTTCAAAGGAGTTTCATATTAGGGAAATAACAGTTTTAATGTTGTAAAATTAATCAGTTGTAAAGCTCTACAGAAGGCGAAGCTCAAGACAGCATGATGTTAATTGATATTGATGATAATTTCAGCTTTACAGAAGACAATAGTGTCATTATTCAGTTCAATTTAGTTTAATGTTGTTTCAATTCACCCATTGCTGGGAGTTCGATTTACAGGCGATCTGACCAATCATAACGGTGGTAAGAAACCGCAGTTGAAGTAAGAAACCTTCTAATGTTCATTGATGTTTATGTCATGTTACGTAAGTGTGCCACCATTTGCTGGGAGTTTGATTGACAGGCAGTCTGACCAGTCATCACGGTGAATCTGTCATTTTGTCTGACGAACAAATCAGGCAGGAGAGTAGATTAAAGTTGGTGGACTTAAACTTAAAATATGGTGTGAAATAAGATGCCTACAGATGTTCATTCATGTTTATTTCATGCTAGTAAAGAGAAAGAGATGGTTGGTTCACGTGCTGCTTGAAATTAGCCATCTGCGATCTGTCACGACACTTAAAGAGCCGCAAAATGGTAATTATTGTTTGAATTCCTTAAAAAAAAGACAAATTTTGAAAGCTGTAACTTTGTATTATACCAAAAGTATGTGATCTGTCTTGTTTGTTGACGTGTTGTCAGTGTCCATTTTACTTTGTGATGTATTTTTCACTGCGTGAAAACAAGATGTGTGATGGCTTGTCAGACATAGCAACAGTAACTAAGGGGGCAGGTGTTTGCTAAGGGTTAATTCAATTGAATAACTCATGCCACAAAGTGGCATGAAACAAATTCAATTTCAGCTGTAAAGCAGCTTTACACTGTCAGAAAAAAGGTATACTGGGGCGTACTTAAGGTACCTTAAAGATAAATTTTAGTACTTTGAAAGTACATATTGGTACCTGAAAGGCACATGTTAGTACTTTAGAAGTGCATATTTGTACCTTCCTTTTCTCTTTTGTACCTTAGGGTACCGCCCCAGTGACAAAACTGTCTTTTTTCAGTTCAGTTTAGTTTAATGTCAGGAGTTTGATTAACAGGCAGTCTGACCATCGCAAAGGTGATAAGCATGCCACTTGAAATGAGGCACTACAGCGATCTGTCACGACACATTAAAGAGCCACAAAGGGTAATTATTGTTTGAAATTCTTTAAAAATGACAACATTTGAAAGCCCCGCAATGTATTTTTCAATGTTTGAGAACATTGTGTGTTGCGTGAGAGCACCATGGCTTTTGGACGTAGGTTTGTTTGGACTAAGGGGGTTCTTTGTGAATGGCTAATTCAGTTCAGTTACTCTGTCAAAAGACAATAGTGTCTTTTTTCAGGTTAGTTTAGTTTGTTGTTTCAGTTCACCCTTCGCCGGTTGTTTGATTGACAGGCAGTCTGACCAATCATAATGGTGAATCTGCCATTTTGGCTGACTAACAAATCAGGCAGGAGAGTAGATTAACTTGAACATGAAAAATGGTGTGTATTGATGTCTTTCTGTGGTTGAAAGAAGATACCTACTGATGTTCATTCATGTGTATTTCGTGCTAGTAAAGAGAAAGAGCTGATTGGTTCACATGCAGCTTGAATGGAGGTACTACAGTGATCTGTTATGACACATTTAAGAGTGACAAAATGGTATTTATTGTTTGAATTTCTTAAAAAATGACAATTTGAAAGCTGAGACCATGTTTCATACCAAAAGTACCTGATCTGTCTTGTCTGTCGGCATGTTGTCAGTGTCCTCTTTGCTCCGCAATGTATTTTTCACTGTGTGAGAACATGATGTGTGATGGCTTGTCGGACATAGCAACAGTAACTAAGGGGGGCGGGTCTTTGCGAAGGGGTAATTCAGTTCAGTAACTCTGTCAATGCTGCACAGTTCATCAGTCATGAAATGAATTTATTTTCAGCTGTAAAGCAGCTCTACAGAAGACAATAGTGCAATTTTTCGGTTTAGTAGTTTAATGTTGTTTCAGTCCACCCTTGACCAGGAGTTTGATTGACAGGCAGTCTGACCAATCATAATGCTAAAGATATTTTATTTCAGCCGTAGAAATAAACGCCTTTTTTCAAGTTGAAGTCCACCGAAGTTAATCTGCTCTCCTGTCTGATTTGTTTGTCAGACAAAATGGCAGATTCAGTGTTATAATTGATCAGATCATCTGTCAATCAAGCTCCCTGCGAAGGGTCAATTCAGTTCAGTGTTGGTTCAGCTCAGTTTAATAAGCGTCAGTGTTGCAAAAGTAGTGTCGTTATCCAATAACTGATTTTAAAACACCAATTCTCAACGCTAAATGTGTGATTACTTGATTGCAAAGTACAATTATTAATTTCCCTAACCATAAAATGCTTCGGTATGTCAACCGTGTCACAAATATCATTTTAATTTCGGTAGTATCACTTAATTTCAGTCATAAATTACCAGTATGTCATAAAATGTGCCATTTTTATTACAGTAGGAGCCTCAGTATATTTGCATGGGCGGTGCAGGATGACTTCAAACTATTTTAATTAATTGTATTCAAATAGTTTAACTTAATTAAAGTGATTAAAAACTCAAATTCAAGATGTAAATTTAAATTATTCCCACCCCACCCCCACATATACAACAGTCACATGATTTGTGACATCACTGTCACTAAGCTTCTGATGACTCATTCGATCTTTATTTACAATGTACTTAAAATAGTTAGAATAGAATAGTTTGCAATAGCGTGATTATAAACACAATGAAGCTGTAAAGACTAGTATTAACCTTGGTTATAGTCCTATTTAGACAGTTGTGAGCAACCGCCTTTTTCAAGGCATGTAAAAGCTTTGAAAATCACAAGTGGGCTATTACTGCTGTATTTCATGTGGTAGATTGAAGTCATTTCAGGCATTTAGCCGAAAAACCACAGGACAGTGGAACTGGATATGTTAAAATGCTAACGCACTTCCGTGTTTTGGCCTCCAAAACTATGTCATCCCTGCAGCACTGCTTAATTAATTTTATATTTCAACACTCCCAGTTTCTGTTAATACAAATTGAAAACAAGCTGCTTTGTCGTAATTACAGCAGAAATACCGGAGGAAGCATTTTATATGCCTCCTTGTTTTCTAGCTGAAACACTGAGCTTCACTAAGCTAATATGCGTTAGCATACTCAAATAGGCCTTATGACCTTAGCAACCTGTCTTATATGCTGTGCAACATCCATCACAATAAAGAAATACTATGTACAAAGAGGTCATATCTGTGGTTAGTATGCCTTTTTTGATAGAAAATAAATCATAATTTTCCTGGCAGCTGATGCCAACAGTCCTTTCTGAGGAATGCAGTGAAAACCCTTGAGCCATGCTCACATTACAGCGATGATGTTGCAATGATTTAATGATGACAATTGATATCACAGTTCTGAAGCTGTGTGCGGTTACCATTCCTATTGCTTTGATTGCTGTAAAGATAACAGCAAACAGTACTGAGATTCCTGCTGAGCAGAAATAACAAATGTGATCTTCACAGAACAAAGGCAGCATTTGCCTCTGTTGACTGATAGCGAATTTTAATTACTCTAACTGATTTATTTCTTTTGTTCTTTGCCGGTTACCCAAAACAGGAGACATTAACCACAAATATCTAACACGAGAGAAGAAAGTGCTGTGTGCTGTGCAATAACTCGCCTACTACCCTAAAGATAATAACACAGATTGGTTTTCGGATAAAAACTCACAATTGCTCTCGTAAACCATTGAGAACTTCTCAGATGTTTTAAACAGTGATCAATTAACACTGTTGCATGGCGAATAAACAAAAAGAATCCCCTCTGAAACCAGATCCGCCAACACTTTCATTTTTATCTTTCATTGCAATTTTCATGTCTGTGCTGTCCGGGAGGACACGAGTGAAACTTCAATGCTGGAGCGAAAATCTGAGACTGGAGCAGCGTTGTTGTAGTGGATGATGCACAAATTTAAGAGAGACAGAAAAGCAAAATGAGCGTTTAGCCGCGAGTGTGAATTGCCTTTCGCACCAGACAGATTTTCTGATCCCATTATGGCTCCAGCTAGCGTTTTTAGTGCAAATTTCTCAGTGCTTGTGTGGATTGCACATGCTCCCGATGCCTAATGAGGGAGCATTAGCCAAGGGAGAAGCAGTAATTAGAGCAAGCGTCAGAGCTGAGGACAGATGGCATGCAAAGACAAGTCTTTTCCTTCAGACTTATTGTCCTTCTCCTATGAGGGATGTCAAGACACGCAGCTTTGATTCCGGCTCGTGATACTTTTGATACACTAATTACAAAACAGTTTACTTTGAGAAGCTAAAAGGAGGATTACCTTCAATACCTAATTCTTATTCATCTTAATCATATTAAGCTTTTTATTTCATTTGATTATTTTATTTTTTTATTTTTTACAAGAACAGAAAGTTGAATCTATTGAGAACATTTTCCAGACCCACATTAAATTAGTCAGAAATACATTTTTTAATGCTGAAGTCATTTTCTGCGGTTCGAGTTAATAAATAATTATACGCCCTCGTAAACCTCTACTGACTAACATTTTACATTTTAACGGTTCGTATTATATGTAAAAAATAGTATGTTATGTAATGTCTATAAAGAATTATATCCTATATATATATATATATATATATATATTTATCTGGACCCTGGACCACAAAACCTGTCATAAGGGTCAGTTTTTTGAAACTGAGATTTATACATCATCTGAGAGCTAAATAAATAATAAAAAATATATTGTTAGGATAGTACAATATTTGGCAGAGATACAACTATTTGAAAATCTGGAATCTGAGGGTGGAAAAAAATCTAAATATTGAGATAATTGCCTTTGAATTTGTCCAAATGAAGTTCTAAGCAATGCAGTTTTGATATATTTATGACAGTAAATTTACAAAATACCTTCATGCAACATAATCTTTATTTTTGGCAAAAAAGAAAAATTTATAATTTTGACCCACAATGTATTGTTGGCTATTGCTACAAATATACCTGTGCGACTTAAGGTTTTGTGGTCAAGGGTCACACACACACACACACACACACACACAGACACACATGTTGTGTTTACATGTTTTATGGGGACATTCCATAGGCATAATGGTTTTTATACTGTACAAACCCTATTTTCTATCGCCCTACACCTACCCTACACCTAAACCTAGCCCTCACAGGAGACTGTGCACACTTTTACTTTCTTAAAAAAACTCATTCTGCATGATTTATAAGCCTGTTTCCTCATGGGAACCTCACAAATGTCCCCACAAGGTCAAAATTTACTGGTATTACTATCCTTGTGGGGACATTTGGTCCCCATAACGTGATAAATACCAGGTGCAGACACACACACATATATATATATACATATGTATATCAGAGGTCGTGTTAACCGAAAATTTTCTGTCACTGACGGAATTTTTTTTATCATTGACAGAAAAATCTGAAGGCCGTCCGTCATTCTGACAGATTACACTGAGGGTGATCTATTGTAAAATTGTAGCTGTAATTCCCACCCCTGTCCAGTTGGTGGCGAGTGCGCTCGAGTGTAGCAGCAGAGCACTGGATCCAGATCAAAAACAAAACTGTCACGAATGTTTTCCTATGCGTTTGATTACGCACAGACGAGTATACATAAGCTACAACGATCTATCACGCACATTAAAGAACAACAAAATGGTATTTATTGCTTGAATTTCCTAATGAAATAGACAGAATTTGAAATCTAAGACTTTGTTTTATATCAAAAGTAACACAAAGCCTAGCCTATTGCTATTTTTTGAAAGGAAGACACACTATGTACTGTTTATTCATAAACTGAAAACAGCATAGAACAAAAGATTGATAGCCATTTAAGAATCGATTTTGGTTCATTAAAATGAGAATCTATTAAAATCAAGAAATCTTTTTTTTGTTGTTGTTGTTTACCCAGCCTTATCGTATTTTGTTGTTTTTAAACACTGCGCTGTCGTCCTGTTGGTCCATGATTAAAAATGAAAATGTGAACAAAAATAAAAGCAATTAAATGTTTTATTCTAATTAAAATATGAAAATTATAATGACGGGTAATAATAGATTATGACAGAATTTTACGACCCTGTCCGTCAAAATGATGGACAATGTTAAAGTCTAGCGCAACCTCTATATATGTGTGTGTGTGTGTGTATATATATATCTGGACAAAATATATTACAAATATATGCCAAATAAATATATAAACTATATGTTATAAGTATATGTAAAATATATGTACTTAACAAGCCTTAGTAACTGAAATGTATCAAAGCATAAATTTATTCAGATATTAAATATAATGTGGCCATTTTCTGTACAATTTTGAAATATGTAGAAACTTTGAAATATTTGTACAAAAAAATTTCATATTTATTTACGTAAAATTATAGCTAGAACTTTATGAAAAAACCCTATTTTCTCATTAAAGGCATTTATGTTTAAAACTAGTCAGATTTAGACAAACCATTATACGGTAATATATAAAATGTTGTTTTTTTGGATGCCTTTGAATGCATCTGGCTTGTGCAGCCTGTGTTCGGTGAGTAGCGTAGCATGTCTGCCTTGTTAGTGGGAATAGAAGTAATTTATTTATCTTTTCAGAATTCATAAAAGCTGATGTGATTATTTAGTTTTGACTGCACATAATTAGCTTGAGATTATGGCATAATTTAATGTGTTTTATTAGTGTATTGTTTATGGTAATTTATTGTTCATGTACTCAAATATTGCGAGACGTTCTGCATTTGTCAATGGCACATTTGGGTCTCTAATTAGGTTGCATGGAGTTGCGAAGAAAATTGTGCGAAGATGATGACAGGCCTATCAACATATCTCTGAGGTTTATGGGTAACTTACAGTGTGAGAATGTGACTTGGATGACAAACACAATGTGATGTGCCCTGTTTATGCATCTCAGCGTGTATTAACATTCATGCACGTGCTGCTTTCGCAAGCTGTTTTTATGGCAGTGACGATTCGCACATACGACTGTCAGGAGGCTTCTGTTTGTATCAGAGCTAATTCGTTTGACTTAAAACTCAGCATTCACACAATGCACTTTGATTTTCTCTTATTACTCACGTGGGTTCAGCTGCCAGTTCAGGTGTCGGTGGTGAAGGTGTTATATGGGCTGTGCGAAACTGGGCACATTAGTCAAGGAGGCCCAGCCCTCTCTCACCGGATGCTGTGCTTTAGGGAATTCTTCCTGATTCACACATATTCCCCCAAGCATCTCTCACTCCGTCTGAAGTCACTGAATCAGCACTATGCGGATTTAAAGGGCCCTCGCTTCTCAAAGAGGCCTGACAGCTTTGGCTTTTATAACGTTGTATTTTGTTTATTTTCTCTTGCTGCACTCTCCTAGCGCAGTCGGTCCAGCTTACACACCTGCAGCGCCCCAGGGGAAGTGGAGACCCCACACCCCTGACACTCTTAACTTTGAGGAAACAAGGAACACTTAGCCGTGAGGGACCTTTCAGAGATCACAGAGTGTGGTGTTATTACCCGGCCGTAACAAAACGCTGTCGCTGCAGTTCCGCCGCTCCACCTAAACGCGGACCAAACCTATCATCTCCAGCCAATTATCAACAAAGACAAATTGGCAGGGATTAAATTTACGGTGCCACACTTAAAATAAGGGAATGCTGTTTAGTCTACAATCCCAATGAACGCCTTAGTGTTTTTGCTTTCTGCATATCAAATGAGCTTGATGGTTATACGGGATTAATTGTTGTTTTTGGAATAACAGTATCTGTAGCTACTGGCTGTTTGTGTGTGTGCGTACGTGCGGTAAGTTTGCACGCAAGTTTTTTTTTTTTCTTTTTGCGTACGCATGTGTGATCTGCAGCACCTGGGACATCAGGCACACCAGGAACGGTCCCTTTCCCAGAGTGCCGCGCAGCAGTGCCCGCCTAGCTTTGGCACCTCAGCTGTCAGCCCGTTCTGCTGATGAGGAGAAGGTGTGGGGCGATGAAGCCGATAATGAAGGTACCATCTTGTTGTCACGACAGATTGTTTGCTCTGGGCTTTCCGAGGTGCCGGCAAGCTCCACCAAACTCCACGCCCCCTCTGCCTCGGGGCTTGGCACCTCTGCTGAGGAGAGGAAGGTATTTTTACCCAGCGTGCAACTTTCCACGCTCCTTGCCCAGAGCAGCCATGTTAACTCCGAATGATAATATTTTGCCTAATGACTCTGTATTTAGTAGATGCGCACGTCTCTCTCGGTGTTAATAAACTGTAAGCGCACACAAGAAAAGATTGTAAGGATGGCTCTAAATTAAACTCATTTCTTTTTTTTTCCCGTCACCGATTTAGGTTTACTCTGAAATGGTTTCATGCGGGGTTGTTCGCTCTCTCTGAGGAGCTTTAGAGTTGAAGCCTCTGAATGGTAGTATCTGAGTGAGCCAAGACTTCAAAAGGGGGCTTTGTGAAATCTGTCAAGGATTTGCCTCTAATGAGAGTTTGCCCACTTGATGAGGGACGCCCACTTCCTCTGCGCTAAATGCCATATTCATTACCTGCTTGTCTCTGATATTGTGCTCTTTGTCTCTGACTTGTTGTATTCTTTATAATCTGCCACTCCAGATCAAAGTGATCTGATCTTTATGCTCCCTAAACACATAAGGATCCTTACAGACGGCTAGAAAAAGAGGAAAGACTAACTAACCAACTAACTATAAAATTAAACTAATAAACCATATATAGACCAGGACAGAAGGTTTAAAACTGAATAGTGAGATGATAAAAAAATAAACTAAATGAAGATTATTTCAGTGTGGTTTACAAAAAAATAGATGTTTAATTCAATGTGTTGTTTGATTTTTTTTTTTTTTTTTCTAATTATTTGTGAAATTTATCTGATTGAAAATGTTTTAAAGTAAGTCCTACATCATATTTCAGCATAATTAAATGCATAGTAAGCTGGTGTTTATTATTAATTAAAACATTAGGACTCAATAGAACAAAGCCTTCTTAACTAAACTAACTTATTAATTAATTATATAATTAACTCACTAGTGGTCTGACCTTAGGTAAACACATATGGACCCTGGCAGAAGGGTAGACACAGGAAAGACTAACTAACTAAATAAATAACTAACTATAAAAACTGACCCTGTAATAAAGGGTAGACCCTGGAAAATGAAATGACCAACTAGTGAGATGACATTTATGCTCGATAAACACGTAAGCAACCTCACAAAAGTGTAGAACCAGAAACAACATTAACTCACTAACTACCTCTCTAACTAGCAAGCTAACTATCTTACTAACTAACTAACTAAACGAGTGTACTGACGCTTATTCCTGATAACAACATAATGGGCCTGGCAGAAAGGTTAAAACAGAGCAAAGCTAACATAACTATATAATTAATTAACTAGTAACCTGGTTTTAGGTAAACACATATGGACCCTGGTAGAAAGGTAGAAAAAGTAATGTCTATGCTCAGTAAACGCATAAGCAAACTCACAAAAGTGTACAAAAAATACTCACAAAAAAATACTTAACTCACTAAGTAGCTAACTAACTACCTAACTAACTAACTAAATAAATAAATAAATTAGTGTACTGATGCTTATTCATGATAACAACATAATGGCCCTGACAGAAGGATTAAAACAGAGCAAAGCTAATTTAACTAAGCATATAATTAACTAACTAGTAATCTGTTCTTAGATGAACACATGTGGACCCTGGCAGAAAGGTAGAAAGAGTAACGTCTTTGCTTGATAAACACATAAGCAACTTTACAAAAATATAGAAACAGAAAAAAATTATTAACTAACTAACTAACTAACTAACAACTAACTAACTAAATGAGTGTATTGACACTTATTTCTGATAACAACATAATGGCCCTGACAAAAGGAATAAAACAGAGGAAAGCTAACTTAACTAACTAACTAACTATATAAATAACTAAACAGTAATCTGATCTTAGGTAAATGCATTTGAATCCTGTCAGAAAGGTAAAAAGAGTAATGTCTATGCTCAATAAACACATAAACAACCTCACAAAAGTAATGAACTAGCTAAATAATGAACTAACTAAATAAAAAAGTGTACTGACACTTATTTCTGATAACAACATAATGTGCCTGACAGAAGTATTAAAACAGAGCAAAGCTAACTTAACTAACTAACTAACTATATAATTAAATAACTAGTAATCTGACCTAGGTAAACACATGGACCATGGAAAGGTAGAAAGAGTTATGTCTATGCTCATTAAACACATATGTAAGTGTAGAAACAGGAAAAAAAAATCATTAACTCACTAACTAGCTAAATAACTCCCTAACTAACTACCTAGCTAAATAATTAACTAAATAAGTACATGAGTGTACTGATGCTTATTCCTGATAACAACATAATGGCCCTGACTAGAGGATTAAAACAGTGCAAAGCTAACTTAACTAACTAGTAATCTGATCTTAGGTAAACACATATGGCACGTGTGACACATAGAAACCCTGGCAGAAAGGTAGAAAGAGAAAAGGCTAACTACCCAGCTATAAAAATTAACTAATGAAACGCATGTAGACCGTGACCGAAAGGTTAAAACTGAATAAAACCAAATAATTAAACAACTAACTAGCGAGATCTTATCTATGCTCAATAATCACATAAGGACCATCACAAAAGTGTAGTAACAGGAAACTAACTAACTAGCTAACTAAAAACATAAGTGTACTGATGTTTATTTGTAATAAATGCATATTGGCCCTGACAGAAAGATCAAAACTATTATATCAAAAAAGATCAAACTATATTATTAACTAACTAGTAATCTGATATAAACACGTATGGACCCTGGCAAAAAGGTAGAGAGAGAAAAGACTAACTACCTAGCTATAAAAATTAACTAATGCATATACATACATAAAACATATATAGACAGTGGCTGAAAGATAAAATAGAATAAAAACTAATAATTAAATAACTAACTAGTGAGTTCTGTGAGATCTATGGTCAAAAAACGCATAAAGAGCCTCACAAATGGCAGAAATAGAAAAAAAAAAACAAAAACTAACAACCAATTAAACTGCCTAATTAAATAAATACATACGTGTACTGATGTTTATTCATGATAAAAACATCAAAACAGAACAAAGCTAACTTCCGTGCTAACTAGTAATCTGACTGTAAACACGTAGGGGCCTTGGCAGAAGGGTAGAAACAGAGGGAAAAAATAGCTAGCCAGTTAACCAGCTAACTAACTGACTAATTAACTAACTGACTAATGATCTTTATAATCGATAAACACACAGGCACCCACCCCGAGAGAAGGGCAGGAAGAGCTAATCACGTAAATAAATGAATCCTAATAAGTTTTAGGGCATTAATCCCACTAATGAAATGAATCATTTGAATGAAAGCATATGCAGAAGCATCTGCTTTCTCTGACTCTTAACTTGCTGAAAAGTCCAAACTATCTCCAGAGTCTCTTTTGCAGCACACCAAACACTGTTTTCAAATGGAAGGGCCATCTGTCCTCCGCTCTTCCCTTGCGAGGGCTTTTCTTGGCACGCAGGGACGCTCTACCTCCACCACCGACACTCTGAAATAACTCTCTCCAGACAACTCCCAAAAGTGGTGGGATATGGACTGTGATTGGACGTTGTGTGTGTGTGAATCCGCTGAAAGTATTTGGAGAAGCATAGATCTCACACTAAATGTCACACAAAGTGAACTGCCAACATATGACTTGAAGTAAATATTTTCGCAGGCATAAATTCATGTGACCAATTAACTCCCAATCTGTTTCAGCTATTGATGCAAAAACCTAAGAATATCTTCTTAAATATCTTCATTTCCTGAACCCTTTATGTCTGTTCCACCTGTCACAAAAGTGAGTCATCAAAGCCCTGGGGCTTTCAGAGGAAGACAGGCTTATGTAGGGACAACTAAAGGAAAGCTTTAATCTGTCTTCTTTTCAGCTCCTGAATGCTTGAGAGCTAAAGAGGCCCGTGGCAACAGGATGCATGAATGAGATCGCATTGGACGGTCAAAAACGGACCTGTTTCTCTGAGTAATTAGGCATTTTTAAAATAAGAAAAAAATGTCAAATAAAAAAAGTAATGAGCTATTAGCAGTCAGCCATGATTAATTTATTCAGTGAGCAATAGTGTCCAATAACAGACAGATTAATTAAGCGAATAGTATTTGTCTGGTCATGTGATCTCAGCGTGAGAAAGTGTAATTTTAGTATTGTTTATTTAGCACATATTTTGAACTTTTGATTTTATTTTTGTTTTCATTTTTTGTACAATTTTTAGCACTTGAGCTTACTTTATTTCAGTTAGTTATCCAGGCAACATTTCTATTTTTTATTTTTTTATCTGATATCTATATTTTATTTTATTTCAACCTTATTTAAATTCTTGGAAAAAAAAAAATCTCTCTCTATATATATAGTGTTAATTAACAATAACAACACTGTTTTAGTAATATTTTAATACAATTTCTATTTTTTGTTTACATTTTATAAATCTAATATCTATTTTATTTTATTTTAACCTTATTTCAGAAATTATTTTTAACAGTTTTAGTGTTAATTACCAATAATAACACTATTTTAGTAATATTTTAGAATATCGGCTTACTTTATTTAAGTTAGTTGCCCAGGCAACATTTCTATTTTTTGTTTACATTTTGTAAATCTAATATATATATTTTATTTAACCTTATTTCAATTCCTGAAATTATTATTAACATTTTCAGTGTTAATTAACAATAACAACACTATTTTAGTAATATGTTAGTATAAAGGCTTACTTTATTTCAGTTAGTTGCCCAGGCAGTATTTTTAAATATTGTTAAAATTTAAATGTTTAAAAAATTTTTTTTAAGCATTTAAATCTAATTTCTATATTTTATTTTATTTCAACCTTATTTCAATTCACTGTCAGTGAGGTGACCAGGGTTATTGTAGTTAACTAAAACTAAAACTGAAACTAAAATTAAAACCCTAAAAAATATTTTCATTCATTAAAATAAAATAAATTTGAAGTGAAATAAAATAAAGTAGAATTATTTTTTTATTTCAGCTAGTTGCCAGGGTAACATTTCTCATAAAAAAAAACTATATATACACTACCGTTCAAAAGTTTGGGGTCAGTACATTTTTATTGTTTCTTTTTTTTTTTTTAAGAAATTAATACTTTTATTCACCAAGGATGTATTAAGTTAATAAT
Organism: Labeo catla; assembly: GCA_012976165.1. Taxonomy (NCBI): domain Eukaryota; kingdom Metazoa; phylum Chordata; class Actinopteri; order Cypriniformes; family Cyprinidae; genus Labeo; species Labeo catla. Next base: position 49,129 of record VONZ01001057.1, read on the forward strand.
TAAAAGTTTATTAAAAGTTAATAATAAATAATTTATATTGTTATAAAATATTTATATTTTGAATAAACACTGTACTTTTTAAACTTGTTATTCATGAAAGAATCCTGAAAAAAAAATCACAGGTTCCAAAAAATATTTGGCAGCACAACTGTTGATATTATCCAACATTGATCATTCTAATAATAAATCCGCATATTAGAATGATTTCTGAAGGATCATGTGACACTTAAGACTGGAGTAACATCTGATAAAAATTCAGCTTTTCATCACAGGAATAAATTCTATTTTAAAGTATGTTAAAATAAAAAACATTATTTTATATTGTAAAAACATTTTGCAATATTACTGTTTTTTTTCTATATTTTTAATCAAATAAATGCAGCCTTGATGAGCATAAGAGACTTCTTTAAAGACTATTACAAGTCTTACTAACCCCAAACTTTTGAACGGTAGTGTATATACATATAAATAAAAACCTAAAACTATTAAAAAATAAAAAACCTAACAAAATCACAAAAAATTGGCTAAATTTAAAATGAAAATGGAAAATCTAAAAAGAAAAATCAATTTAGTAATATTTCTGTGATCCGATCCATATTTAATTAAGTTTCTATTAAGCTACAGAGATCAGATTGTTAATCTTATGTGAGTTCACATTATTTTAAAACAATTTTAGAAAATACCATTCATTTATTTACGTATTAAAACAAGGATGATGCATCCGATTCACAGTGCGTATGAAAGGGATAGTTCCCCCAAAAATTACATTTATGTCATTTACTCAACCTCAAGTTGTTACAAACCTGCATGGATTTATTTTTTCTGCTGAACACAAAATAAGATATTTAAAAAAAATGTGGCTATAAGCAATCAAACAGCTGCTTATAGCTATTTACTTCCATAGTATGGAAATGATGACAATTTTTATTTTGTGTTGAACTATCCCTTTAAGTGCACCTTTAACTAGTCTTTCAGGGCAGGCATGTTTTCATATCACACCCCATGCCATGAAAGTGATGACCAGATGAAAGGCTACGCAAACGCTGGAATGCCCACTCGCCGCAGAGCCGAAGGCTAGGAAGCGATCGTGTGCGCCGCGCTAATCACGGCCGATAATACAGCGAGCTCCGGTCCTGCCGCTCGTAATGAGGGAGTTGTTTTGGGAACCTGGGATGACGGCGGCTCCTGCAGGTGTCTATTGTGTTGGCTCTCCAGGAGAGGTTCAGGAGTGGGAGGAGTGGCGGCTAGTTTGAAAACGAGCACTAGAAAAGGACCAGGCATGGATTAGCTTGTTCCCAGCAGTATGGGGCTATTTTGGAGGTAACGTCATTAGATGGCATTAAAGCGATTCACTTTTTTCCCCTTTATGCCGGAGTCTTTCCACAGCGAGGGGAGGATTAGAGTAAAAGCAGCTTTAATTGACAAACCACAATCGTTATTGATTTTCCTTACTTGTATAAATGTTTAACTTCAGATCGAAGAGAGAAAACAAAGCGTGTTGTATTCACGCTCTGGAGTTTCTTAACTTCTGTTTTTGTCAAACGCTGTTGATTGTGTTTAGCACAAGCAAAAGTAGTTCAACATCCAAAGTAGCATTTAGCAGAAATGCCAGGTTGTTTCATCTAATGGCTCCTACTTCAAACTTTATTACCTGGCTGAAAAATTACGATTCGCCAATTACAGCCATTAGAAGTGAACTATTTTGCTCAAGTGAGGCAACTTTACCGTCAGCGTAGCGGGAACAAGCAGCGCTGCACTAATGTAGCCCTTCATCTCTCTAGAGCCGCGCTGTAATTAAAGCATGATTAAGAGGCCGGGGCTGATGAATGTGTTTCTAAGTGCCCCATGCTGTGCTGCTGTTGGGCTCAGCATGGCAATTTTAATTGATTCGGGCTAATCAGTGAGCAGAATTAAAACAGTCACAGTTGTTTGGAAGAACAAGAGAGCAGGTCTGGGCACCAGGATGAGTGAAACCAGCAGAAGGCCTGATCCGCGCTGGAACGGCTTTCAGCCCTGCATAAATTACGGCGGGGAGGCGCACCATCGCGCCTGGCAGTTTGCTGAAACAAATGCGAGCTGCTATTGTTTGTTATCTGCTCGTTTTTATGTCTACGCGTTGTCCGCGCGCAATTATTCGACTGAAGAGTCGGAAATACAATTGCACGCATGATTGCGGCGGGTGATTTGATTTATTAGCTTGATTGCTTTGGCGACGCGCAGAAAACGTCCTACGGAGTCAGTTTGAAGATTTCTAATGATTGCAAGGTTGCATAATGTCAAGCCGAAGGAGGCTATAAGCTCAAAGCTGACAAGCTGAGTAGTCTTTAGTTGGTTTAACCCCCCTGTTGTGGCTGTAGTGTTGGCAGGGGGCCCTGCTGCTCAAGAAGAGGAAGTCCTGATGATGTCCGTGACAGCAGCCCTCAGGGCCTGGACTGGAGCCAGAGAGTCCATAATGACAAGCACTCAGATGGACCAATGACTTCACAGTACTTAAATTACAACCTTAAATCACTGAAGGGGTCAACTGTGGAGGGGAAACGCCATAGAAGGTGGATAAAGTTAATGCGGGTTGAATGATCTTCTGTAATCGAACATAGTTAATAGGTGAGGTTTACATGAAAAGTGTTGAAGGGATAGTAAATAACTACTACTAATACCTTCTTGTTGTTCAACTCATGTCTTTGACTTACTTTCTTTCACACTGTAAAAAAGTGAGTAAATACTTTATAAAACTTCCCATCCAGCAAAAAAAAAAAAAAAAATCCCCAAAAAATGACCAAAAAATAAAGTATGTTTTAAAATATATTTATACAATTTTCTAAAATATATTTTTTGGTCATTTTTTAAAATATATAAATATATATATTTTTTAAAAAATGTTAAAATATTTAGACCTACATGACAATACATTCACATACAGTTTGTCACATTTGGAAAAAAATAAAATAAAATTGTTTGTTGACTGTAACGTGTGTGAACATATATGAATATGAATTAAATTTAGCAAATAAAATACTTATCAATGTTCCAAAAAAAAATACTATATTACAATGTATTAAAAATGAAACATTACTAAATCATTATAAATCTAGTTTTGATTGTTTTGATTGAATATTGTGTAAAATGTGAAAAATTTTTAAATTTCATCTTTATTTACAAAATATTTTTTTATTTGTTATACATTTTTATTAACATGCATTATGAATTATGGACAATAATGCACAGAAAGTGTTAATATTGTCCATCAGCCAACATCTAAGTGACATCAGTGAGAAAGGAAGTTCATTTATCGACAAGTAAGTTATATTTAGATTAAATATTGTTGAAAATGTGATTAAATATGGCAAAAAAAGAATGCTAATAACTTCTCAAGGTTTAATTTAATTTAATTTAATTTTTTATTTTATTTTATGTAAGAATGATTGATTGTTATTGTCAGTTTTGGGGAAAGTTACCTTTAATGCATTACAATATTGTGTTACTCCCTAAAAAAGTAACTAACTGGGTTACTTAGTTACTTTTTATTAGAAGAAATGTACTTTTTCTCATCTGGATTGTATGTATGTATTTATTTATTTATTTATTAACATAAAAGAAGATATTTAAAAAAAAAAAATGTTTTTTAGTCTGTATACAGTGAAAGTCAGTGGTCTCCAAACTGTTTGGCAACATTCTTCAAAATATCGTCTTTTATGTTGCACAGAGAAATGAATATCAGTTTTGGAGCGACATGGTGAACTGTCCCTTTAAGTGTTAAGGATACAACTTCAAACGAGTTTCCCTATTAGTGAATTTACTCTATTTGTGTCTAGAGACCAGCTTGGATTATAGTTCCCCAACAATCATGATGTAGAGTAAAAGACAGATGTTTTGGCTGTGAACATGTCGTCCGCAATAGATGATGGTGATCTAATGAGAGAAGCCAAGCTGGCTGTACAGATGGCCGTCCTGAGGTGGCTACAACATCCAGTAAGAAAGATGTCATAAGATCTGCCTCCAAGGCCCCTATTAGAAGAATCATACAATTAAACGCTGTTTAGAAACTCACTGCTACATATGAACAGGCAGTCTGGCAGTTAAACACCAATAAATGGTGCTAAAATACATAATTAGTATGTTTAGATTATCTAAAGGTAACTCAAATGATGTTTATTGCACAAAAATCAATTCTAATGTGTCTCAGTCGGTTTCCTAGTGGAGCACTAATTTAATAACCGAATCTCCTACTGACCAAGCTAAAAATAATCAGTGTGCCTACTTTCAATGTCAGTTGCAGTTTGCAACCTATTTTACCTCTGTGATTTAGTGCAACAGGACATTAAACGAGAACAAATTCAGGTTGGAACTTGATTTTATCCTTTGGGAATTGATCAGACCTTGAAAACCTGAGCAAACCAGAATTTGCTGTAATAATGGCTTAATTATTGGTTAGCATTAAATTATTGGTTAATTAAGTTATTGGTTAACATTATCTTTCAGCCCACTCTGTTACGTCAGTGAAAAAGAAAGGTTATCTCGCTGAATGTAATTATATTATGCTTTAATATTTTTTAAATTTTGAAAAAAATCAGATTTATAAAATTATAACATCTTTATTTACAAGTTTGGAATTTGTTTTATTTGTTATACTTTTTTATTAACATACACTCATAAAATGTGCACAATAAGCCACAGAAAATGTTTATTTCCCAGTAATTATATTTTGATTAAATATATGGAAATTTTAAAATAATACCAAAAGTGAATAATATATATAATCACAAGTTTGGAATTTACTTATTTATCTGTGTTGGGGAAAGTTACCTTAATTGCATTACAATATTGCATTACACCCTAAAAAAAGTAACTAATTGCGTTGCTTAAATACTTTTTGTGGAAAGCAATGCATTTTACTTTACTTTTGCATTACTTTTTCTCATCTGGGTTGCACTTGTTTGTTTGTTTTTAATATAAGAAGTTCTATTTTTGACAAATGTAAAAGCCTTTTCACACCAAAAAAAGAAATGAATACACCTCAGGCTAAAGGAAATGTACATTTAAAGTAATTTTTGTGTATTAGTATGCTTGAATGGGATCACTTAAGGTCAGCAGCAAAGAAAATGGGATTAAATACATAAATACATAAACACAAAGGATATATGAGACCCTGGACCACAAAACCAGTCATAAGGATCATTTTTTTTATTTGATTTGAATTATACGTAATCTTAAACTATTATTTTAAATCAGTGCTATTATTGGTCGTCCTTATGTCTGTTTAAAGGTTTTACAAATGAAAAGAGTTGAAAAGAGCTTGTCACTAAACCTCGTAACGCCATTGGATCTTCAAACTGTCAGTCAAATCTCGTAACTTCATCCCGCATTCAGACAGATCTCCGCTTGTTCACAATGAGAGGGGAAATAAATAAATAATGTTTGAATAAGTACAGCGTTTTCTTTACTCAAACACTATGTCTGTAAAGGCTAATGTTTTTTTGTGTTTGAAGAGCAGAGAAGAGCCTTAGCATTTGTTGTCTATTTGTAGACAATATACTTTTGTATATACAATATACATTGTTAACCCCATTTGAGCTTGATTTTCATACAATTTTAATTGCAAGTGTCTAAAAAAGCTGCAATACCAGCTCTGACGACGCAGTGTTTAATTATTTCTATCCACTTACTTCCCCACTGTCATACTTTGCGTAACTTTGTGAAACACCGCCACTGGATATATTTATGGTAGGAAATGTACAAAGTATCTAAAAAGAACATGATCTTTACTTAATATCCTAATGATTTTTGGCATAAGAGAAAAATCGATAATTTTGACCCATACAATGTATTGTTGGCTATTGCTACAAATATAACTGTGCGACTTATGACTGGTTTTGTGGTCTGGTTTTGTGGTCAACATTTAATTATTGCAGCAACTTACTTGATATTTTCTTGTAAATCAAAAAGTAATGCATTACTTTATTAGTTACTTGAAAAAGTAATTTGATTACATAACTCGCGTTACTTGTAATGCATTACTCCGAACATTGATTATTATACTTTTTTTTTGATTTGATCACTTTAATAATGATCAAGACATAAATCACAATGTCAGTCATCAATCATGCTGCAAATAAGTATTTATGCTAACCCACCCCCTTTATAAACACACACACACACACGTTGTGTTTCCATGTTTTATGGGGACATTCCATAGGCGTAATTGTTTTTATACTGTACAAACTGTATTTTCTGTATTTTATACTGTACAAACTGTATCGCCCTACACCTATCTTACACCTAAACCTAGCCCTCACAGGAGACTGTGCACACTTTTACTTACTGAAAAAAACTCATTCTGCATGATCTATAAGCCTCTTTCCTCATGGGGACCTAAAAAATGCCCTTACAAGGTCAAAATGTACTGGTATTACTATCCTTGTGTCGACATTTGGTCTTCATAACGTGATAAATACCAGGTACACCTGTACTCTCTCTCTCTCTCACACACACAAACACACACACACAATTTGATTAAATATAGCAAAAAAAGAATGATAACTTCTCAAGTTTTTATTTTATTTGTTACTTGAAAAAGTAATCAGATTACATAACTTGCGTTACTTGTAATGCATTACTCCCAACACTGATTATTATATATTTTTTTACATGCACTTATGAAGCGTGCATAATAAGACAAAGAACATGTAGGAAAAAAGCTCCGTTTTGATTCTGATCACTTTAATAAATTATCAAGACATAAATCACAATGTCAGTCGTCAATCATGCTGCAAATAAGCATTTATGGTAACCCACCCCCTTTACAAACACATACACACACACACACACACACACACACATGTTGGGTTTACATGTACTCACACACACACACACACACACACACACACACACACTCCTCACCTCCCCAGTAGGTCTGTGCACTGTAACAGGCACACCTGGAGACGCTCGAGTGCTCCTTGTGTGAAGCCTGCATTATGCTAATTGTGACCCACGGGCACTGTGTGAAGGCTTGGTATAATTATCCGTGTAATTGTCTCGTATTTTGTAAAGTGCCAAATCGTTTAATTCAGGATTAACATTTCTTTACCTCCAACGGCCAAAGGCTTTACTTTGACTCAGCCCCTCACCTCCCTCCCCACCCATTGGGAATTTAACAAAATTCATACTTTCATTTTCACACTAGATCTCTTACTGTTTAGTGTGCGTGAACTTACGTGGTGCTCATATAACAAGGTGAGTTTGTTGTTCCTCGCGTTCTGCGAGCAGAGGATTTGACGTGCGCTCTTGGAAAGGGAGATGACAGAACCGCTTTCATTTAAGGCAGCATCAGTTTTCACATGCTTGATGCCTTAATCCTTCAACCGTTTTCCCATGTGGCTGTTTGGGGTGAGTTTTTGCTCGCAGCCACTGTTTCCAACGAAGCCAGAGATGCAACCACAAATTGAAGTGTCATTAGTCTCTGTAACTCACTGGCGTTGTGGTTTGTTACCAGAGCCGAACAACATTGAAAACTGCTCTGACACTAAATGACGTTTTAGCAGCATGCCAGCTTTTTTACAGATCCTCTGCATGTTGAATCAGAACAATTCATTGTGAGTTCTGGAAGTGTTTCATGTCGTTTTCTACTTCCTGTCTTTCTGTCTGTTTCTGTGTTGCTGACAGGCGTGGCTTAAGCTTTTTATAAAAAAAAGTTTGGTGTGTGGCCAAGGCTTTTTGTCTCTTGATAATTTGCAGTGTCTATCTGTTGTGACATATACCAGTTTTATTTAAATTGCACGGCATCAACTCGGTTCTTTGAGTGAGCGACGTGGCATTCCATTAATTTCTCATCAGTTCCCCTCTAGGCACACACTGAATGATTCTTTCAAGTCTAATTATACAGTTAACAATTATAATCTATAAACCCGTATGTCTGGGCTCTGCCCATCACCTGTCTGAAAATAATAGACAAGTTCAGATTCAGCAATGTAAAAATAGGTCTAAAACCCAAATTGCACTGTTTTGTTGATTTTTAAATTCAGCATGAAATAATTCACCCTATATATGTTCTACATGTGTCTGATTGGTCTTATTGTGAATGATTCATCCTTGCATTAAAAAAAAAAATCTCTGATGTATACTGGATGTCTACAGTTATTTAGTCTGTTTAAACCATGCTCCTTTTTTACAATTGACTGCAAGCTTGCATTCAGATCTGCCTCCGTCCAGATGACATGAACAAGTAAAACCCTGTTAGTGTTGTATGTTGCATCTAATGTTGTTAAATGAATGTTTATTGCATTATTTCAATTTCATGTGTGTTACCATGATGGTGTTTAGTGTTTGTGTGCATGACACTGTGCACCGTCTATATATGTTAATATTTAAAAGCTGTTTGTGATTTTGGTGGTTATCAGTGTATTACAAATGTACAAAGCAGATTTTAGTACTTCAATAGGTTGGTATATTAACATTATATCAGTTAATGAAATTGCTGTAATTACCTGTAAATTTAAGTGAAACCCATAAAACGTTGCTACCGTACTTTTTGCAGTAAAATTCTGGCAACCACAGCTGCCGGTTTATTATTGTAAATTTTACAGATTTTTTTACACTGTGATTCCACTGCCAATTAGATCATTTAATTTCAATAGTAACACATAAAACAATCTTTTAATGACTTTTCACAGTCTTTTTAGTGGCGGCATAAATGCAGTTTGACAAATGTCAAGTTCTGTCATTAAACTCTAGATGGCGCAGGCTGATGAGTCCTTAAAGGAAAAGTTCACTTCCAAAATAAAAATTTCCTGATAATTTACTCACCCCCATGTCATCCAAGATGACATCATGTCTTTCTTTCTTCAGTCACAAAGAAATTAAGTTTTTTGAGGAAAACATTCCAGGATTTTTCTCCATATAGTGGACTTCAACGGTGGCCAACAGGTTGAAGGTCCCAATTGCAGTTTCAGTGCAGCTTCAAAGGGCTCTGCATGATCCCAGCCAATGAATAAACGTCTTATCTAGCAAAATGATTGGTCATTTTCTTAAAACAATAAAAATTTCTATACTTTTTAATAGGGATGCACTATATTGGATTTTTGCTGATATTTTTTAACTCATTTTGGCCAATAGCTGATGCTGATGCCGATATATTTCCTTTTGTTTGAAAAAAATATTGGTCTCTCCTGTACGAAAATTATAAGCAAATTATTTTTCATTTTGGTTAGTTTTTAAGGAACTTATTTTTCTGAATTAAATAAAGAGTCATAAAGTTGTTTTATATGACAGTACAGTTGAAGCTTTTTTTTTTTAACTATAAATAACCTACATATCAATCGCTGCATTTTTTCCCCCCTTTTTATTCAGAAAAATGCAGTTTAGGACCCGGGGGAGGCTGCTGCAGCTGCTACATGTGCTATTACTTGTTACTCTATCACAGACCGAACGCGTCATTCTGCATGTGCATTCTCAGATTAAATGCAGCGATCCAAAAGAGTGAATTTAATCATCATTCAAGCAAAACTTTGCTTCAAGAATGAGCCACACTGCTGACATGATCTAATCGCCAGCACACCCTGAGCACGTGTGAGTTATTCCTCTTATCAACAAGACGTATCGGCATAATTTTTCATTTCGGCCTGATGCCAATATTTACATTTAAAGCCATTATCGGCCGATTCCAATATCGTTCTGATAATATGGTGCATCCATACTTTTTAACCACAAATGCTCATCTTGCACCAGCCTGACCTTGTGAATTATGTAATCACGTTGGGAAGGTCGCACTTGACATAGTTAAAAGTACTGACCCAGTGTTTACAAAGCAAACATGCAAAGAAAGTCAAACGCCCTTTACAAAAAAAGGTAAAACAATGATGACGGATGATTTTAAAGTTAGAGGGGAAAATGAGATGGAGTTTTTGCCCTACCCTTCCTTTTTGAACTGTAAACACAGACAAAGAACTAACTGTGCATAACGTTTTCAACATGGTTGCGTAATGCGTGAAGTTGCACATGTGCATCACAGAGCTAGTGCAAGATGAGCATTTGTGTTTTTTTTTAAGAAAATGACCAATTATTGCACCAGATAAAACCCTTATTCCTCGGCTGGGATTGTGTAGAGCCCTTTGAAGTTGCATTGAACCTGCAACTTAGACCTTCAACTCGTTGGCCACCATAGAAGTCCACTATATATAGAAAGTTTTCCTCAAAAACCTAATTTCTTTTCGACTGAAGAAAGAAAGACATTAAAATCTTGGACGACATGCGGGTGACATGCGATAGTTGACATGAGTGTTTTACCTCAGACCTGCCCTAAATCAGCTGTAACAGTCCGACCTCTTTTGTTTGGATGCCGGAGCAGGGATGTAAGTTAGACAAGAATATCTCCGATTGAGCGATTGAGGTGTTGTGTTGCTGGATGTAATAATGAACATAGTGGTCGTCATTTACTCCCGACATCTGAGCCGCTGAAGATGCAGTGGATTATGTTTGTTTGTGAAGGGAATGCGCCTCCTGATCTACATATATCCGTCTATGTTTGTGCAAATCATTCGTGATCCAGCTTCACTTACAGCAGAAGTGAGTATAGGGTTTTTTTTATGAATCTCTGCAATCACCTTTCCTAATAACTTGCTAGTTAGAAAGTTTCACGGCTAAACGTGCTAAATGTGGCTAAAGTAAACAACTCTCAGAGCACAGCTCGTCACTCCACAGAGAGAAGAGAGGGGCGGGGTGAGCAGAGCTCATTTGCATTTAAAGGAGCAATCCATCAGAATGGGATAATTTTTGCAGAGCTCATTTTGACCAGGAAAAAAGGGTGTTGTTTTACACAACCATTGAGAATTTTCAACCAAAGAATATTATGGTCTTTTCATTAAGTCCCTAAAGAACCATATCAACTTGTGGAAAATGGGCATCCGATGACCTCTTTAAGAAAATGACCAATCATTTCTGAAACCCTCCACCTCCCCAGCTCCACCTGTATAGATCTGCTACTTGTGCTTAAAATGCACTCAGGCCATCCAAGATGTAGATGAGTTTGTTTCTTCCTCAGATTTGGAGAAATGTAGCATTACATCACTTGCTCATCATGGATCCTCTGTAGTGAATGGGTGCCACCAGAATGAAAGTACAAACAGCTGATAAAAACATCACAATAATTCGCAAGTAATCCACGCCACTCCAGTCCATCAATTAACATCTCATGAAGCAAAAAGCTGCATGTTTGTAAGAAACAAATCCAGCATTTAATATTAAACCGTGCCAAAACACGAGCCTATAATCCATAATATCGCTTTCTCCAGTGAAAAATTCAATCTACATTGGTCTCTCACATCAAAATCCACTAATATATTTGTTTAGAACTGTTTTGAATGGTTTTATATATTTTTTTCGCTTTAACAGTAAAATGCATATGCATGAATTACCAGCCCAAGCAAAAGTCATTCAGACCCAATTGTCAGTTCCCAACCCTTATTACAAATGATTTATAATTGCTATCGATTATATATAGCAGTAGTAACATCACTGTTATGATAAACAGCTGCAATTCTAAATTGAGTTATGACAACCAAGACAACATTTCTGGAATATGTATGTGAATGTGACATGAAAATCACTGAAGCACACAGCATTTTATTTCAACTAATCCGACAAAGGAGCAGTCTAGAGCGAAACGATTAGGCCTCGAGCAAGACGAGACAGACTGCAATGTTTCAGGTGACAAAACTCTGACAGGTACTGAAACACCTGACATTGAGGAGTTTTTAATTTAAACATTACTGGGTAACAGTCTATTCTTTGCTGATGAAGGACTACGTAATTCAAGTTTGGACTTGAAACACCCTCACTATAAACTGTACATTTATTTGCGTTCGCGTTAAGTGACTCAGCTCCCTCTGGCACGGTGAGTTTTCACGTTTCCCAAAATTCACCGGAGGATTTCGATAATAGTCATTTGTCACCTTGATTTACAGTGAATTACAAGCATTAAGAGACATTTGATCTCGTCAGCCTGTACCGAGCGCCGTCTCTCAAACGTCTGAAGTCCTGACATGCTTACAGGTCATTAGAGAGGAAGCAAAGTTGGAGAATTTTCCCATTCATTCAGAGATGATGGCATACAAATTGCTTGACTGAACATGTCAATATTTAAAAAAAAGACAGACACCACATAGGTCTGCTGAGCTCTGATATCTTGAGGATGTTGTTCCAGATTTCCAACACGTCATAAACCTGTTGTACCTTCTGTATGCTTTGACTGCCAAATCATCCTACAGAAAAAAAATGTAAAAAAATAAATAAAAACCATTCCTCACGCTGCGTAAGAGATGAATCGTGGGTTTATGAAACTCGCTGTATCCATTAGCAGTTACATGATATTCTGCATGTCAATATCTTTGATTCATCCGTGTTTTTTTTATTTGCTTTGGGACGCATCCAACATCAAACAAATGCTCTTTGTCAGTGTTTATGACACGGTATGTTTTCGTTTCCTGCTGATAGGTGACTGACAACTAGCATGTTACCATCTGCACTGCGTGTTTCTAAAAACACGCCAGTGACGCAAAAGGCATCCTGCTGCAGTCAAATCAACTGGCATAACAACTTTGTCAGACTTTTAGATGTCAGTAACAGTGGTGCAGATAGTACATCTAAATATTAGTGGTTCAAACTCTCGCTAAAGGAGTTTTTGCTTTCTGAAGTGTCACGTTTCAGCGCTTTATTTGGGTGGTTAACGATCACGACTTTCAACTGAACTTTCAAAGAAATATTTTTTTTCACTGCAAATTTCAGTAATGCACTCTGTGACTAATACAATGATTGCAGGCCATGCTGGAGCCAGACTTACTTTAATGTCAAACCACCTCCCAGCAGACACTTTTCATTGTATGTTCACATAGTAAGTTGTTATTATATTCAGGAGAGACAGGAACTTGTTGCTAGGTGTCAGTCTATTTTTTTTTAAGTGAAAAGAAAATACAAATAATAAAATACAAATTACTAACACTGTGGCTCAGTGACAATGTGTCTGCCCTTTCTTTCTTTCTTTCTTTCTTTGTCTTTCCACTACTGGGTGATAGTCTTTTGTGCACACACACACACACACACAAAAATAAAATCAAATTTTTTTTTAATTAAATCATTAATATGACTTAAAAGAACAAAACTAAATAATATATATAAATATAAATAATATAAAAAAATGCTAAAAAATAAAATACATTAAAATATAGAAAAATAAAACAAAACAAAGAGTAAAATATGGTTTGGCAAATTTTTGAAGATCAATTTCTCTATAGGCACACACCACAAGATCATTCATAATGTTATTTGATCCAATAGTGGGGTAAGTTGTCACATTGGAACTTGCCATTAAATTTTAGGCTTTTTTCCCAGCAAATTATTATTAGAAATAGCAAATAGCAAATGTGTATATATATATATATATATATATATATATAATTTAAATATATATATAGAAAAATAAAATAAAATAGAATTTGCTACTATTAAACAGACTATTATAGGCTTTTTCCCCAGCAAATTTGAACAGTAAAACAATTCTGAAAATTATTATTTTTTTAATAAAGAAAAGAAAATATTTTTTTTTAATTTAAATTAAATAATGTGATTTTTTTTTTTATTAAAATAAATTTAAAGAAAAAAAAATAAATACTACATATAAATAATATCAATTATAAAATTATAAATCAAAAAATACTTTAAAAATTATATGAAAATAAAACAAAACAAAAAAATAAAATATGGTTTGCAAATTTTTGAAGATCAATTTCTCTATAGGCACACACCACATTTTGACTACTAAAAAAATAATAAAATGGTCACTGTTGTTTGATCCAGTAGTGGGGTAAGATGTCAAATTTAAACACTTAAATAATTCTGAGAAAAATAATATATATATTTTTAAGCTCAAAAGAAAATACAAAATACAAATTACTAACATTGTAGCACAGTGACAATATGTCTGTGGCTTTTATTATTTAATTAAATTTAAATAATGACTTTTCATGACTTTTGACTTCTTAAAAAAAAAAAAAGATAATTTATGTTATTTGATCCAATAGTGGAGTAAGTTTAAATAATATAGTAATAGTATAACAGTTAAAACATACGACTGCTTGCCTTGGCTTGATATTTTAGAAAACTACCCTTGACCTGTTTAAAATCAGCTAAAATCCACCTTCGTGCTATAGTGAATTTTCACCTAATTTAAATTTACTATTCACAAAAACAAAGTGTTTTAAACTACCTGTTTGAAACCAATCTACAAACCACTGCTAGTGAAAACATGCATTTATATAATTAATCTCAATGTGACAACTAGCCCCGGTGTCTGCTACAGCAGAGTGTGCTAAATGTACTTTCTCATTTAATGCCTATAGTGAATCTCAGGCACACTGGCCCTGAAGGAGGGGTGGAGGGACGTTAGAGTGGCCTTATCTGATCCAGACCACTTCGAGACGACACCTGTAGAATTTTCAAAGATAAATTACCACCTAAGTAGCCATAAAAAAGATTTATTGTCAAACTGCTGTGTTCCTGGCTGCTGGAAGCTTCACTGCAGCTTGGCTAAAATAATAATACTGAGAAAGTTACATACTGCATTATTTGTGCCGTTAAATAAAACATCAGTTAAATGCAAAATGGTCACAAATTACATGCAGACTGTCTTAAGTTGGACTTTGAGGCAACGGATCACACGGGCCCCATTAGTATTGTGCCCAAGGACTTAAGAACACTGATCCATGCTGTCAAGTGAGGTCTTTCAGTTGCCTACCTGCTGGCCCAGGTTGAAAGCTAGTTTATTTGACACCTAATGTGTTGACAGGTGTCAAGGTAGGGTGCCTCTGCTTTGTAAAGGGGAGATGGGCTGAGGGGAGGAGGGCCGGGTGTCTCCGTTGCCCCTGGGGTCTTCCTGTGGTGGCGTATGTTTCCAGTGAAATCCCTAAAGGTGATGGGGCTTTAAATAGAGGCTTTAACCAGCCCAAACGGCTCCCTGGTGTGCACAATTAGGCCTTTGTACATCGTTGTTTGTTTTCCTGTTTTCATGTTGATTCATTGTTTGTTTTGGTGGTACGTTGTGTTCTTACGACGTTGACTTCATTCAGAGCTTTCGTTGTGATGTCTGAAAGGTGTAATCTTTGAGCTCAGCATTGATTTCTAATATAAAATACTTTCAGTGGGGGTCAAAACAACACTGGAACCCACTGGACCCCCACTGGACTTTTATCAGAAAAACTGCACTGAAACATTCTTCAAAATATCTTCTATTGGGTTCCAAAATAACATAAAATAAAATAATAAAAATAAATTTATTTTATAAAATATTTTTTAAAGTCAATTTCTCTGTTGGCACACACCAAGCCATGCCCAAGAAGAGCAACGGGTTCTTCAAAATATCTTCTTTTGTGATAAAATAAAATAAAATAAAATAAAATAAAATAAAAAATGGGGATTTGGGAATTAATATTTTTCAAAGTATTTTATTTTTCATCCTTAAAATAAAATAAAATAAAATAAATAAATAACAAATAAATACATAAATAAATAAATAAATAAAATAAAAAAGGAATTGGGGATTTGGGAATTCACATTCTTCAAAACATCTTCTTTTGTCATCCATAAAATAAAATAATAAATTAAAATAAATAAAAACTAAAATAAAATAAAAAATAGGAAACTGGTATTTGGGAATTAACTTTAATTGTCATCTGTAAAATAAAATAAAATAAAATAAGAAATGGGATCTGGGGATTTGGGAATTAACATTATTCAAAATATCTTTGTCATCAGTAAATAAAAAATAAATAAAATAAAATAAAATAAAAAATAAAATAGGAAATGGGTATTTGGGAATTAACATTATTCAAAATATCTTTATTTGTCACAAATAAAATAAAAATAAATAAATAAAAAATAAATAAAATAGGAAATTGAGATTTGGAAATTAACGTTATTCAAAATATCTTAGTCATCAATAAATAAACAATAAATTAATAAAATAAAATAAAATATTAAATAAAATAAGAAATGGGGATTTGGGAATTAACATTATTCAAAATATCTTTATTTGTCACAAATAAAATAAAATAAAATAAAATAAAATAGGAAATTGGGATTTGGAAATTAACGTTACTCAAAATATCTTAGTCATCAATAAATAAACAATAAATTAATAAAATAAAATATTAAATAAAATAGGAAATGGGGATTTGAGAATTAACATTATTCAAAATATCTTTATTTGTCACAAATAAAATAAAATAAAATAGGAAATGGGGATTTGAGAATTAACATTATTCAAAATATCTTTATTTATCACAAATAAAATAAAATAAAATAAAATCAAATAGGAAATTGGGATTTGGGAATTAACATTATTCAAAATATCTTTATTTGTCACAAATAAAATAAAATAAATAATAAAATAGGAAATGGGGATTTGGGAATTAACATTATTCAGAATATCTTTATTTGTCACAAATTAAAATAAAATAAAATGGGGATTTGGGGGGATTGGGAATTAATATTTCTTTATATTATATGATTATATTATACTTATATATACTATACATGATTATATATACTATAGAGCGAGTAAATTATGTCAGGGGTTTCATTTTTTGGGCATTTGGTGACCTAGCTTTTGCAGAAGTTAAGCACAAATATAATTCTACAAGCCTTATTTCCAACTAAATGACTCTGAATGACTCAGCTAAAGTGCTAACAGGTTGATGGATTATGGCAGGAAACGTTTGCTCAGAGGACTGACTTTGAAACGCATCCCCGCTGATGATTGACTCAAATTTGTTTCTTCCTGCAAAAATTATATAAATTGACATGGCACATACCACCGAGACAGAGAGAGAGAGAGACAGAGAAAGTGTGCACTCGTGTATGGGAGGAATGTGGCTAAGCTGCATCTCTTGTCCATCATCCACCACTGATGTAAGGCACATGTCAGTCACGCTCCTTCCCGCTCTCAGCCGGGCCGCGGGGCGATCTTCATCCAATCCCGGCACCAATACCACATCTGACAAGTTCAGAGCTGCCTGATGAAGCCCACAGATGAAGGATTGAGATGACAACAAGCCATTAATCCTGAAAAATATTGTTAATATAAATAAGTTGACGATTTGGACAGGTGAGGATCCATGTGTGTCGTTAAACAAGAGTCCAATTTGGGAACGTTCAGCGGTCGCTACACCGCAACTTCAAACACACTGGTCTATTGTGTCGTCCAAAAAAAAACAAACCTCATGAGGAAGATCCCTGGTGGCAGTTTCATGATGCTCAGGAACAGACTTCCCGGTCTAAGTACAGTAATTAGTCTACCTGTATCAGCCAAAAGCACCTATACAGACTCATTAGGGAGTCACCTTTTAAGTGCACACCAGTGTCCTTGAGCCCATAAGGGAAATACTACAGTCTATACTGTGAGCATTTAGCACAATTATGCGATAGTGTGCAAAAGCAAGCTGTTTAGTCCATGCAATTTGCATGGAACTAACATTTTTCAAAATATCTTATTTTGTCATCCATAAAATAAAAAAAATAAATAAAATAAGAAATGAGGATTTGGGAACTAACATTTTTCAAAACATCTTCCTTTGTCATAAATAAAAATAAATAAAAAAATAAATAAATGAAATAAAATAAAATAAAATAAAATAGGAAATGGGGATTTGGGAATAACATCTTTCAAAATATGTTCTTTTGTCATCCATAAAATAAAATAAAATAGGAAATGGGGATTTGGAAACTAACATTTTTTAAAATATATTTTTTTCTCATCCATAAAATAAAATAAAAATGGGGACTCGGGAATTAATATTTTTCAAAATATCTTTGTTTGTCATCCATAAAATAAAATGAAATGAAATAAAATAAAATAAAATAAAATAAAATAGGAAATGGGGAATTAACATTTTTCAAAATATCTTCTTTTGTCATCCATAAAATAAAATAAAATAAAATAATTATATATATATATATATATATATATAGGAAATGGGGATTTGAGAATTAACATTTTTTCAACATCTTTTGTCATCAATAAAATAAAATAAAATAAAATAGGAAATGGGGATTTGGAAATTAACATTTTTCAAAATATCTTTGTCATCCATAAAATAAAATGAAATAAAATAAAATAAAATAAAATAGGAAATGGGAAATTAACATTTTTCAAAATATCTTCTTTTGTCATCCATAAAATAAACAAAATAAAATGAAAAATTAGGACTTGGGAACTAACATTTTTCAAAAAATCTTCTTTTGTCAATAAAATAAAAAATATATAAACTAAAAGAAGGGAGTCACCTTTTAAGTGCACACCAGTGTCCTTGAACCCATAAGAGAAATACTATAGTCTACTGTGAACATTTACCACAATTATGCAATAGTGTGCAAAAGCAAGCTGTTTAGTCCATGCAATTTGGAGTCGTTTTCATGTCCAACGTTGTCTAGTAGTAATAGTCAGCTTTTAGACCATAATTTATGTTTTGTTCCTGGGGACACTTTGCTTCAGGGGTGGTGTACCATTAACTAAACTGAATCTCTTCTGCATGTTTTCACCTGTATGAGAGCTATGCAAAAAATGCCATAACTCACCATATCTCTGGGCAACTGAAGACATATGAAGGAGTTTCTGAAGACCTTGAGCACATATTTCAAAGAGACAGAAACAACTCATTCACTACCTCATCTAAGCTGTCAGACTATCTGTGTCTAAATGCAGGACATTTGGAAATCTAAACAGTGGTAACCATAATGAATTTGTACATAGAAAGTATAGGGTTCAAATAAAAACCCAATTTTCTACCACACACAAATTTAAGGAGTCCATTACCTAATAATGAATCCTCCACATTTAACTAATTCGCATTTGAATAAAAAATTAAAGATGATAAGCTAAAGTCTCTGGGGATTCATTTACCGTTTTTTACCTGACAATAAAAGGTGGTATCTTTTCAATAATCAGCTCTACCCATCAAATCTCTTGATTTATTAACCAACCAGACACATGGCGCTATCATCCCGACAAATTACGACGAGTAGTCACTGCAAACATGTTGTATCTTATCTGATTTGAATTATAGGAACTGAGCCAACGTTGGCAATAACGCGCATGACTGCAGCTCTCTAGTGGTGAGTAATGGCATTACACTCCAACATTAGCCTATAAATTACCTGAGAAAGAGACGCTCAACTCATCACAAATCTGTGAGGGTAAGCAGTATCATATATACCAATATTCCGGTTATGTATGAGAACAAATCTTATTTTGTCGATATTTTCGGGGAGGCTGTAAATCCTTCAGAAACGTGAAGTAAGATTATTATTTTATGTTCTTTGAAACATGGATAAACGATATATTCTATAACTAATATTCTAATCATCTACTTTTTTCCACGTACTATGGAAATACAATCTTTGTATTCATGTTTGGGTTCCATACAAAATGTAACCATCATTAAATTACTCGAAATATAGCAAGCGGTGTAACCATATAGTGAAAGACGTTTTTTTCCTTTTGTTAAATACGATGTCTCAAGTAGAAAAATTTAAACAAAACTTCTTCGCTGTTAAAAAAAGAAGTTTTTAGAAGAATGATAACTAATTATATAAACATTTCTGTTTCCCCTCAGCGGTTTGACTTTTAATCAGATTTTTTTTGTTTTACCTCTAGACAGTTAAACCACGAATATTTTGACTTCGGTATTTACAAAATATCAAATTGAATTTTAATTCAAAATCTAAAGCATGTTAATCATAGAAAAGGTATTTTGTAAGAATTTTGTGCATTTGTAAACAAACATAAATGATAATCACGCAATTGACCCACAGGCTACATTGTAAAATACAAGAAAGCGTCGTGTAAAGTGGTCTGACATTGGTCAAAACACATTTGTGACCCTGGACCACAAAACCAGTCATAAGGGTCAGTTTTTTGAAATTGAGATTTATACATCAAAAGTAAAAAGCTGAATTAGTAAGCTTTCAATTGATGTATGGTTTGTTAGGATAGGACAATATTTGGCCGAGATACAACTATTTGAAAAAAAAAAAAATACTGAGAAAATCGCCTTTACAGTTGTCCAAATGAAGTTCTTAGAAATGCATATTACTGATCAAAAATTAAATTTTGATATATTTACGGTAGGAAATGTACAAAATATCTTCACTGAGCATGATGTTTACTTAATATCCTAATGAGTTTTGGCATAAAAGAAAAATCGATCATTTTGACCCATACAGTGTATTTTTAGCTATTGCTGCAAACACACCCGTGCTACTTAAGACTGGTTTTGTGGTCCAGGGTCACATTTTAGCTAAACATAAACGCGAATCTGTGCACTGTTAGATGAAGCCTTGGCTAATAATTGGATGCTTCAAATAGATGCTTTAAATATTGTTTGTAAAATGATCCTCGGGTGTAAATCCACTCTTTCTACTCATGTAATGTTTAAAATATTATACTCCTGCACTGAAACGGGAGTTAGGAAATAAAGCTGATTATGGTGTGTAAAAAAGTGGGGTGATAACCAGCCCCACACCTTTTAATCAAAGCTGTTTTCCCCGGGGTGCAATTTTCACCTTTTTTGTTCTAAGTCAAAGTGATAAGGAACAACTCAGCAGCCCCAAATAGCAATCATCTTATTTGAGAAGATTTGTGTCTGCCTCCAACCCCTGACAATTTAGAGGTTATCTTTGCTGTAATAAACTGAAATTGTAATAAACAAACCGTTCGAATGTGCGCGCATTTCGCGGGGGCACGGGAGCAGATGTAAGGTAATAGCAACACATAATTTTCAGGACTGTTAATGCATATGGGGACGCTTCTGCTGGGCAATTAACAGATAATGGAATGAAAGACAGGTATTGTATTACATTCATGTGGCTGGTGATGATGTCATCGAGGGACAGCGCGGGAACTCAGGTGAACGGCTACAAGGCAAAACTCGCGCGCCTTCCCGCCAACTCATATTTAAATGTTTTCTCTTTCAAAAAAACAACGGCTCTCCTATACAGGTTTTAGTTGTGTATTAAGCGGACCAGATTTTTAAAATAGGCTATTATAAAAATAATCTATATTATTTAAACATTTATTTATCTACTTTTTTAATCCTAAAAATATATTTGTAATTATTAATAGATTTATAAAATGGGTACAAATATAGAATATATAAAAGTGCTAAATGTGACCCTGGACCACAAAACCAGTCGTAAAGGTGAGGTTGAGAATAAATAAGGTTTCCATTGATGTATGGTTTGTTAGGACAGGACAATATTTGTCCGAGATACAACTAATTGAAAATCTGGAATCTGAGGGTGCAAAAAAAATAAAATAAATATTGAGAAAATCGCCTTTAAAGTTGTACAAATTAAGTCCTTAGCCAAGCATATTACTAATCAAAAATTAAATTTGATATATTTATGTTAGAAATTTTACAAAATATCTTTACGTAATATCTTGATTTGATATGATTTTTGGCATAAAAGAAAAAAATCGATATTTTTGACCCATATAATGCATGTTTGGCTATTGCTACAAACATACCCGTGCTACTTACAACTGGTTTTGTGGTCCAGGATCACAAATACATAAGTAACCTTGATTTGTTGAAGTAGGCAAGCATTTCTTTTTATAATACAAAGTGTACCGAGCACCGAGTTTCGGATTATTATTATTGTTATTATTGGACAAACAGCTGATTAAATTAGACAACGTAGGCAATTTGTATATGCCGCGCGTTTATAATATTGTAATATTACAGTATAATATAATAACCAAAAGCCCATTAAAAATACTGACAAAAGTGCAAGTGCTTCTAAAAAAATCCCAAAATATTCATGATACCCGTACAAGTGCTCCAGCTCCAATAATGTCTGATGGCAAAAATATAACCGTTTTTTGCTGTTTCCTTAAAGAAATAAACAATAGGCATAATAATAAAACCAGTATCAAAAATGGGCAAAACTGCTACTACACCTTGTACAATAACAAACTGACTTAAAATGAGTAATAATACATTTTATAAAAGCGTTTTGCTTTTCGTCAGCGTCAGGACGGACGCCATGTTTGATTTTTCGCGCAGAAACATACAGATGCACACTTCCGCTGAAAGAAAAAAAAAGACCGTCAGTCGACCATATATTAATTCCTCGCAACCTCGTTTGCATTAAAACATGCGTTATTGTTGAGAAATATGCAAATATTTGTTTTGTAGGCTATTTGTAGTCACTATAGCTTACCTTTATGTTCTGAAGAGCAATCGCACATTAACCAATTTAGCTTTATTAAAATAAACACAAGCAATTTCGCTGCAAATACATGCTGGTGTTGCTTTACAGTGATTAAATGAAAAAGTTGTTTTATTGACACCATGTTGACTTGAGATCTGTTAGTGTTCACTTGGGCTGGAATGAAAACACTTGAAATTGTCCCAGGTGGCTGTTAAATGCTCTGGGAACCTCCTGACATCACTACAGGGGGCTGACCTGTGCTTATTTTAGCGGCTAGGCAGGTATTGTCCAAGCATGTCAAACAGTCAGGGAACCGGTGAACCTCACATCCGCTCAACCAGCAAAAAGAGCCGGGCTCTTCTCCACGTTAAGTGCTGGTGTAGTCTAATGGGGGACACCACGGGGCAAACGTCTCAATCTGTCAATCAGCCGGGCTTCATGCTCTTATTTGTCACAAGCAACACCCACCAATCAGTGTCTCATTACACGCAACAGTGAAAGTTGTGGGGTGAGTGACCTTATACCCGAGGGGCAAAGTCAGCTGTGGGCCAAACAGCTAAGGGCGATATTAATAAACAATACTTTAATATTAATTGTAAAACCACACAAACACAAAACCAGCCAAAAGGGTCAATTTTGTAAAATTGAGATTTATATACATCATCTGAAAGCTGAGTAAATAAGCTTTCCATCGATGTGTGGTTTATTAGGACAGGACAATGTTTGGCTGAGACACAACTATTTGAAAATCTGGAATCTGAGGGTACACAAAGAAAAAAAAAAAAAAATTGAGAAATTTGTCCATATGAAGTTCTTAGCAATGCATATTACTAATCAAAAATTAAGCTTTTATATATTTATGGTAGGAAATTTACAAAATATTTTCATAGAACATGATTTACTTAATATCCTAATGAATTTAGGCATAAAAGAAAAATCATTAATTTTGACCCACCCATGCAACTTATGACTGGTTTTGTGGTGTAGGGCCAAAATTAAAAGGCTTTATTTTGAACCAGACTATTGTAAAATCAGGCACACTGACATAATAGTAAACCTGCATTTTCAAATTGCTGACTGAAGAATGACTTGCATATAGCTGTAATTCAAAACACATTGACAGGCCAAGATGAAACACCCAGACAACTTTAAAACTTGTCTGTGCAACAGCGCCTATTTTAATCTTGATTTCTTGCGCCCCCTATGGACAAAATCTGTGTATTAACATCTAAGCATTGACAAGCATTGGGATGTTTGAATTCCATTCATTTCATTAATCTTGAGGGCCTAATTTAACCAAACCTCATATTCATTCAAGAAAAACAAGATCATCTCCCATGAGCATCACGCTTACCAATCATCCTCCTGAATAATTATATAGTCATTTTTATAGTAGTTTCTGTGGGATTGTCCCAAAGCAGCTCTTTGGTTGAAATATTCTGTTCTGGAATAACTGTACAGAACTTCATATACAGTCCCTCTGATGCAGGTTTATTGCTTGATTTATCCAGGAAACATCTTAGACCAAAGGCACTGATTCAGAAGTGAACATACATAAGGCAGAACATTTATACAATAATTCACAAAAGAAAAAAAATATATATGCACAAAGGCAACTTTACCACTAATGCTTTTAAAAATGGAAAATCAATATGCATCTAGAAGACCATCTGAAATACTGAGGAAAGAATATTTAAAAAAAAATTATACCAGGTCATCCAAGAGTTTGTTTCTTCTTCACAAAAAATTGGACCCTCTGCAGTGAATGGGTGCCGTCAGAATGAGAGTCCAAACAGCTGATAAAAACATCACTGATGTATTTGTTTAGAACTGTTTTGGACTTGTAAATGGTGCATATTTTTCTCCTGATTCAGACAAGACATCTTTTTCACTGGAGAAGGAAATAATATGCATAGATGGCTCATATTTCAGCCAAAAGCTGCGGTTTGAAGTTAAAAATGTCTTAATGATGGATTTGTTTCTTACAAACATGCAGCTTTTTGTTTCTCAAGATGTTAACTGATGGACTGGGGTGGTGTGGAGTAATTGTGGATTATTGTGACATTTTATCAGCTGTTTGGACTCATTCTGACAGCACCCATTCACTGCAGAGGATCTGTTGGTGAGCAAGTGATTCTAAATTCCTCCAAATCTGTTCTGATAAAGGAACAAACTCAGCTACACCTTGGATGGCCTGAGGGTGAGTACATTTCAGCAAACTTTAATTTTAGGATGAACCGTTCCTTTAAAGAATTAAATAACTTTTAGAAGCTCAGTGTAATTATTTAGAACTTTCAGACTTTTTTTAAAGTTGGGTTTGCCAGACTAACAAAGCATAAGGCGGCTTTGAAGTCTCTTCCTGAAATGCATGCTAAAATGACTAGATTTTATCCAATAGGACCCCAGTACTTTACCTACCACTGAAAAGCAGAATTAAAAACAGAAATACTATGTGCAAAGTGTAGGAAGAAAGCATATTGGCAATCAGCCCATTATCTCTCCAAAAATTAAAACACTGTTAAAAGTGCAAGTGCATCTGAAAAGATCCCAAATATTAATGCTACAAGTGCTCCGGCTCCATTAATGTCTTAAGGCAAAAACATAACCATTTTTTGCTAACAATACCTGCTTAATTTCCTGGAAAGATATAAAAATAATAATAAAACTTATATAAAAAAAAATTGGCAGAAACTGTTACTACGCCATGTACAACAACAAAAAGACTACTGCACAGATCCACGGCTATTTAAAAAAATGCAACCAAAAATTCCTGATATCAAATAAAATGTACAAAAAAAAATAATTTTTTTTGGACAGTTAAAATGACAAATGCAGTGAATAAGTCCATATCAGCACTGCATGTTCACAGCACTCCATAATAAACTGGCATTAAAAAAAAAAAAAAACGGCAACGAGGCACCGAGGCCAGGCGGGGTGAGGATACAGTGATGAGGGTGAATGTTGCAGTCAGCTGGGAGACACTTGTGTGGGTATGACAGAAGGGAGGTGGAAGGAGGAACATGAGTCTCTGCGGTGTATGAGTTTAAAAAGCAGCTCTTCTTTCTCTTGACTGAGCTTTTGGTTCTGTAGAGTCTGCTTCTCTAGCGCCTCCTGCAGCTCGTTCTGCTCCTTGGACAGTTGTCTGAAAGAGGACGATAAGAGTTTATGGACAAGCTGAAAATACTATATTTTATGTACACACATACACTACTGCTCAAAAGTTCAGGATCAGTAAGGCTGCATTTATTTGATCAAAAATACAGAGGGAAAAAAAAAAGTTATTGTTAAATATAATGATGTACAACAATGTTCTCCTATTTTTATATACATTAAAATCGAATTTATTTCTGTGATCAAAGCTGAAATTTTCAGCATCACTACCCTAGAATTTAGTGTCACATGATCCTTCAGAAATCATTCTAATATACTGATTTATTATCAGTGCTTAATATTTTTTTTGCAACCTGTAAACTTTTTTCAAGATTCTTTGAATAAAAAGTTAAAATAAACAGCATTTATTTTACATAGAATTTTAATATATATATTAATAACAATATACACTATTATTCAAAAGTTTGGGGTCAGTACATTTTTATTCTTTCTTTTTTTTGAAGGAAATTATTAGTTATTACTAATTAATAAAATGTGATAGCATAGATTTATATTGTTAGAAAAGATTCATGTTTTGAATAAATGCTGTTCTTTTTTAACGTGTTATTCATCAAAGAATCCTGAAAAAAAAAATTAACAGGTTCCAAAGAATATTTAGGAGCACAACTGTTTCCAACATTGACAATTCTAAAAATAAGTCAGCATATTACAATGATTTCTGAAGGAGCATTTGACACTTGGAGTAGCAGCTGATGAAAATTCAACTTTGCATCACAGGAATAAATTATATTTTAAAATACATTAAAATAAAAACCATTATTTTTTTTATTGTAATAACATTGTGCAGTATTTTTTTTTCTGTATTTTTGATCACATAAATGCAGTCTTGATGAGCATAAGAGACTTCTTACTGATCCCAAACTTTTGAGCCGTAGTGTACATTCAGTCTATTAAAATTACATTTGAAACTCATAACTGGTAAATCCTGTAAACAGCAAGGAAAAAAAAAAAAGTTGATAATGACATCTATAACACCAGGTGGCGCCACATACAAACATTAGAGCCTATTCATTAGAGCTGTTTAGTCTATTCTTGCACATTCAGTGCAAGAATAAAAGTACACCAGGAAAGCTTGTTTTTAAAAATACATTTAAAAAGCTTACTGTATCAAATGAGACAAATTTCAAAGGTCTTTAAATTATCAACATAAAAACTTTGCAAAGAAAAAAAACAAAAAACAACTTTTTTACACAATCTAGTACATGCTTTCTGCCTAATGATTGATCATTTAAACTTTTTTAGCAGGTAGAAGTCCTCTTAGTATAATTTAAAAAAAATTACACCATTAGGTTGAGGTACAATCTTTTCTTCTGTAAATCTTATTAAACAAATGTAACTAACTTTTATATTATTATATAATTTTTCAAGACGAATACTTACTGTAGCAATGTACTTGATCATCAAAACATTTTTTTAAAAATATGAGTCAAATATGATGCAATCAGGCTTTTGAAGAATGTCTGTTTGTTAATTTCTCAATCACTGTAGGTTTTGTAAATTTGCTGCATGTGCATTTCATGCAAGTAGTCTGCTATACTTTTATAAACATCTCAGGGATTTGCATTACAAGCAATTACAGTTTTATCTAGCTTTTTTGGCAATATAAATAACACCTGCACCAAATTACATATTTTTTGTGCAGTTGCAAACATTTTGAGGTGTTAAAATTAGGCTGTTTTTTACTCTGAGTATGACCTCCATATTCTCATTATAGCATACTACATGAGCCATAAAAGCCTGATGCATCAAATATGATAATCCTCTCCCAAAACAACAACAACAACAACAACAACAACAACAAGCAGCAAACCTTTATAAAAAAAAAAAAAAATAAATAATAATAATAATAATAATGATAAAGATGATAATAATGCTTAAAAAATATATACATTTTGTCCAAAGGGTCAATAGTGTTCCATTAAAAAAACAACAACAACAACAACAACAAAAAAAAAAACGTCAAAATGTAAAAGACAAATGCAAATGCCTTTAAAAAAAAAAAAAAAAGATTTTTACAAATATTTTGTCTAAAGTTAATAAACTGTTCCATTAAAAAGAAATAAATAAAGTTTTAAGCCTGCATTTATTTGATCCAAAGTAAAGCAAAACCAGTACAATTTTTAAATATTTTTACTATTTAATAATTTCATAACTGTTTTCTATTTGAATATTTCTATTTTGAATATTTTAAAATGTAATTTATTCCTGTGATTTCAAAGCTTTTTAGCATCATTACAGTCACATGATCCTTCAGAAATCATCCTAATATTCTCATTTGCTGTTAAAAAAAAAATAAAAATAAAAAAATAAAATAAATCATCATCATTATTATTATTATTGTTGTTGAAAACAGCAGAGTATATTTTTTTCAGGTTTCTTTGATGAATAGAAACTTCGGAAGAATTTATCTTAAATAGAAAGCTTTTGTAACACTATATAATAAATTTTATTTTTGATATATTTTGTAACATCAATATATTGATCAATTTAAAGCATCCTTGCTAAATAAAAGTATTAATTTCTATAATTAAAAAATAAATAAATTATACTGACTCCAAGCTTTTGAATGGTATAGTGTATAATGTTACAAAAGCTTTTTATTTCAGATAAATCTTTCTATTCAAAAAAGATACTCAACTGCTTTAAATATTGATAATAATAATAATAATAATAATAATAATAATAATAATAAAAATGAGTAACGATGTTAAAATCTTAGCTTTGATCACAGGAGTAAATTGCATTTTAAAATATATTCAATTAGAAAACAGTACATTTAAATGAAAATATTTCTAAATTTTACGGTTTTCATTGTACTTGGATCAAATAAACGCAATCTTGGTGAGCAGAAGAGACTTAAAAAAAAGAGAAATAAGGTTTTGTAGGGTTAAACTAAGGTTATAAAAATAAAATAAAATATTACGTTGTTACATGGAGCCTTTAAATCCTTGTTAACGATTGTATTTGTAAACAAATAAAGAGCCCTGCCTCCCAAACATTACTGGGCTGCACAAACAACCAGAGTAATGTTTTGATAGCACTACAGTGTCACTAGTCACAGTGTTTACACTTTTGGAAAGGATCACCTAAAAATGTATATTAATCCAAGAGAGCAGGAAGATGACATGTTTACAGTAAATCTAGATCTTTCGTTTTTTTCCTGTAAAACTCTGCACAAAGAAGTTCACAATTTATCTCAGTATTTTAAAATAGTGTGCAGATTGAAGTAAACACTTACTGTGTGAGGCTTTGGTAGTTGTCTATCCGCACCCTGTAGTCCTCGCTTTGCTGGAGAGCCTGCAGGAGCTGATCCTCCAGTGAAAGATTCCTCTCAACCTGACAGAACAAGAAACAGGAAGTTATTAAAATAGCTGACAAATTGGGGTAAAATGGTTTTGGGCTGAGTTGGTGACTTTTCTTATGCAAACTAATAGGTCAATTGGCCACATTCAAATAAACAACATGAATACACAAATAATGCACCTGCTCTCATTTCTGTATGGCATTTCTCAGTGACAGAGTGCAAAGCAAATGACATGTTTAACAAATTTAACGATCTGCTACTGAAAAGAACATATTGATTGACTGCTAATCTGAACATTGTGAGTCACTGGCCCAAGTTTATACCAGTGTTTCCATCTGCAGCAGCTTGTTCCCCTGGTCCTGTAAACGCTCACGCTTCATTTCGATGACAAATAACAGACTCTCCTGCTCCTGCTCCCAGAATGCACCCGGGCTGCCATGAGTCTGGGACGACAAGACAAATACACAGCTGAATATCCCAGTTATCTCAAGCACGCTTTGCCAACAGATCTCCACTCTCATAACAAACCTCAATATTTCTCTGAAGGTCCCTCTTGAGCGTGGACTCCTCCACTCTGCGCTTTAACTCGTTGAACAGTTTCAGCTCTGACGTCAGCCCTTCGATCTGCTCCTGAGTTCATGGAAAGTTCAGACCAATCACTTCAAAGTCAAGTCTGGTATGTCTAGCTTGATGTGGGAAGTATATTAGATCAGCTCCCAATCAAATGTATTAAGGCAAATCGGAGAAGTGATGTTACGAATAGACGTGCTTTACCTTCAAAGCATTCTCAGCTGCTGCGTGAGACTCATTTAAAACGTTCTTCTCTTCATTGTGTAATCGCTGTAGCTCTGTAAAGTAAACAATTTATTGAATATTGCCATTTATTAAAAGATTATGTATAAGTAGATTATATTAAATGTTCATCTCAAATGTATACGTGTTATATTTAGATTATAAATTAAAAGATGAACTCTGACCTTCTGTTGCGTTCTGATGCCGCTCTAAGGTGCTCCTCGTCTGTTTTTCATGAAGATCATTTAAATCGGCGCTTATTTCAGTCTTTACCTGTAAACACAAGACATGATGCATTTATTTATTTAACACCATATCAGCAGTGAAAGCTATTTCCATGGCAAAATAGTAAAAATAAAAATAATCATAAGAAACTTCAATAAATCAAGAATGATATACAATAATACTCACAACATAAAAAAAAAAAAAAAAGTCTTTTTAAAAATGTCCATTAATGAAATTTATGATTAAATCCATTCAAGACATGACAGATAAATAAATAAACAATTAAGCAATAAATAAATATTAATTAAAGTCAACATTAATTATTTTATAATTATATAATAAATAAAAAAATATAAAATAAATTACAATTACAAAGTATAATTAAAAAAAAAAAAACACTCCCGGTCAAAAATTTAAAAAAGCAAAAAAGGATTTTAAATGTTTTTTAAAGTTGTCTCTTCTGCGTTTATTTAAGCCTGCATTTATGTGATCCGAAGTAAATCAAAAACAGTAAAATTTTGAAATTCTTACTATTTGAAATAACTAAACTGAAATAAGTTTTCTATTTGAATACATTTTAAAATGCAATTTATTACTGTGATTTCAAAGCTAAATTTTCAGCATCATTACTCTAGTCTTCAGTGTCACATGATCTTTCAGAAATCATGCTAATATACTGATTTGCTGCTCAAGAAACATTATTATTATTATCAATATTTAAACAGTTGAGAACCTTTTTTCAGGATTCTTTGATGGATAAAAAGATCCATAGATCAGCATTTATCTGAAATATAAAGCTTTTGTAACATTATACACTATACCATTTTTTTCTTCTCTTTTAAAAGTAGTTATAGAAGTTAATACTTATTTAGCAAGGATGCTTTAAATTGATCAAATAAGAATATTAAAATGATTTCTGAAGGATCCTGTGAGTGGAGTAATGATGCTACAAATTCAGCTTTGAAATCCCATAAATAAATTACATTTTAATATATATTTAAATAGAAAACAGTTATTTTAAATAGTAAAAATATTTCAAAATTGTACTGTTTTTGCTGTACGTTGGATCTAATACAGGCTTGGTGAGCAGAAGAGACTTCTTTAAAAAAAAAAAAAAAAAAATTAAAATAAATAAATAAATAAACAAAAATATAAAAAATCTTACTGTTCAAAAAGTTGATTGTAGTGTAAACTCTAAAATTTAAAATAAATCTGAATACCAGTCAAACTACCAATAAAACCAATAAAATTCTCAAATAAATGATAAAGCTGGATCTTCCATTTTTATAAGTATTTCACGTTGTGGAAAAAAAAAGAAAGAAACTGACCTCGTTTTGTGGATGTCTTCATTTATAAAAATGCTATAAAAGTAAATAGTAATTACAAAAATAAATACGATTTCTTTCGTATTTAATTGAAAAAATATTTTTCTTTTAGGTATAAGTGATGTTATTTACAAAAAAGCTTTTTTTATTAAAAAAAAAAACAATAGAATTCCCTATGCAATGTTCCCACTTATATTGCTAAATAAATGTGTTTAACTTTTAATCATTTTACATAATAAATTAGTCTACAAAAGCACTTGGTGACACGTTAAAAAAAGCCATCTTTGTTCTCTCTTGTTAAAAACAAGCAGTGCTCTCCTGTGTTTAAACACACAAACCAGCCCTCTTTACAGGGCAATGAATAACATCTTTCCCTGCAAACAGGTTTGGCTTTGTTGGTCAGAGGTTAGCACAAGGACAGATGTACCAAAACCTATACAGACAGCAGAACAACAGCGCACTGAACCGGCCTCGTTCCCAATTATGCTGTAATGGAAAAGCACGTCTTGTTTACTGCCGCTGACAGCTTCATAACGTACAACCCGCTGACATAATCTGGGATCAGAATCTTAGTCGTTATTGAATCCCTACATGAAGCTACATGTACTTACTATGTCTTCTATTCACAAGGGCTTTGAATATGAAATGCTTTCAAACCTTCTCTATAATGCTGTGAACTAAAGTGCAGATGTCTCCAGGATGGTCCTTGAGGAGCTGGTCTCTCTCCTGGTCTCCTGAAGCTGTCAAAACTGCATGTAGTATCTTTAGCTGACACTCGTAAGTCTCCAACTGATTCTCCTCAGATGAGCACGTACCTGCGGGAGAGCAGTTTAACATGACATTGTTTGCTCTGTGGTACATCTGAAAAAGTATCTCCATGAGCATCAGCCAGGATCGCCCACGGCCAGCAACACAAGAGAATGAACAGGTCCCTGCAACCCAACATCAGCGCTACCAAACCCTGCGCTCTGCCAACAACAACACTACAATGGAATCGTGGGACATTGAAAAGACATGCATGAAAAGCACAAATTAATAGATAATAACCGTAGCACATGCATCAGGATCTAGAAGTGCAAAACAAGCTTTTGGGACATTCTAAAATAGTCCATGACCCAGAATATCTGAGTCACAATGCATTTTCTGTTTTCGTTTATCTAAAGAACATCTGCAGACGTTCACATGACAGGATCGAGAGAAACCACTTACCACTTCCATCTTGAAGTTTGATGTCCTTTGTGTGCTTCTCAGATTCTTGTGCTTTATTTTTTTTCTGAAAGAAAAGAAATTAATGCTTTATTTGTTGCATTGCAGATACAGAATTAATCATTCAAAAACTAGCTGACAGGCTCAATCTACATGTGCAACTTTAACATTTCACAAAGGTGTCATATAAATTGACATTTGTTGCATTTCACAACAGTCTGACAGTACTGGTGAGATATACACTCAGGATTGCACAAGCATTACATCATTGACAAACCACTTGCAGTAGTGCAGCACTTTGAAAACTTGACTTGTATTTCTCAATAGAAAAGATGTACTTGATAAGATGTACTTTAAAGGTGCAGTTTGTGATATTGACTGCCAGCAGCTGAAATGGGCGCACTGTACACTGAGCTGATTTGTATGCATTTTAATATTCCTTTGGTCATTGAGCTTTTCAGGTGGATGATTTAGCTGAATTAGAATCTGTGATCTCTGACCCAGTTCGTTTGCTGGCTTCCATGGCTGCAATACGCTGTGTTTTCCACCAACTGGCAACCCGGGGTGTTCAAATACTATTGGGTAAAACTGGCAGTGGGCGGAGTCACAGACCAAAACAAAAACAGACATTCCGCTATGGAACACACATTTCAAAGTAGAATAGATGACTGTAACATTGCTTTTCTTATGGTGAACTTAACATATTTCCTATCCATGAATTTTATTAAAGTATTTTTATGCTTTAGAACAGTCAAAACCTTTAATTGCTAAACTATGACATTTTTTCCATTGCAAACAATCATTGCCTATTATACACTGATCATATAAATAAAAACTAAGACAGAGAGACAGAGGCCTATTTAAATCCTGCACATTCACTACCTTTTCCACAAAAAAAAAAAAGAAAGAAAATAAATAAATAAATAAATAAAGTAGTAAAAATCTGGCCAAGGCAGCTATTTGATCAAAAATTACAGTAAAAACTGTAACATTGTGAAGTATTATTACAATTTTCAATAACGTTTTTGAATTATTTTAATATACACACTGCCTTTTAAAAGTTTGGGATCAGTAAGATTTTTAATGGTTTTTTTTTGTTTTGTTTTTTTAATGGAGTCTCTTATGCTTATCAAGGCTGTATTTAATCAAAAGTACAGAAAAAACTAATATTCTAAAATATAATTGCAATTTCTAATATTGGTTTCCTATTTTAATATACTTTAAAATAGAATTTATTTCTGTTAAGAAGTGCTGAATTATCATCAGCCATTACTCCAGTCTCCAGTGTCACATGATTCTTCAGAAATCATTCTAATATTCTGATTTATTATCAGTGTTAAAACTGTTGTGCTGCTTAATATTTTTTTGGAACCTGTGATAGTTTTTTCTTCAATCCTTTGACGAACATAAAATTAAAAAGAACAGCATTTATTCAAAATAGAAATCTTTTCTAACAATGTATGTCTTTACTATCACTATTTATCCATTTAACACATGCTTGCTGAATAAAAATATTAATTTCTTAAAAAAAAAAAAACATACTGACCCCAAACTTTCAAATAGCAGTGTATATTATAAAACAAAATTTCTATTTTGAATAAACACTGTTCTTTAAAAACATTCTATTCTATGAATCACAAGTCCCCAAAAAAATATTAGACAGCACAACTGTTTCCAACATCGATAATAAATCAGCATATTCAAATGATTTCTGAAGGATCCTGTGACACTGAAGACGAGTAATGATGCTGAAAATTCAGCGCTGTGTCACTCAAATAAATTGTATTTTAAAGTAAAAACCAGTATTAGAAATTGCAATAATATTTTACAATATTACTGTTTTTCTGTATTTTTAATTAAATAAATACAGCCTTGTATTTAAGAGACTCCATTAATAAAAACATTAAAAATCATACTGATCCCAAACGTTTGAACGGCAACGTATCTTCAATCTCACATGATCCTTCAGAAATCATTCTAATATGAAGAAACATTTCTTATTATATAAACACACAGTGGAAGACAAACATTCTAACTTTTCCAATGTATGGCTTTCTTCCTTTTTAAAACGTTAATACATTTACTGTTCAGTTTATTAGCATGCTCTCCACACTTTTAACAAGCCCTGAAATTCAGGAAGAACGCTTTCCTACATCCATAGGGAGATAAAGAATGTGCCATTCAAGTGTGAACGTTTGAAGATAGCGCTCAAGGCCGGCAACGTTCACAGGTGATTTAACATTTTAAAGCTTATGTGTCAAACGTCTATGAGATATAGCCTGCACACAGCCTTAAAACACTCACAAGTGCAAAATGTCTCTCCTTTGAGAGCAAAATCTCATTTACTTCAGATTAGAGAAGCGTTTCTCAACAAAACATTTTCACAGCTCACAATTAAGATTTGAGAGCTGCATGAAGACTAACAGAGAGTTCAATTTCACCGTTTTTACGCTTTAGTATGATTTTGAACTGGCCAAAATTTATCAGGTTTTTGGGTCTTGACAGCTCTTGGTCTCCTTTTGCGTCAACTGTTCGTTGAAGCCAACACCCTCATTCACGAACAAAAAGAGTCAAACTACTTTAAATCATCCTCGTTAAAAACTACCGAGATTCTCACTGTCACTTGAGGCTGTTTAAATGAGAAATTACAAGACATATGCGGTTAAATGTCAGTGTGGGACTCAAGCCAACCAAAACAAAAGACTTATGCTTCTTGCAATCTACAGTTTGAAAGGAACCAAAAGCAAATGATGTCATCCTGCCCATGTATTCATAGTTTTCATGTGACATTTCTATAGAAACGCCCACCTGGAGGACAAAACAAGGCTTTTCTCTGCTGAAAGCCACTTAGGTTTTTATTAGGAACTAATGTCCGAAGACAGCGATATTAAAAGAGCAAACTCACTGTACACCAAATTAATCATGAAAACTATGTATAGACGAACAGATGTGGCCAGAATATGAATTCAGCTTGCTGAATTTGCACATTTTTCCATTGAAAACCATTATGCTTGATATGGCTTAATGCATTAATATTCTGGGCTCAGCCTCTTGCCTATATATAGTTTGCTTTATCAGTGAGGCATATGTTGAATTTAACATTTTAATATCACTTAGCACATTAGTTTTTTTACAAAATGATCCACTATTTTTAGTCATTAAAATGCTGTGGCATGTGATTTTATATGGATCGCAAGTTCCCAAAATGTGCAGTTTGTTCACATGTTTGTTTTTCTTCTTTTGAGAGGTGATTTAAATGTCTGTGGTTTGAAACAGATGGAAAATTGACAGGGTTGTGCTGCAGTTCGATGGATGTTTTGCCCTCCAGGTCTCCATGCCAGTCATGTGACTAAAAACTATAAATAGCATTTTAAAGGTCTACAACTTTCTAATACTGAAATAATTCAGTAAGCTAAGCTTAATTTAAAAAAAATTAATCAGCAATAAAATGCCAGAACAGGAACTGTGTCTATCTCGTAATTCGGTTTAATCCACAACAACGCTATTATGCATTTGCTGGCTGTCTGTGGCAGGGAACCAAATGTTCTGGAACTTTAATGAACCCTTGGCTTTATTGCACTTTGCCGTCATGTGGTTGTGTGCTTTTGATGCAACTCCAATAGAGGCTGTAATTGTGAGTGTAAGGCTTTCTCTGTTTGGTCTTCAGAGACTTTTCACACTTCTCCAGTTGTCCACGTCAAGTATACTGACACATGGCTATGCGATTAACAGGACCAAATGAACTCCGGCTGTTTATAGGTCACATTAAAACTTGCAGCGAGAAACTTGGGACCCCGTGTCTGTCACATCCAAGCCCAGTGAATCTAAATCCTTCAGCAATCTGGGCTAATGAAAGCTTGACCCTGTTGCTATCAAAGCCAGATTTCCCTGCATGTGTAAAGGCCCCAATAATGCATTGATATTTTGCATGCATTTACATAAAAAAAGTGGCAGTGAAATTCTAGTGCTTTTCCATTATGCATTAAACTTTTTTCTTTTAATGCATGCATAAAACAACAGACAAGACCCCTAGACACTCATGCATGTTTGTAAAAGTCAAAAAAGTCAAAAGTTAAAAATATCTTGAAAAATATCTTATCTTATGAAAAAGTGCATTTTGCTCAGGGAAAAAAAAAAAAAGTCAAATTAAAATGCAAAAATTCTTGAAAAATGTTTTCATTAATAGTTTGGCAATCAACAAAACAAACATGACCAGGTCATTAATTATTCATTTTCATTATTTATTTTTTAAATATCACATATGTCATTTATGAAAATGTGAATTATATTCATGTCAAATGCAGTAACCCTATGAAAAACATCGTATTTATTACCTGAAATAAGTTAATTATATTAGTTTTAAGTATATTTGGAAAAAAATTCTACAAAAAAAATGTAAAGTATTTCAGTAACCAGCAGTTCTACCGCATAATGCTACAAATGTTTTCCAAAAATGTAGAAATCCAACGGGAAAACACAGGGTTCGTGTCTAAAAATGAACAAAAACTACATTTAAACTACATTTCACCTTTTTATCACCTCGTACATCCTGATTTGTCATTGCCCGAAATGCGGAACAATTTAAAAGCGAGCACAAAAGTGCTCACACTTGAATGCGGGATAACACGCCTTTAATTTGTCATAACGGATGTCAGCAGCACATTTTAAACAACAGTAGATCTCATCTGCTGAACCTGGCATCTGTTTCTAATTAAAACTTTCACAAGTCGACAAACTAACAGGAGAGCTCTCGCATCGACTAACGCATTAAGGAGGAAGTAACAAGTGATTTGAGAGCAAAACAAGAGTGGTTCCCATAATACAGATGCATTTGCACGTGCTGTATTTGCAACATTTCTCGTCTCTGACGTTGCCGCTGCGGGTCTCATTGCAACTTTGTGTTATTTGTGAACATCCTGTGGAGGTTTTTAAAACGACCTACCTTTTTCCGGGAGACCTGGCCACAAACTTTGCTGTTGTGACAACCCATGCTCCTCTGCGCTGCCTCTATAGTCTACCCGTCCTCGATAGTAAGTTTTCGTGTCTGCAGCAGTTCAAATATGAGCTCTCATTGATCCGCTCGAATAGGCTGAGACTGGGGCAGAGGGGCGGGAACTACAGAGTCAGGGCGGCGTTCCAAAAACGCAGGCTACATTTGCATGAACAATTTAAGCTGAGACAAGCGGGAAATTGGTGAATCTGTGCACAGCTGCGTAAACTGATGAACACCGCAGCTTCCTCGAATGCAAAATGGTTTGTTTTTGTTCTGGACAATAGTATGTCCCTAAATATTGTAAAGGTCAATTAAGTCTGTAATAAATAATTCAATTAATTGTATATTAAATAGTGCTGGGTACCGATTAATAGCATCCAAAATAAAAGTTTTTGCTTATATATGTGTGTGTTTGTACTGTGTATATTTATTATGTATATACACTATAAAGACACACACATACAGTATATATTTTGAAAATATTTACATGTATATATTTATATTCGTATAATTTATATTATATATAAATATATTTAATATATACATATAACATTTTCTTATATATAAATTCATGTGTGTGTATTTATACATTACAAATATACACAGCACACACACATACACTATGTACACAACTTTTATTTTACTTTTATCTACTTGTTTTAATTATTATAAAAAATAATAACCCTATAACACCAGCTCTTTATATTCTATCTACTTCTTATTCTTTTTATTTATTAATAATAATAAAAAACCTGTGTGTACTGTGTTAGACTAACCAGGACACTTCACAATACTTATATATTGTTACTCTTTTGTTGTTTTGATTGCTTCTATTTCCCTCATTTGTAAGTCGTTTTTGATAAATACATCTGCTAAATGATTAAATGTAAGTGTAAATTAATTTATTATTGTTTATTAAATAAATTTTAACAAAAATAGTTAGTTTAATATGAATATTAAATTTTGTTAATCATCCTATATTTATTTTAAATATATAGTTACATTATTTACAGTTATGGAAATTATAAATATATAAATATGTGAATTAAATAACGTTGATTGAAGTGTTACAATACATTTTAAACTTTTTAAAATTTAATTTATATACTTTATATGTACTATACCATACTATCCTATTTCTATCTACTTGTTTTCTTTTTATTCAATAAAAAACTTGATCCTGTAATCCTCTTTTTTATTCTATATGCATGTTTTAATTATTATGAAAAATAATAATTTGACTATCTCTTTTCCATCTTTTTATTCTTTTTTATTATTATTAAAAAAAACTTGTTATGTGTACTAACTGGGACTTGGCACAATATTGTTTTTGTTGATGTTGTTTTGATTGCTTCTATTTCCTTTATTTGTAAGTTGATTTGGATAAAAGCATTTGCTAAATGAATAAATGTACATTCATTTAATATTGTTTATTAAATAAATTTTAACAAAGATATTGTTTTATTGAACAGTAATATTAAATATGGTTAATCAAAATACATCATATTTTTTTAAAAATAGACATATAAATAGTTACATTATTTACAGTTATGGAAAGTATAAATATATAAATATGTGAATTAAATAACGTTGATTGAAGTGTTTCAAAATTTTTAAAAACTTTTTAAATTTGATTTATATACTTGTATTTTATTACTATACTATACTATACTATACTTTACTATACTATACTTTACTATACTATACTATACTATTTCTATCTACTTGTTTTCTTTTTATTCATGAAAAAACTTGATCCTCTAATAGCGTTCTCTGTTCTTTTTATACTCTATATACTTGTTTTAATTAATATGAAAAATAATAACAATTTGACTCTCTAACACTAGCTCTTTCTGTTCTATCTCTTTTCCATCTTATTTTTATTCTTTTTTTATTATTATTAAAAAAAACTTGTTGTGTACTAACTGGGACTTGGCACAATATTGTTTTTTTGTTGATGTTGTTTTGATTGCTTCTATTTCCTGTATTTATAAGTCGCTTTGGATAACAGCATTTGCTAAACGATTAAATGTAAATTCATTTAATATTGTTTATTAAATAAATGTTAGCAAAAATATTGTTTTACTGAACAGTAATATTAAATATGGTTAATCAAAATGCATCCTATTTTAAATAGACATAAATACTTACATTATTTACAGTTATGAAAAGTATAAATATATAAATATGTGAATTAAAAAAATGTTAATTGAAGTGCTTCAAAAATTTTAAATACTTTTTAATATTTTATTTATATATCTTGTTTTATTTTATTTTATTATGGCTGGATCTTCTGGGTATTTTTACTTTTATTGACAATGTTTAATTTAAGTTTATGCCATAAGGAGGCCATTATGGTAATTCAAACACATTGTAGTAATGAACAACGTGTATTATAAAGTTCATATCGCAATTTGTAAACAGTTAAATATCTGGTCTCATTTTAACCTTGTATAAAAGTTCAGAAGGAAAGTTTTAAAAACTTTGATATTTATGGGTTAATTATAGACTGTAGGCCTTACAGACAGATATACAGACTGTCTGGTCAGCTAGGAAAATATTTCAATGAGCAAATTTATCAGGCATTTCTTTCCCCTCAGCACAATATCAGCAATCTCTTTTTTAAAATTAAAATGAACTCTGACAGTAAAATCTCCATATTATCCGGCATGACTAAAAGAGCAGTAAAAATGTGAGGCTCACAGAGTGAAGTGTACGTTGTACTGTTTTTTAAGTGACCATATTGTCATCCCGCTGCTGTTGAGGAATTCTGTTTAGAAAATCTGTCAAAACAGCAGTGATCCATAGTCGGTGGTGAGGTATGTGGATGCACATGCTGAATGTAAACATAACAAGGTTTATACTGGCTGCCAGTTATGATTTCATCACTGATGTCATTTTAAAGACAAATGAGATAAACACTAAGTGTAAATTTAGAAAGCGAGAGTCACTGATATTTAAACCTTTCTAGCATTCTGTCACTGTCTATTGTAACATAAAATACCGTCAAAGGTTCAGTGGACAAAATATAAACGGGCACATTTGAGCTCATCACATTCACTGCTCTATATGGTGCATACAGTAGTGTGTCAGAGACACATCTATCTTTGGCTTCTTGGCTCTCTTGTTTGGTGTATATTAAGCGTTAATATGATACATCAACTGAGTAACTTGAGATTTTCCTTTTTGCCGAAACTCTGTCTATTTATAGTAGGGTCTCTAATCTGTCATAAAAAACGATAGAGCAGTTGTTGCTGAGAAGTGTGCGTCATGACAAACTTTCCATTGACAGGCAGCTGCAGGGTCTCGGAAGCTTAGTGGTGACAATAATAAAGTGAGCCGTCTGCTAGATCAGGTCTCCAGTTATCCACAGGAACAAAAACACAGCAATCGCATAAAACAGTATGTTTGGATTTAACATAGGATTTGCCAAAGTTAACAGGCTTATCACACATGTGAGGTCAGGGATTGACGGGAGAACAATAAATCGAACCTGTTTTCCTTAACACTCGTCAGGACAGATTTCCCTGTGTGAATTCTGAATAGTTTTGAGACTGTTTTTGGAAAATAATGATTTATGGTTTGTGTTTTGTGACTAAGGGGATTAAAAAAATATCATAATTTACTCACCCTGATGACTTGGCCATCAACTATTTGGGTTACCAACATTCTTCAAAAAATATTTTTATTGTATTAAACAGAAGGAGGATACTCATACAGGTTTGGAAACACACAAGGCTGAGTAAATGATGACAGGATTGTAGTGTTGGGTGAACTATCCCCTTAAAGCAAGTGTATGTAGTTTCTACGTATTTTTGTGACTTTGGAGCCCTGGATATTTAAGTGACTGGAATTTACAGAATAAAAAAGGCCATTGCAACTTTTCTATCTCACAATCTAAATTTGTTTATCTCACAATTTATCTCTCATAGTTTATTTCTCACAAGTTTATATCTCATAGTTTATAGAACAAGTTACAAACAATAAATAAGAATTTAAAAAAATAATTAAAAAAAAAAAAAAACTAAGGCGAGGGTGCTTCTATTGTAGTGTCTATGGGAGGCAGTGTTGCCAAGTCCGTGGTTTTCCCGCAGAATTGGGCTACTTTAAAGAGCAGGTCATATGGTTCTAAAGTGTCCTAATATTGTGTTGGAGTCCCCTACAACTGGTTTAAAATTTTTAACAGTGGTCCTCCTCAAAACGCCATTGGGTAGTAATAATTGGGCAGGTTTTGTTGTGAAAACCTGGCAACCCTGATAGGAGGAATTACATAGGCCTACCTGTATATGTGCTCATCAAACTTGCACAGACACTTGGAGAAACGTGGCCTTTTGCCTCATTAGAAGTCATTTTGTATCATTTTAAACTTTTTAAAATTGCAAAACATACTTTTTAAGTTCATTGTTTGAGTTCATATAGTATATTTCTAATGTTGTTGGGTGTAATTTTTTAGCATGGTAAATGCATGTAGCATGCCAGCCAGGAGCAGCATGTGCCACAAAGCTTTACGAACGTGCTTTGTGCCACAAAGCTCTTAAAAAAACCAGACGCAAGCTCTCAGTCAGCCAGGAGATAACATTCTTTCCATTGCTCCCCCTCCGACCCCAGGCATGGTGTAAGCCTCAAGGCCTCACAAAACCTCCGTGTTTTCAAAGGGAAAAATAAAGCATAGAAGTCCTACTGAGAGTTAAGCATCTGAGATTTAATTAAAACTGTAAAAATAAAATTATGCATAATTATATACCATACTGCTGAGTGTTCTAAACTTCATAGCTAAGTGTGTATATGTGCATGTTGGTAAACAGCACATTTCATGTGTCAGGAAAGTTTTACAAGTGATGGTGGTACATCTGGGTTCAGCGATCATTAAAAATGAAGAACATGGCTAGTCTTGCTCTCGGTGGCAATCTGCTCTGGTTGGTATTTCACCTGGACATCTGGATTGAGGGCTGTACAACTGTTGAAAGACAGCCTGAAAAATCAGGAATGCAAACAATGTGTACAGGAGAACAAACCTGGTTGATGCTTTACAGTTGACCATATGAACATATTCTAGAAATAATGTATATTAATCAATGCACATCTTCATTTTAAAATCTTAAAATGTTTAAGACACTGTTGCAAAATAATTTCAAATTAATTTAATAATACACTACCAGTCAAAAGTTTTTGAACAGTAAGATTTTTTTTTAAAGAAGCCTCTTTTGCTCACCAAGCCTGCATTTATTTGATACAGCAAAATACAGCAAAAGCTGTAATATTGTTAAATATTTTTACTATTTAAAATAACTTCTTTCTATTTGAATATATTTTAAAATGTAATTCATTCCTGTGATCAAAGCAAAATTTTTAGCATCATTCCTCCAGTCTTCAGTGTCACATGATCCTTCAGAAAACTTCTAATATGCTGATTTGCTGTTAAAGAAATGTTTTTATTATTATTATCAATATTTAAAACATTTGAGGTTTTTTTTAGGATTCTTTGATGAATAGAAATATCCAAAGATCAGCATTTATCTGAAATAAAAAGCTTTTGTAACATTATACATTATACCATTCAAAAGTTAGAGTCAGTATAATTTTATATTTTTTTTGGGAAAGAAATTATAGAAATGAATACTTTTATGCAAGGATGCTTTAAATTGATCAAAAGTGATGATAAAGACATTTATAATGTTACAAAAGATTTCTATTTCAGATAAATGCTGTTCTTCAGAACTTTGTTCATCAAAGAAACCTGAAAAAATTCTACTCAGCTGTTTTCAACATAATAATAATAATAATAAATGTTTTTGAATCAAATCAGAATATTAGAATGATTTCTGAAGGATCATGTGACTGCACTAATGATGCCAAAAATGCAGCTTTAAAATTACAGGAATTAGTTACATTTTTAAATATATTCAAATCAAAAACTGTTATTTTAAATAGTAAAAATATTTACAAATTTTACTATAAAAAACATTAAAAAACCTTTTGACTGGTAGTGTACATCAGCCTAACAATGCAAAAACATCTTCATTTCAAAAATCTTAAAATGTTCAAGACACTGTTGTGAAATAATTTCAAATTAATTTGATAAATCATGCACTTATTTTCAGAACCAAGTCAGAGCTAGATTTTGCCTATAGGTTTTAACACCTGTCCAGATTTTAAAAGTTATGTAGAGTGTTCCAGCCTTTACTGACTTCTGTAGAAAGCAAAACATTGTGTGCACTTAAAAAAAAATACGGGGAGCTGGGAAAATCAAGCCAAAAAAGGATAAAAAAGTACCATAAAACCAGTCAGAGCTACTCTTAGATCTCATTAGTATTTGCTTATATTTAAACTTGTACTTACTTGGGCATTTTGCATTGCTGCCATCACTGACGCAACTCTGAGAATGAGATTTAAGAGCTATGGCATGAAATAAAATAATATTCAAAAAATAATAGAGTATCATTAAAGACAAGTGGCATTAAAGGAAAAATGTAATACATGACTAATGAATACTGTCATTGATTTTAATGCTTATGAAGAACAACAATTATAAAAACTTCTCTTTTTAACAGTAACTGAATCATTTAGCTACTGCATCACATTAGTGTCACTCATCATTAATCACATTAGTGCATAAATAATGATGGAAACGGTA
Organism: Labeo catla; assembly: GCA_012976165.1. Classification (NCBI taxonomy): domain Eukaryota; kingdom Metazoa; phylum Chordata; class Actinopteri; order Cypriniformes; family Cyprinidae; genus Labeo; species Labeo catla. The sequence goes on from VONZ01001057.1 coordinate 93,030, forward strand.
GTGGTTACAGTCGTAAAGAAATTATGTTTTTTGTGGGAAACATTTCAGGATTTTTCTTCATATAATGGACTGATATGGTGCCCCGATTTTGAACTTCCAAAATGGAGTTTAAGTGCGGCTTCAAACGATCCCAAATGTGGTTGTAAACAATCCCAGCCGAGGAAGAAGGGTCTTATCTAGCGAAACGATCGGTTATTTTCATAAAAATAATACAATTAATACTTTTTAATGCCAAACGCTCATCTTGTCTTACTCTGCCTGGACTGTTTTTGTTCCGGTTCATGACAGTTAGGGTATGTCGAAAAACTCATGTTCTCCCTCAACCTCAAAATCACCCTATATCGCTATTTTACCTTTTTTGTTAAGGGTGTTTGATCTTCTTTGCATGTTCACTTTGTAAAGACTGTGTTGGTACTTCTGCAGTGATGTAGGATGATTTTAAAATGATTTTTGAAGTTGTGGGAGAAAATACGATTGGAGTTTTTCGACATACCCTAACTGTCTTGAGTCAGAATACACAGAGTTCAGGGAGAGAAAGGCAAGACAAGTGTTTGAGATTAAAAAGTATTTAAATTGTATTTTTTTAAAAAATTAAAATAACCGATCGTTTCGCAAGATAAGACCATTCTTCCTCGGCTGGGATCATTTACAACCGCATTTGGGATCATTTGAAATTCAGAGAAAAATCCTGAAATGTTTCCCTCAAAAAACATGATTTCTTTACGACTGAAGAAAGAAAGACATGAACATCTTGGATGACAAGGGGTGAGTACATTACATGTGAATCTTTGTTTTGGAAGTGGACTTCTCCTTTAATTAATTGAAAACAAGGTCATGTGATGTAGATTGCTTGTCGAAGTGTTCATTTTAATTTTAATTGACTGTAGAAAGATTCTGGACATTTGGCTTGTTTTGACACTTTCCCAAAAGCCAAGAAAAGACCAAACTGCTATACGACATCAACAACTACATTTCATTGTGTTGGTTGCGCAGTACTGATGCTATTGAGAAGTTGACTTTAAGGCATCCCAGCTCTCTTTCAGAGTTTCCTAAAATGATCTGTAATTTAAAATTGGTCAGCCTTTTAGGCAGTAAAAAATTTGGTATGTAGATACCAGATGATGGCCAATCGTAGTCACCCTGTAAAAAACAGATAAATGTTAACCTTAAAAACACTGATATAAAAGTACATAAAATCAGGACACACTCACAGCTCTGAACGGGCAGCCACAGGGGACGCTAGATGAACGTTTAGGTTGAGGACAGAGTTCTGGGAATGTCATAAAGAGCTGGGCCAGCCGCTCACAGGCATCAGGATAATAGCAACTTCCTACGTCATCAACACAAGGTACTTTCACCCACACACCAGCGACGTCTTTTTCCAGTGTCACATTCACCTGAAACCAATAAATGAACATAACTTCCTTAAAATCTTATGAAAGTACAGAGCACAGTGTTGAGCTGTTGAAATGTGGTCACACAGGTTTACAGTCTACACATTCACAGCAAGTCTCAGGCATAAATACTGTACATTTTACACTTTATGACTCTGACAGTTTGTTAAAGCCAGGTAATAGGATGAGGTACAACTCAATTCATAAGTTCGGTGTACCAGGGTTATTATAGTTAACTAATACTAGACCTATAAACAAGTTTTTTACTTTTACTTACCAATTTTACTTTTACTTAATTCAGCACTACATTTTTCGTTTTAATGTAGTTTTACTTGACTAAAATTAACACTGAAACAAAAAATTATAAAAACAATATAGATATATTAAAACACTAAAAACTAATAAAAATGACTAATAAAATACATTATATATATTATTAAACACTATAATAGCATCTCAATTATACTACAACAACACTGAAGGGTATTTTTTATTTATTTATTTATTTTTATATTCACAGGATATTATTTATTTATCCTTGCATGCATAAACCAGATACAGATCAACACAATAATAGATGACAATATAATAAAATAAAACAGGAAGACAATAAAGGAAAAAAAAAACAACAACAGAAAAAAAAGAGTAACAGAGGTAGCAGCTCAGATTACATAATCATCAAATCATTACACATTTTCACAAATTTGACACTTTTTTGTTGTTAATGTTTTTAAGTGTTAAAATTAGGTAGTTGAGGTCACAAAGAAAATTATGTAATTTGGTTGAAGAAAATTTGCATTTATGAATATAATATTTTGCCAGTAAAATAAATACATTTCCTATAACACTGAAGGGTACAAGATCACATGTGAGTAGATCAGACGTCATCAATTATACTTACAGGGAAAGGAGAGCGTAGATCCACTGATGTGTTGGCAGATGCAGCTGCCATTACATATCCAGGTGAAGGAATTGGGTTGGGATACACATGTAGAGTCTTCACGTATGTAGGGTCATCTGGCTTTCCACATTTTCCCCAGGAAAAGCCCCTGAACTAATCAACAGTATTAGAAAATACTGTAACATGTGGCGATGCTGTATTAAAACAATCTTATTTCAATATCTCACGTTCTTACCTTTGTAAATGCAAGACTTCTCCTGCTATGCCATTTGCTCGAGACTTCCAATAAAAAACTGTTGGCAGCGAACACAATAAACATGGAAATGCAGCTTTTCATTTCGCACGGTTGATTTACCTAGTGTCACTTTTAATTTTTGGTTAATTATCTAATATGTACTTGCTTAAAGTTAAAGATATTAATACTCTGAAACATCAATGTGATCTATTTCATGTCAAAGACACTTCAGGAACTGTTTGTCCTGTGAGTTCCTTATTGTAATGAAATTTTTCTTACCCTTGATTCTTTTTGCTATACAGTGTTATACAGCGACCTCTACAGGATGATTCACGCGGCACCATGAGAAAACAATAAAGTATAATGGTAAGGTTAACTTAAACAATAATAATAAAAAAAATAGTTATTGAAAAAATATGTAATGTATTAAAATCATTAACACATTGAACGGCCCGTCACGCACCTGACCTACATAGGTCATCTTTAATTTCATACACTTTATTGGTGGTGAATATGATGCAGCTAGGGCGTATTTTGACTATGTGTCATGTCATCTAAATCTTTATTAATAGCTATGGTAGCTAACATACTCATAATTCATAAAGAGAGCTTTTTTATGTTAGCATATTCATCAGATAATAATTACAAAATTTTAATTATGTAAAACATTGCTGCTGCATTTTTAAAGATCTTTTGTTTTAATTGTTTGGGCTACTCAAAAGAGAATATAGTAAAATATAATTTCATTTGTGTTTCCTGTTAGCTACATTTCACATAGCCTGAAAAATTTTTTTCCGCTATTCAAAGAGGATCTACTCAGGTATATGGTGTTTTTCTATTAACTTGGCTACATATCCCTTACGAAAATTAATCATGATCTTACTAATAAATAAATATAAAGGCAATCACAAATTAACCATGGTTTGGCTACACTAACCATAGTTCAACCATGGTATTTGTAGTAAAACTGTGGTTATACAAATGTGCCAAAATAATAAAAAGCATGATTAGCTGTACACTTTTACTATAATAAACACCATGGTTAATATATATACTTACTCTTTCTTTCTTTCTTTCTTTTAACTGCCTTACTGGTTTGATATTTTGTACACTGTTTAATTTAAAAAAAAGAAAGAAGTCGCACGATACGTAAATATTCACGATACGTGCCCGAACACCCGATTTGAATCAAAAGATTCACGAACACGCTCTGAAGTTCCGATCTAAATTAAATGATTCGCGATCAGCGTTCCGAAGTTCCAATCTAAATGATTCGCGATCCACGCTCCAAAGTCGTGATCTGAATCAAATGATTCTCGAACCACCCCGAAGTTCCGATCTAAATGATCCGCGCTCCGAAGTCGCGATTTGAATCAAATGATTCGCGAACCGCTCCAAAGTTCCGATCTGAATCAAGCGATTCGCGCTCCGCGCTCCGAAGTCGCGATTATTGTATTTTAAATAGTTTGACCACTGGAGTTAGTTTGGTGACAGTTCAATAGGAAATCAGTTGAAAGCATCCAGTCATCTCAATACCATTTAAGTCAATGTTTAATTTGTCAGTACTGTACTGTAATAAATATTTGAGAAATTATCTGAATATTAGTCTAGAGTGATCATTGTAAAAAGAGAAATTGGGAGAAGCAGATGAACATACAGAATGCAGTCGTATGCCCCTAAAATTCAAAATACGGTGGCAAAAATGCCTCTGTATGAGTTTTTGTCCCATGTCTCATTTGATATAGTTAAGCAATATCACATCAGTTGCCAGAAGGCAATGAGTTTTGGGCCAAATGTGGCAAATACAGCTGTCACACTGGCCTAGATAGGGCATGGCTAAACACATAGGGGGCAAACTTTCACCACTGGTGTTTTGTGGTGCATTTAAAATTGGTGAGAATTTTCTTTTGGATGACTATTTGTATTGAGGCATGCATATTGCCCAGGTGAGAACACAGAACTGAGAACCATATATGGCTTTGCTATGCACACAGTGGAATATGTTAACATTTGTTTTTTACTTGGAAAAAACGTATACAACCTGCAGGTTAACGGCTGCTTTCCATCTTCCCTTGAATTCCTATTGGTGAAAATGTGAGTGGCAGCTATTTAAATACAGGTTATGTCTGTTTTTTTCCCCTCACACTGCTCTCTTTTTTACAACAACAGACACACTTAACTACAGGTAAGTGCTGTTTTAGCATTTTATTTTTATTTTTATTTTTTTAAAAGGGGTTTTCTATATTTTTTCCCCTGATATGTTTCTAAAAGGGTACATTCATGCCGAAAATTTTCAGTACAGGTCTTTTGGTTTGGTACCGAACAAATGTTTTAAACACTGCATGTGCAGAACATAATTTGAAACTTTTAGTTTCATTATTTTACTAAATCGATATTGATTCTTAAATGCCATCGATATTTTAGACTGTGCTGTTTTAGACCTGAATAGCACAAATGCAAATGTGATATTTTAGACAACAGTTCAATAAATGTTAATATTGTTATATTTCAGAGACATATTGTCAGTTTGTCAAGTTTGATTAAGAAATTATTACAACAAAACTGTTATGCATCTCCAAGCAACACTCAGTAGTGATTTGTTTCTGAATGAATCTGTGTTCTGAACGACTCAGGTGAATCAATGATTCAGTGGTAATATTTGGTATATATATATATATATATATATATATACACATACATACATACATACATACATACACACACACAAATAAAGACAAAAAACATAACTACTAAACACTTGAATGTTTATTAAGAACAAAAAAACAGAATTGTTTCTTTTAAAGAGAACTGATTTAGTTTCACCTAGACACTGAACTTTATTAATGCCAGAAAACAAATCACAAAATCAGCAGTTAAAACTAGACAAAGCATTATTAACATGTTAATTAAATTAAGAAATAAAATAAAAAGGAGAACCAAACTGTGCAGTCAAACTTTATGAAGTAAACTGATGTAAACAATATTTACAACTTCCATCAATCATTTAAAAACAATTTAATGAGATTCCTTGTTAGTTAAAAAGAAACATGCTCATTATGACTAAAATTTAATCATTTTAAAAAGTTAAAGACAACCTTAAGTAAAAGTCCTGAAGATGAATCAAATGCTACCTTTCGTTTACTTCTTGGAGGAATGCAATGAGAAGCTGATTTTAAGGCATCCCAGTTCTTTACCAGAGTTTCCTAAAATGCCCTGTACTCTGTAGTTGCCATTGGTCAGCCAGCCAGGCAGTTCAACATCTGGTATGACGACGTCTGATGATGGCAAAGCATAATCACCCTGGAAAAATAATATGATTAGACATTATTAACCCTGTGCCATAAACACTTGCATGTTGAGTAAAATCGGGACACACTCACAGCTTTGAACGGGCAGTGGCAGGGTAGGCCGTATGTATGCAGAGGCTCAGGACAGTCCTGTCCTGGCTGAATGAGTTGATCGAGCAGGTCACAGGCATTAGGATAATGACAACTTCCTATTTCATCCAGACATGGTATTTTCACCCACACACCAACTACTTCTCTTTCTAATGTCACGTTCACCTGAAACAAATAACACGGTGCAAACATGGAGTTACATTTTTAAAACAATGTCTTATGAAGGCACAAATTATAAAAAGTGACAATCATGGAGGTTTACAGTCTCTTATGACAGTCACAAGACAAGATTCAGGCATAAAAACATTTCACTAACATAGTAAAACTAGGTCACAAGAACGGCCGGGAATCTTTGAACTCAATTCCTAAGCCTCATTTTTGTATTTTTGAAATTCCATTGTAATATTTGCAGCATTACAACATGACAATATGACAATTTCGAAAACACCATTTTCAGGAAATCAGAAATTATAATGAAAATGAAGCCAAGATGCTACTATCATTTATTTTTTCATTAAAATAATAATAATAATAATAATAATAATAATTAAAGGACAAGTCCACTTCCAAAACAAAGATTCACATATAATGTACTCACCCCCTTGTCATCCAAGATGTTCATGTCTGTCTTTCTTTCTTTAGTCGTAAAGAAATTATGTTTTTTGAGGAAAACTTTTCAGCATTATTGTCCATATAATGGACTGATATGGCTTATCTAGCAAAACGGTTATTTTCATTAAAATAAATACAATTTAAATGCTTTTTAATCTCAAAGTGAACATGGAAAGAAGATCAAACAGCGATATTGGACGATTTCGAAGTTGAGGGAGAACATGAGATGGGAATTTCATTTTTCAACATACCCTAACTGTCACGAACGGAACGAAAACAATCCAAGCAGAGTAAGACAAGCCAAGCGTTTAGCATTAAAAATATTTTTTTTTAAAATGAAAATAACCAATCGATCCGCTAGATAAGACCCTTCTTCCTCGGCTGGGATCATTTACAATTGCATTTGGGATCGTTTGAAGCCGCATTTAAACTGCATTTTGGAAGTTCAAAATCGGGGCACCATATCAGTCCATTATATGGAGAAAAATGCTGAAATGTTTTCCTCAAAAAACATAATTTACGACTGAAGAAATAAAGACATGAACATCTTGGATGACAAGGGGGTGAGTAAATTATTTGTAAATTGTTGTTCTGGAAGTTCTCCTTTAACTTTTAACCTGTTATTATAAAAATTTAAATTATAAATAGATGCTGAATAGATTTCCTAAGCATACCAGCACACATGTGACTTTGAAGTGCTTGCTTTTAATAGCCAAGTGTCTCATAGCCTTTTGACTATATAGAGGGTTTGCACTTACATCACGATTTGGTCAGTTACTCGGATGCATATTCATATTGGTAATACTCAAATGGTTCAGTTTGGCCAACCACAAACGCCTTTTGTTCCTCCAACAGTTTTTTGCACTCTTCTTCCTGATTTGTTATAACTTTTGGCAGCCTATAGTACTCCAAATGTTTTTCCTGGTCCGACCAATTAGTACAGGCCAAAACATTTTCAGCAGCAATAATCAGCAAAATATGCGAGTTTTGTTCAGTTCAGTGGCGTTGTTTACATTCAGTGCCACCAATATGGCAGATCATCGACATGTGAAAACACTCTATTATGGATAATATTACAAATTACGTTTTAAAAATAGATTAATTTACTTCCTTTTTTGTTGCCATATTTGTATAAAAGCTTAAACAGAGCCTAATTTGTGACCCTGGACCACAAAACCAGTCATAAGTAGCACGGGTATATTTGTAGCAAAATCCAACAATACATTGGCTGTGTCCGAAAGCTCTAAAATGCTGCCTTCGGAGGCACATTCCAAGGCAGGAAGGCATCAAGGCACGTCCAAATTCTAATTCTGCTTCACTTTCTGTGTCCGGAGGTACCTTCTTCTGATGGAATTTTGAAGGCAGCATAGATGTATCCTTCGCTGCCTTCGATTTCCCACAATCCTGTGCGTGTGCGTCATACAGGCTATATAAATAAAGATGTTCTGGTGAAATTAGACTTGTTACTTTATATAATAGATGAGATCTTGATCATGATATACTTTATGAATCGTAATAGTGTAAAAAGCATAATAAATAATATTGTTTGTAATAGTATTTAATAAAATGTTAAAAGGGTTCAAATGAGTAGTGAATAAGAATAATATTTACAATATACTACCAATAATAACAAAACAGCCACTAATAACAATGACCTGTTCTGCATTATTACTTGCATCAGTGCTTTTATTTATTTAAGCAAAAAGTAGCTGCCATGCTCAGTCGTCTTCTCCGACGCACAGACCTTCGGTGGGTAATGACATTGAGGTCTTCATGTATTATTAAAGCATTTATATATAGCTGTATAAGATTGTTTTTCTACAAAATCTACAACTTAACCGTTAGGTAACCTAGCAATGGTGTCACGTTCTGCTGCCTCTGAAGTCTGTCCGAAATGGTTTCTAGAGTTGCCTTCGCAGCCTTCGAAGTCACTGCCTGATAAGGCAGCGAGGTAGCAAGTCAGCTGACTGGGCTTTCGGACGCAGCCACTGTATAGGTCAAAATTGTCAATTTTTTTTTTATGCCAAAAATCATTAGGATATTAAGTAAAGATCATGTTCCATTAAGATATTTTGTATATTTTCTATGGTAAATATATCAAAACTTAATTTTTTAAATGATTAGTAACATGCATTGATAAGAACTTCATTTGGACAACTTTAAAGGCGGTTTTCTTTTTGCACACTCAGAATCCAGATTTTCAAATACTTGCATCTCGGCTAAGTAGTGTCAACAAACCATACATCAATGGAAAGCATATTTAATTTCAATTTCACAAAATTCTAGCCTCATGCCTTGTTTTGTGGTCCAGGGTCACATTTTATTTAAGCACATATTTGGTTCAACTTGTTATAGAAACAATGTAATAATTGGCAGTGTAAAAACTTCATCGGGAAGTCTCTTCATATAAAGTCCCTCTTTCCACAAAAATACAGAATTGAGAATATTTACAAACCAAGAAGAGGAAGCTGTCATGGTCAAACATTTCACAGAAAGTCATCTACAAAACGCAATGTTGTCTCTCAAAGAAAAATCAAATTGAGTTCAGGCTTTCTAGAATGATGATATATTTCTTTAACTTACAGAGAGAGGAGATGCCAGCTCTGCTGATGTTGATCCTGATGCCGCTGCTGTCAGCTGTCCAGGGATGGCAATGGGATCTGGAGATAGACTAAGAGACTTCAACTGTGCAGGATCATCTTGTTTACCGCAGTTTTCCCAAGAAAACCCCCACACCTGTTCGATATAACAATGAACAAATGACAGTTTAAACAAATTACATGCATAAACAGTCCAAGCAGAAAATTTCACACCCTTACCATAGTGAATTTAGAGGTTCTCCTGCCGTGCAACTGACTCGAGCCTTCCAGCCAAAAACAGCATGCAGCGAAAAGAGCAATAAACACGGAAACGCAGCTTTTCATTTTGCACGATGTATATTCAAAAACACGACGTGTAACGTTAACTTTGAATTTTAAGTAGACAGCTTTACAAAAGCGCAAGCGAACATATCCAAACACAAGCCCTGCTCAACACGATGTGTCTTAACAACACCTGACAGAGCAACAGGACAATAAAGGGCGTTGACTATTAACTGCTTCCCATCAAGAGCTATTAGCGCTCGTCATGAGAGTGTGTTATGGTATTCAAATACTTTGCCAGAATCTTTCCGCATGTTACTTAGCCATTTCTGCGATATACAGTTTTACAGCGACCTCTAAAGCCAGGAGGAATAACATCAAGCCCATAACAAACGTGGTTAGCAAAGATGTTGTGCAAACAAAACGATAACATCTATATTGTAACTTTTAAAGAAAAGGAGATTTTTACACAAGTGCATACTTGTAGAATTTGTTTTGTGAACACTGTCAGATATTTAGGAAATCATTTATTAAATCAGGTAACATCAAAGCATACCATCTTCCTGAGATCTTTACAACATTTAATATTTAACTCTAAAAATTGCCATGCGGAAATAGGTTTGTAAACACTGTTAGACATTAAGATATAGGTTATTAAATCAGGTATGCTAACTTAAAAGCAAAACTTCTTGCTGAAATACTTCTTCCACCTGCAATGAGTTCAACAAGACTGGATCTGGTGAGTTTTATTTAATGTTGTTATATACATCACAAGTAGTTTTTATATTTTCTGTCACATCCATGAAATGTCAGCTCCTTAATATTAATTGTAAAGAAATTGTTCTCAATTTTTAGATAGTTTTCCTCACTTTCCCTCATGTATGTCTATGTATTGCAGCACTAGAAAAGCAAAATGTCTTCTGAGTTCAATATATGTGTGTGTGTCTGATGGCATTGACCCATATTGAATTTAGAAGTAATGCTGGGTAGTAATCGATTACATGTAATCTGGATTACATAATCAAATTACAAAAATCAGCTCGTAATTAAAGTATATTACATTTTAAATATGCTCATAATCAGATTACAATTACTTTTTCATGGAATACATAGTTACATGTTTGAATTATTTTTATTTGACAGTTTTAAGATTTAATTATTAGCATTTTTGATATAAAAAGTGCTGTCAAACGATTAATCGCATCCAAAATAAAAAGTTTACATAATATATGTGTACTGTGTATATTTATTATGTATATATATATACACATGCATGGATATATTTAGGAAAAATATTTTGTTTATATAAATATTATGTATATAATATGTAAATATTTTCAAAATATATACTGTAAACAAAAACTTTTGTTTTGAATGCGATTAATTGCGATTAATCGCTTGATAGCACTATATAAAATTAAATATTTTTTTCTTTTCTTTGCGTTTTAATATCAGTATGGTACTTTTAATGGATGGTTTAAAACAAATGTGACCCTGGACCACAAAACCAGTCGTAAGTAGCACGAGTATATTTGTAGCAAAACTCAAAAATACATTGTATGGGTCAAAATTATCGATTTTTCTTTTATGCCAAAAATCATTACGATATTAAGTAAAAATCATGTTCCTTGAAGATATTTTGTAAATTTTCTACTGTAATTATATTAAAACTTAATTTTTGATTAGTAATATGCATTGCCAAGAACTTCATTTGGACAAAAGATTTTTTTGCATTTTCAAATAGTTGTATCTCGGCCAAATACTGTCCTATCCTAACATATATACATCAGTGAAAAGCTTATTTATTTAGCTTTCAGATTATGTATACGTCTCAGTTTCAAAAAATAGACCCTTATGGCTGGTTTTATGTTCCAGGGTCACAAATAAAATAATCGAAAAAAGTAGTCAGAATACATAACCTAAATTACATTACTAACTAGGCTGTAGTTTTCACCATGTAATCTGTAATTAGTAACGAACTACAATTTGTAAATAATCTACCCAGTACTGTTTGGGAGGTTTTATATAAGTTTTATTTGCTTACTGCATGTTACCTATCCTTGAGTTGCAGTTTTGAATGAGATATTTCCATACCATCTTATCACACAAAAATATGCATTGTATGGTTGGCATGGAATGGTGTTCTTTGAACAGATGGAAAGATCTTTATAGACAAACTGAAAAACTTTTCTCTCTCTCTCTGTATCTGCTTCTTTGTACAGATCTCTTTGCACAGAGCTTTAAAAGTGTTAGTGGAAACAACATGACCTCATGTGGTTGTGGTTGTAGTGTCAAAGTTACCGTCAGCTCAGACGGCCTTTGTAGATGGTCTTGTTCTAAATATGGTCTACCACACACTCTTTGCTTCTTGTTGAAGTGTTAGTCTCTACCCATGTGTTTAGCTTTTATCTTATGAATGCATTGACTACTGAAATACACACTACCAGTCAAAAGTTTTTGAACAGTAAGATTTTTAATGTTTTTTAAGTCTGTTCTGCTCACCAAGCCTGCATTTATTGGATCAGCAGTAGCAGTAATATTTTGAAATATTTTTACTATTTAAATGAACTGTTTTCTATTTGAATATATTTTAAAATGTAATTTATTCCTGTGATTTCAAAGCTGAATTTTTAGCATCATTACTCCAGTCTTCAGAAACATTTGACTGGTAGTGTATTTTTACTCTGAATTTTAAGATTAAACAAACAAACAAACAAACAAAAAAACACAGACACTGTAGAATCTGTAAAAAAAACAACAACAAAATAAAGGTGCTGGTATTTTTCACCCAGGATTTTATAGGATTGTAGACATTTCCGTTAAAACTGCAACACAACAATGTGTAATTCAAAAAAAAAAAAACTTATGAAAAGATAAATATGTAACATTTCCTTATATTACATTGATCTATTTTTACAGACTTTTTAGAGCGGATGTGCAAATCAATGACTTATTTGTCAAAAAATTGACAGGAAACAGCAATAGCCTTTTTTGTTCAAATATATATATTTTAAATTATATTTATTATTTTAACAACCACTTTCAGAATTATATATTTTTTTGTAAACTTTTTAATTTAATTTAATTTAATTTAATTTGAAGAGTACACGTTCAAAGAGCTTGGTGATTGATTTTGACAGTGATGGATTTTATCTGTTGTCTCTCTCCTTTGTCACACAGTACCTGATTGTCCTTTGTCTTGTATGTTGATTGCCATTTAAAAAACAATTGTTTCTTTTTGAAGTAATGACGAAATCAAGTTGACTAGTTGCATTCTATTCATGTTGTCATCTCTGTGGCCACAAGATGGAGATCTTGTTTTTGTGTTTAGAGTCATGCTGTGATCTATGCAGATTTGCTCTTGGTCTGTCAGAAATGTAGTATAAAGTATAAAATACATAGGGACATAAATTCAGTGCACATAAATTCAGTCTGATATAAAGGTAGTGATGCAACACAGTTTAAAGCTGAATAGTTTTATGTTAGAAATTCACGCTCAGAGTTGCATCCTACAGTCATTTCGTGAGAAATACGAAGCCGTGCAATTTTCTATGTCAGTTTCCCTGTGTTTACTTCTGAATCACAAAAAGCGTGCATCAATCAGGGTTTCAGGTTTTATTTGATAGAGCGCTTGTATTCACAGGCCATATGATGATACTGTAAGTGTGCATGAGTCACCTTTAATCTCCCTGCATGTGCCTGCAGGTAAATGCCAGCCCATATGCGCCAAAAAAAAATCACCTAATGTTTTGATCTAAAGGTACGGTGCACTATTCAAACACAGCTTTGTCCATTAAGTTGAACTTCTAAAGAGTGCTAAAGAAAATCACCACTTATCAAATTACTGTACATACTCGCCCAGGGATTTATTAGTGTGTGTAGAGGTCACGTACTGTACTTAACTATATGCATTGTATATAACAAAATATGTCAATTAACTTAAGGTGTGAGTTTAAATAAACGCGTTCAAGCATGTTACTGCAGAACACAGTGATCTTGGATGAGTGTTTGATAAGCAGCGAAATAATTATACTTTGGCTGTCAAAAGTTTGGAATAATGAATATTTTTTTAATGTTATGCTACCAAGGCTGCATCTCATTTGATTAAACAGTTATATTGTGGAATATTGCTATAATTTTAAAATAACTGTTTTCTGTTTGAATATATTGTAAAATGATATTTATTTATGTAATGCAAAGCTGAATTTTCAGCATCATAATTTGTCTTCAGTGTCACATGATCCTTCAGAAATCATTTTAATATGCTGATTTGCTGCTTAAAAGTCATTTCTTATTAATAACAATGTTGAAAACAGCGGTTTATATTTTTGTGGAAACCGTAAGTATTGTGACTATTCGTACATTTAATATATCTTTATTCTCATAATTACCAACACGCCTTATTCTTTCAAAAACATTCCCTTTTTTAAACAGATTCTCTAAAAGTTACTCCAAAGCAAACAGGTTCACTTAAACACGAACAAGTGGAGCACTTAACCAAACAAACGCTCTTTGATTTTCACATGTAGATATAGAGATGAAAGCTGTGAGATATGATGTGTATATTTAACAAGAGATAAGCCTCTGTTGCTATAATGGTTGAAAGTTTTGTTGGTTGTTGAAATATTTTGCCGGAGATTGCTGCTTATAGATTTTGAGATGAGGATGCACGCGATGTGGTAATACAGACCTGATTGTCTTTTACAAACAAGCTGAATGACTGGCATATAAGTACATGTTGTATTGTGAGGAAGCACGCACATTCTTTTCCCTGTATTGATTTTTCTCATCTCATATCGAGAGACTTATGTGCATCAGCTTAGCCGTTTGGAAAACATTACTTTGGCTCTCTGTAGTGTTGTGCTGTATGCTGATGATTATCCTTTGTGGAGAATTTGTAATTTGTCTGCAAATGTGTATAAATTAGCCTTTCATATGATCAAACGTTATGTACGTTTAGTTTTACTAAATCACAGTTTTTGTCCTGAAACACTGCCAGCCAAAAGTTGTAAATAATAAAGATTTTTAATGTTTTTGAAAGAAGCCTCTTATGCTCACCAAGGCTGCATATATTTGATCAAAACCACAGTAATATTGTGAAATATTATTACAATTTAAAAGAACTGTTTTCTATCATAATACACCAGTCAACAGTAAGATTTTTTTACTGTTTGAACAGTAAGATTTGTAATGTTTTTTTTTTTGTTAATAAAAAGACACCAGCCTGCCTTTATTTGATAGTACAGCAAAAACAGTACAATTTTGAAATATTTTTACTTTTTAAAATAACTGTTTTCTATTTGAATATATTGTAAAATGTAATTTATTCTTGTGATTTCAAAGCTACATTTTCAGCATCATTACTCCAGTCTTCAGTGACACACGATACTTCAGAAATCATTCTAATATGCTGATTTGCTGTTCAAGAATTAGAATTATATTAACAAATTATAATATAATAACACTTTTTTTTGAGCAGCAAATCAGCATAGAATGATTTCTGAAGGATCCTGTGACTGGAGTAATGATACTAAAAATTCAGCTTTGAAATAACAGTAAGAAATTAAATTTTTAAAATATATTAAAATAGAAAACAAATATTTTAAATAGTAAAAATATAAAAGTTTTTGCTGTAGTTTGGATCAAATAAATGCAGACTTGGGTGATCGAAAAACATTAAAACATTAAAAATCTTACTGTTCAAAAACGTTTGAGTAGTGCGTATTGAAATGTAATTTATTCCTGTGATGCAAAGCTGAATTTTCAGCACCATTACTCCAGTCTTCAGTGTCACATAATCCTTCAAAAATCATTCTAATATGCTAATTTGCTGTTCAAGAATTATAATTATAATTATTATTATTATTATTATTATCATCAGCAATATTTAAAACAATTGAGTACTGTAGAAAGATCCAAAAGATCAGTATTTAGCTGAAATAAAAAGCTTTGTGATATTATACACTATACCATTCAAAAGTGTGGAGTCTATATATAGAAATGATTACTTTTATTATTTACTTAACTTGATGATAAAAACATTTATATGTTACAAAAGACTTCTATTTCAGATAAATGCTGTTCTTCTAAACATAAAAAATTCTACTCAGCTGTTTTCAACATAATAATAATAATAATAATAGTTTTTTGAGCAGCAAATCAGCATAGAATGATTTCTGAAGGATCATGTGACTGGAGTAATGATGCTAAAATTCAGCTTTGACATCACAGTAATAAATTGTGTTTTAAAATATATAAAAATAGAAAACAGATATTTTAAATAGTAAAAATATTTGCAATTTTTTTTACAGTTTTTGCTGTACTTTAGATCAAATACATGTAGGCTTGGTGAGCGAAAAACATTAAAAATCTTACTGTTCAAAAATGTTTGAGTAGTGCATATTGAAATATAATTTACGTCTGTGATGCAAAGTTGATTTTTCAGTATCATTACTCCAGTCTTCAGTGTCACATGATCCTTCAGAAACCATTTTTTGGAAACTATGATACACTACCATTCAAATGTTTGGGTTTTTTTTAAAGAAAATGATACTTTTATTCAGCAAGCATGCATTAAATCAATCAAAGTGACAGTAAAGGCACATATAACGGTTTCTACAAAAATATTAAGCTGCCAAATTTGTTTTCAACATTGATAATAATAATAACCATCATTAATAATCAAGTGCCAATATTACTGATGATAATACTCAAGCAGCAAATCAGCATATTAGAATGATTTCTGAAGGATCATGTGACACTAATGAATAGAGTAATGATGCTGAAAATTCAGGTTTACATCACAGAAATAAATAACAGTTTTAAATATTTTACATTAGAAAACCATTATTTTAAATTGTAATAATATTTCATCATTTTATCTTTTTTAATGAATTTTGCATGAGCATGAAATGCTTTTTTTTTTTTTTAAATGATTTGCTGCTATTGTATATGTTACCAGACGTCATATATTGTGTCTGTGCTATTAAATATGGCCATGCAATAACTCAACAACACATTTTTGTACACTATATACTGTATGCACACTTATTTCAATATGTTTGAAACAAGTAAAGCCAAAGATATACTCCATTAAATCTGTTATATATTCACTGAGGTCTCTTGAACCACAGCCCATCCTTCATTGTAGATGGTCTAATACGCTCAAACGCAGAGTGAAACGAATATCCAGCATCTCTCTCTGTGTCAGACAAACAATTCGCACGTCTCCCAGGGTGATAATGTTACCCTATAACTCGCACAGATGCACCCTGTAGGTACAGGGATGAATGAAGGTTTCGCTCGGGCCTTGCGTTCTGCAGGTGAACTCATGCATGACAATACTTTAATAACATAATACGCCAGGTTCCCTGACAAGTTCACTTGCCAGCACTTCTTTAAAATATCATGGCTGCAGGGATGTGTAGACGCCTTCAGTGTTACGGGACATCGAGGACACTTGCTTAAATAATACACCAAGGGTTTTGCCATTTCAGCTGAGAACTGATTTCCACAGATGACAATAAATCACAATCCGAGGATCTCTCCAGGAGTAAAATCTGTGTTGACTATCATGCGATGAAGCTTTTTGGAGGCTTGTGAAATATAGCTGACATTTCTAAATGCCAATAGTCAGTATCATCATACATAAATACAACATGCTCGTAAAAGAAAGGCCATGTGATTTACATTTCTGCACTAGATTTTCAAGGATTTTCTCCTGTGTTTTTCCTGTCTGCTTGATCTAGTCTTGGATTACTTTTTGACAACTCAATTTTGTTGCACAAACTAGATAAATGACCCTGAATGCTAAACCTGTCGACTACACAAACATCACTATGACTATCTGGAGATTTGCTATAGGCACTACAAATAAAATATGATTTTTGTTTAACAGCTATTTGTCTGAATATCCACATATGTTGGCCAGCAATTATTTGAGATTGCATTATTAAACAATTTATGAACAATATACTACTACTGTTCAAAAGTTTAGTCAATGTTTTTGAAAAAAGCCTTTTTCCTTTTCTCACCAACAAAGCATTTATTTGATTCAAAATACATTAAAACAGTTATATTGTGAAATATAATTTAAACTTTGTAATATAGTTAAATGGATATATACTTTATTCTTGTAAAGCTGAATTTTCAGCATCATTATTGCAGTTTTCAGTGTCACACAATCCTTCAGAAATCATTCTATCATATTATGTTACAAAAAACACCATGAAACAAACCTTGTTTCACTTTTATTTTTAATGTTTCTTTAAGTTTTACATGCTGAATACAGTGCTCATGAAAACTTAATAACTAAATGAATAACTAAAAAATGCAAAATTAGTACATAGACATATCTGCACTAAACCAATGTTTCATAAGTATTGGTACACTGTAAAAAAACAATTTGCTGAGTCAACTTAAAATAATTTGTAACCTGGCTGCCTTAAAATTTTATGTTCAGTCAACTCAAAAGTTTATTCAACTTGAAATGTTAAATTATACTAAGTGACAACTTAGATATTTGATTTGAATCAACTTAAAATTTTAAGGCAGCTGGGTTACTTACCCATCTGTTAAGTTTAGCAAACACAAATATCTAAGTTGTTACTTAGTACAACTTAACATTTCAAGTTGACTAAACGTATTTTAGTTGACTGAACTTAAAATTTTAAGGCAGCAGGGTAACAAATTATTTTAAGCTGACTCAACAAATTGTGTTTTTTATTTTTTACAGTATAAGCTCTAAAATTTACCTGACCTAAATATTTACCAAAATATTTTTATTAAAATAGTACAATAATAAATAGCACCACAGAATTACAGAAAAACCATTACAAAAATTAAGTGAAATAACATAATAAGAAAATGTAAAAAAATAAAAAATAAATAAATAAAAATAAAAAAATAGAATTTGAAAACATTTGCTGCTTATTTTGAAACCATTAAACATTTTTTTTCAGGATTCTTTGAATAGAATGTTCAAAAGAACAGAATTTATTTGAAATATAAATATTTTGTAACATTCTAAATATTTTTACTGTCACTTTTGATCAGGTGAATGGATTCTTGATGAATAAAAGTATTAATTAAAAAAAAAACATATTTCATATGTTTACACTGCCGTTCAAAAGTTTGGGATCAGTAAAATTTTAAATTTTAATTTTTTAAAAAGGTTTCTCAGGCTCAACAAAGCTGCATTTATTTGATCAAAAATACATGACAAAATGACAATAAAAAAAAAATAAAAAAAATAAAAAATTCAGCTTTTTTCCAGTATTCAGTGTCACATGATCCTTCAGAAATCATTCTAATATTTCTGATTTATTATCAGTGCTATAAACAGTTGTGATGTTTAATAATATATATATATATTAAAATATTTTTTATTAAAAAAAAATATATATAAAAATTAAAGTAAATTAAAACTTTTATTCAGCAAGGATGTATTAAACTGATAGAATGTGATAGCAAAGATGTATAGTGTTAGAAAATATTTCTATTTTGAATAAATGCTGTTCTTTTAAACTTTTTATTCATCATAGAATCTTGAAAAGAGTATTACAAGTTCCAAAAAATATTTGGCAGCACAACTATTTAGAACATTGATAATTCTAATAATAATCAGCATATTAGAATGATTTAAGCATCATGTGACATTTAAGACTGGAGTAACGATGCTTAAAAAAACTTTAAAAAACACAGGAATAAATTATATTTTAAAATCTATTAAAATAGAAAACAATTATTTTAAATTGTAATAATATTTCATAACTGTTACAGTTTTTTTCTGTATTTTTGATCAAATAAATGCAGCCTTGATGAGCATGAGAAACTTCTTATATATATATATATATATATATATATATACTGCCCTATAGTGTCAAAAAAGTGTTTGTCTAGAATTCTACAGCAGAAATATGTCTGAATTTCATGGTATTAACATTAAGTACGAGTAGTAGTAGAAACATGTCTACAGGCATGCTTTCTGAAAGCTGTTTTGACTTTACATTAAATGTAGTATTTTAGTTGAACCATATCCTTATCTGCAGAGGTGCAGTTGATTTGAGTCAGTTATTTCTGTTGATGTTTTGGGTTCGATTCAAACGCTCCAAGGGTGGCATGATCGACACAACACCGAACCCTGTGAAAGCTCAGACGTTGCCAGTTCTAAGCCGTGCCTGAAGCATTGTTGAGCAACTGCGCTGAATGCATTTACCTGCACAAGCTGAGGCAAAGCCTGAGAGAGAAACTGATACTGTGATAGAGGAACACGCATGTAGTTGAATAATAGACTGGGTGAAAGGTTGCATACAAATACAATCTGTCCAAAAAGAGAAAATCTTCACTGTAGTTTGTTTTATCACGTAACCTGTCCGGCTGCATTTGTACAGGTGCTCATTCGTCAGTTCTTATAATGCAGCTTGCTGCTTAACAGTGCATATCCATGCCAGCTGTTCTTCAGTATGGAAACTCAATGGGATAGTAAAGCCTGGTTATCTCGTCCTTCATTTGCTCCTCTTTAGAAATACACAGTACAGTAGATCAATTCCAGAACTGCAAGACTTTAACGGAGAAGTTCACTTCCAGAAAATAGATTTACAGATAATTTATTCACCCCTTTTCATCCGAGATGTCAAGATGTGACACCTTTTCACGAACTACAACGAATGGCTCCTTTGGACTACAACGTTTGTTTTCCGCATGCAATGATGTCACAGCGCGGCCCATTAGAATATCATTAAATTAAATCCTGCCTACGGAAATTCGAATTATTGGAGGGAGGGTAGGGATGAGGTGGGGGATTAGCCTAACTTTAGCGATGTAGTGCAGAGAACCGCTTCAACGAGCCGCAGCGCAGCGGGTATAAACACAAGCATTGACTGGAGTGGGCGCTTCAGAGAAGTAACACGCCACAGACGTGTGCAGTACAGGGGGTCGAAACACATGCCGAAGCTGCGATGTACTCCGGTTGCCGCGTCGGAGCTGTAACGCGCCGCAGACGTGTGCAGTGTGTGGTAAGACATTTATTCATCATGTGGCAGTGTGGGTGTGGCAGTACTGAAACACCGTCTAAGGTGTTCGCCAATCGCAACACATTTCATTTTTAGGAAGGTGGGCCTTCATTAAACCCGGGACTAATCGAGCCATTTGTGCCAGGCTGGGAGAAATGTATTGTAATAATGTAAATTATGTTAAAAATAATGCGTTTTTCGAACCACCAAGCATTAAAGCATGTTCTAGTACACCCCCAAAACAAAATCAAGACTTTGTAAAAGAGCATAATAGGACCCTTTTAAATGCAGCTTCAAATGGCTCTAAATGATCCCAGCCGAGGAAGAAGGGTCTTATCTAGCAAAACGATCGGTCATTTTCTAAACAAATTAACAGTTTATATACTTTTTAACCTCTAACGCCCATCTTATCTAAGTCTGTGTGAACTGTTTTTTTCCAATTTAATACAGTCAATACACTTAGGGTATGTCAAAAAACTCCCATCTCATTGTCTTGCCCAACTTCAAAATCATCCTACATCGCTGCAGAAGTACCGACCCAGTGTTTACAAAGTGAACATGCAAAGAAGATCAAACGCTTTTTACAAAAAAGGTAAAAAATGACGATTTTGACAATGAAGAAGAAAACAAGACGGGAGTTTTTCGACATACCCTAACTGTATTGACCCGGATTACACAGACTAGGCATGCGCATCAGTGTTGCCAAGTCCACGGTTTTCACGCGGTTGAAGTAAACACTGTTGCCACGGGCTGAAACAACCCCAATAACGTAATATTTTGCAGCTGCAATGCTAATTTTACCATGCTAAAAACATGTATTTTACCCCCCAAAACATGATTTTTGCCAGGGTGGATTTTGTTGTGAAAACCTGGCAACCCTGATGCACATCATAGAGGTTAGACAAGATGAACTTTGTTTCGAAAATGACCAATCGTTTCGCTAGATAAGACCCTTCTTTCTCCGCTTGCGATCGTTTAGAGCTGTTTGAAGCTGCATTTAAACTGCATCTTGGAAGTTTAAACTTAGGGGCACCACTGAAGTCCACTATATGGAGAACATTCCTGAAATGTTTTCCTCAAGAAACAACTTCTTATCGACTCAAGTAAGAAAGACATGGGGGTGAGTAAGTTATCTGTACATTTTTGTTCTGGAAGTAAACTTCTCCTTTAATAAAAGCAATGTAATTCTATCAAACCTTCATGAGCATCTTGCTCGGGGTCCATGTTTCTCCTCCCTAGATAATGCTGAATATTTACCAGCTGACCTTTGACTTGCGTGTATGTGTTGTGTGTGTAGGAGTGTAGCTCATGGCCTAGGCTTTCCTCCAAAGACATCTGCATGCTCCCTTATCTGTTCGTGTTACACAGAGTAGTCTTTCTTTTTGCTTCTGTTGGTGTGAACACCAACTTCTTCTTCAAAAAGATCTTTGTTCCAAATGAGCACAAGCATTTAATCTTATCTGTACACTGAATTATTTGAACTGTGTTGTCACAACAAGCCGAGCTCAAAACATTGACAAAGCCTTTGTCTTTGCACTTATTCCTTTAGCTGGGAAATATGGCACTTTCATCAGGCTTAAAAGGAGCAGGAGCGCTTTTATGCATTAAGGATGCCTGAGAGTGGACTTTAAATGTCATAAAATGAAGTTTTGGATATCATTAGTCATTCAGTTCAACACTGATGGTCAGAGATATAGGGGCTTATGAGGAGATAAGTGACCTAATAAATTATAAAACACACATAAACCTCCACAACAGGATGTCATCATAGATTTACAATGCAAATTTGTGAAATCAAGCTAATCCGTCTGCTGGTTACACTGTTTTTTTAACTTCGTCAGCAAATCCAATTGTGTTTAATGCTTAATTGTATATATAATTTTGTACATATTAGTTTTTACTATCATTTAATAGACAGATTTTTTAAATGCTTAATTGTGATTGGTCATTTGCAGCATTTTGGTCGCAGCTAGTTTCCTACATGGATATGCTAGTTTTGTGTTTCTTATATCAGTCTTAGTATTAAAATAACTTCAACAAAATATTTGATGCCCATTTATTATTTATTTATTAGGGAGATAGAGCCATCCAATACGCATGATAAAATAGACTCAGTCATTATTGTAAAATAAATTCTTTAAGGATGATAAAAGTCCCATTTGCTTCACATCTTCACATCTTTTATTTTATTTTATTTCTTTATTTTTTATTTTTTTAAAGAAATCTCTTCTGCTCACCAGGCCTGCATTTATTTGATCCAAAGTACAGCAAAAACAGTAAAATTTTGAAATGTTTTTACTATTTAAAATAACTGCTTTCTATTTGAATATATTTTAAAATGTAATTTATTCCTGTGATTTCAAATCTGAATTTTTTAATCATTACTCCAGTCACATGATCCTTCTGAAATCATTCTAATATTCTGATTTGCTGCTCAAAAATCATTTATTGTTATTATTATGTTGAAAACAGCTGAGTAGAATTTTTTCAGGTTTTTTTGATCAATAGGAAGTTCAGAAGAACAGCATTTATCTGAAATCTTTTGTAACATGATCATTTTAAAGCGCCCTTGCTAAATAAAAAAACAAATCTCAGCAAAAAAAGTAACATTTTGAAATATTTTTACTATTTACTATTTACTACTCAACTGTTTTAAATATTGACAATAATCATTATAATTAAAAAAAAGTTTCTTAAACAGCAAATCAGCATATTAGAATGATTCTGAATGATCATGTGACTGGAGTAATGATGCTGAAAAATAGTAAAAATATTTCAAAATACTGTTTTTGCTGTAATTTGGATCAACTAAATGCAGGCTTGGTGAGCAGAAGAGACTAATGATTTTTAAAAAACATAAAAAAATTGACTGGTAGTGTACATTTTAAATAGCCTACTGTATGTATTTGAAAATGAAAATGTATCTGCACCCACTTTGATTTCTTCTGTTCTTATTTTATGCTAAATAGTTCTACATCTTCCAACAAAATGTAAAACAAAGGCAATCTGAGTAAACAATCAACTAACTTGTCTGCTTGTGCCACCTTGAGCAGCAAACACTGCAGCCTAACGCTTCCGATAACCCACTCGTCTTTGCAGAACTGCTTTAGTTCAGCCACATTGGAGGGTTTGAGCATAAACTGCCATTTCCTGTCACAACATCTCAATTGGCTTCAAGTCACGATTTAGACTAGGCCACTCTGAAAATGTAATCCAATTTGGTCCTTGGGTCTTTTGTGACTTCCCTGATGAGTCGCTGATGTACTCTTGGAGGAATTCTGCAAGGCCGGGCACAATGTTTTTTCTTCCACTTGGTGATATTGGCTCTCACTGTGGCTCTTTGGAGTCTGAGAGTCTCAGATAGCTTTGAAACCCTTCTAAGGCTGATGTATTTCAATCACCTGCTTTCTAATCATTTCTGGAATTTCTTTCACTATTGAAAAAGCTGTTGAAAGTTTTATTTTAGTGTTGAATTGAACAGAACTGGCATTAATCAGGCCCCATTGTGAATGCAGTTTCATAGAATTAGTAACTGTAGAAGCTAATAAATGTTTGCACAAGTACAGCTTGAATGGACCCTTTTCACAGACTGTGATGACACACTTCAAACATCATAAATTCTGCTTTTATGTTTTCATTAAGAATGTACACCTGTAACACTATACTTTGTATTATATTACCTTTTGCATCATTTTACCAAAAAGAAAACCCTGGTTAACGTTGTATATGGGTGTTTCTAATACGGAGGCTGTTGAAATTACAGTAAATTTGACATGTTCTGTCTTCTGACTGCTGTTATCAATCTCTCTCTACCTTTCCCTCTTTAAAACACTATTGTGTACTTTTTCTTTTGCTGTTAGAGCAAATGGCAATGCAAAAAAAATATATTTCATGTAGTCTCCCGTTTACTGCTCTAAAAGCTCATCCAACTATGATGACTATATTTTTTATAAAAAATGATGACTATATTATATTTCTTGCAATTCCGAGTTTATATTCCGTAAGTTGCAATTGTGATTTTAGGCTTATATCAAATCTAAGAAAAAAAGGCTGGATTGTGATATGTAAACTCGCAATAGTAAGAAAAAAAAGTCAGAATTGTGAAATTAAAAAGTTGTAGTTTACCTTTATTCATTGGCAGAAACAGGCTGCCATACGTTTCTGCCACAGAATTAAAATAAATAAATAAATAAATAAATAAAACTAAATAAATAGTTGCTTAATTTAAGATATCAAATCAATTGCAAGAAAAAAGTCAGAAAATTGAAGTTTAAAATTATTTGGTGTTACTCAAGTTGCCTTTGTTTTATTTTGTTTAGTTTGAATATCTAAAGCTATTTGAAATATACATAAAAACGAAAGAAATCAGGATGGGGGCAATTATATTTTCACAGCACTGTACCTGCATCAAATTCAAAGCCAAAAAATTGTTTTCACTTTTTGTTATTGCCAGTTGAAATTTATTTTGCCTTTAACAACTATAGCACAAAACTTTCAAACTTTAATAATAAAACTCAATGCTTCAGGCAACATACACTTTCAAAAAATGAATATGTGCAATTTTAGGATGCTATTTAACCTCATCCTTAAAAATTACCTTAATTAGTTTTAGAAGTATTACAGTATTAGTAACACTTTAGTTTAGAGACCAATTTGCATTATTAACTAGTTGCATTTAGCATGCATATTACTAGCATACTGGCATTTTATTTGTACTTATGAAGCACATATAAATTCTGCATGACCATATTTTAGATACCTCATACCTAAACTTAACAACTACCTTACTAACTATTAATAAGCAGCAGATTTGGAGTTTGGAGGTGAAGTCGTAGTTAATAGTTGAGAACTGGTCCCCAAACTAAAGTGTGACCTAAATAATATTACATATATCACTTGAATGAAACCAGATCATTTACATGGTAACACATGAAGTGCACAGATAACACATCAGAGTGACCTCATTCAGCTCTTGGATGGAACTGATTTTTATTTTGCATTTCCTGCCTTTAATATCTGATTTCCTATAGCACAGCAAACATGACATACATTTGAGGTCAAAAATTTACATACACCTCTCAGACCAAAATAAGAAGGATCATACAAAATGCATGTTATTTTTTATTTAGTACTGACCTGAATAAGATATTTCACATACGTGCACAAGAGAAAATAATGATTGAATTCATAAAAATGACGCTGTTCAGAAGTTTACATTTACTTGATTCTTAATACTGTGTTGTTACCTGAACCTTCTGTAATAGTTGCATATGAGTCCCTCGGTTGTTCTCAGTTTGTTATCTTCACTAAACAACAACAACAAAAAAAAATCAGAAGCTACAGAAGATACTTACATGATTCCCAGAAGACAAAATAAGTTAAAGGTACCCTGATCTTCAAATTCCAAAAGTTTTCACCCCCGGCTCTTAATGCATGTTTTTCCTCCTGGAGCATCAGTGAGTGTTTGAACCTTCTGTAATAGTTGCATATGAGTCCCTCGGTTGTTCTCAGTTTGTTATCTTCACTAAACAACAACAACAAAAAAAAATCAGTTGTTCTCATTAAACCAAAAAACAGAACAAACAAACAGCTGTGGATCATTCAGGTAACAACACAGTATTAAAAATCAAATTTTGGTAAACTTTTGAACAGGGTAATTTTTATAAATTGAAGTATTGTTCTTATGGACTTATGTAAACATCTTTTAGGTGAAATATTTATTCACGTCAGTACTTAATAAAAATAACATGCATTTTGTATGACCCCTCTTATTTTGGTAACATAATGAAGGTTTATGTAAATTTTTGAACTCAACTGTATGTGTATCAAAACACATGTTGCAGTCTGTGCAGTTTTCTGTCCACAAACATGTCTGGAAAGGGTCATAATATCGGTGACCTTTTGGAAATACATTGAAGTTATAGCAAATGGCCATAGCAGGTATATGGTAATGTTTCGAGTGTGACTGAGATTGAGAAAGGGAGAGAGAGAGATGTGTTGTATGTCAGTCTCAGCGGGTCTGCTGAGAGTTTGATTGTATTTCCTGGGCGTGCTGCGCTCTGCCTAGTCCTGTCCCCTCTCTCCCCAACCACGCGCCATCTGCCTCTCCCGCTCTTCATCCTCCTCTCTCTCTCCTCCAGTATCCAAACAGCATTTCAACCCGCCCACAACCCTCCCCCCCACACTCTCGCGCCCTGTTTAGAGCCGGGCCGGGCGATGACGGCGTGACACGAAGGAAAGGTTTTCTCTCCTCACTAGCACTCTTTGTTCCCTGTTGGCATGCCGCGCTCTTACGACAGAACAGGGTGGATAACAACATGCCACACAATAGCACCTCGAGTGGAAAAAGTTGCTGTGTTTCCAGTTTTATGTGGTGAACTGAGTAATACCCAGACTTGTTTTTGTAAGACTATGAAAACACTTGTGTGCATTACTACTTAGATCTCAGTGACCCTGTAATGAGCAGAATGATGCATGTGTTTGAGCAGCTCACATATATGACTGATAAAATAAAAGTGGATTAAATGCGCATTTTCTCACAGTGTTACACTAATGGGGGATTTACATGCTAGAGTTCACACTCAGAACTATTAATTACAGCCTACTCATTGCTCAGCAGACAGCGGAAACATGCATCTCGGAGCCTTTTTTGTTTGTGCCTCATTTAGTTTTCTGTATCATTGAATTAGTTTTTTTCAATGTTTTTTTTCTGCTTGTATGGCCAAAAATGATGATATTTAATGTTTATGTGGATACAAATCATTTCAAAAGTAAATAAGTCTCTTCTGCTCACCAAGGCTGCTGTTTACTTGATCAAAAATACAGTAAAAACAGTAAAACTTGTGTATTATTATTAGAATTTAAACTGTATTGCATTTTTAACTGTAATGTTTTTTTTTTTTTTAAATGTCATTTATTCCTGTGAGGCAAAATTGAATTTTCAGCATCATTACTTCAGTTTCAGTGTTACGCAATCCTCCGCTGCATAAGAACGTATTTTATTATTATGAATGGTCAAAACTATGCAAGCTATAGAAGCCTTTTTCCGCCAGTAAATAAAAAACAAAAAATAAGGTAACTGTGACTTTTTTTCTCGCAATTCTGATTTTTATTTCTCACAATTGCAAGTTTACATCTCGCAATTCTGACTTTTTTCAGAATTGTGATATATAAACACGCAATTGCAAGCTATAAAGTCAGTATTGCATGATATAAGCGTGCAATTTTGGCTTTTTTCTCAGAATTACAAGTTTATATCTCACAATTCTGACTTTATAATGTGCAACAGTGAGTTAAAAAAGTCAGAATTGTGAGCTTATATCTTTGACTTTATGACAATTGCGAGTTATAAAGTCAGTATTGCATGATACAAGCGTGCAATTCTGACTTTTTCTCAGAATTGTAAGTTTGTATCTTGCAATTATCTGACAATTCTGACTTTATAATGTGCAATTGCAATTGCACATTAATGCAATTGCATTATAATTTTCTCAGAATTGCGAGTTTATATCTCACAGTTCTGACTTTATGACACAATTGCGAGTTATAAAGTCAGTATTGTGTGATATAAGTGTGCAATTCTGACTTCTCAGAATTATGAATTGATATCTTACAATTGTGAGGAAAAAAAGTAACTGGTAAGTGAATAAAAAATAAAAAGGTAATTGCGACTTTTTATCTCACAATTCTGGCTTTTTTTTCTCAGAATTGTGAGATAAATTTGTAATTGTGAGTTATAGAGTCCAGTTCTGAGGGGAAAAGAGGGATATTTTTCTCAGAATTACGAATTTATATCTCACACTTTTGACTTTATATGCGCAATTATGAGTTTTAATTTAACAAAATATAAGCTTGCAACTCTGACTTTTTCTCAGAATTGTGAGTTTCACAATCCAGACTTAATAACTCGCAATTGCTATAAACTCATAATTGTGAGAAAAAAGTCAGAATTGTAAGATAAAAAGTCACAATTACCTTTTTTTTTTACTCACTGGTAGAAATGGGCCTCCAGATGTTTCCAGGATACAAGAAAAAAAAAAAGGTAAAAAAAAAAAAAAAAAGTCTGAATTTAAGATATAAACTCAAATGCAGGAAAACAAGTCAGAATTGTGAGCTAATAAGTCAAAATGATCTTTTTTGTTTTTTATTCTGTGGGTGAAACAAGCGTCTATAGTAAACAGCTGCTTAATATTTTTGTGGAAACTTTTATTCTTTTTTTTCAGGATTCTGTAATGAATAGAAGTTCAAAATAAGAGCATTTATTTGAAATAGAAATCTTTTGTAACATTACAAATGTATTTACTGTCATTTTTTAATGCATTCTGTATGATAACAGATAACAGTTTTATTGTTTATATAAATATATTGCACAAATTTGACTTACTAACTGTTGGGAGATTTGAAGTCACGATTGTGTTGACATATTAGGGTGATTAAATGACGACAGTATTCTCACATTTCATATCTCTTTAACCTTTAAACGCAATATCCTTGTTTGCAGCAGATGGGTAAAGTTTTATCCTCCAGTCTGACCCAGTGAACTTTGGTTTATCTGAAACGTTTGGCCTTAAAAATTTTGACAGGTCTGCTTGATCTGCCACAATCAAAACAACAATGCATACACACAGACCAGTCCAAAACAGACCGTATTTTTCAAGGTGTCTTTGATCCACTTTTCCATGTACCTGCAAGCAAAAGTCACATGTATTTAACAATAAAGAGTTCCATCTATTTCCTCCAACGTCAGACAAAAAGGCCTGTTGAAAGAAAATTGCTCCCATCTCAGGAAAGAAGATGGAATGGCAGCATACTTTTGAATAGAAGCTACTACAAGCCATTTACTTGTCTTGCCCAAACTGTAATGCCTGTAACAACACATCTATGTCACAACCGGTCAGGGTTTACACTAGAAGAAAACAGCAAACAGCTGAGCGATCGAAACATAAATCATTTGTTGAAAGATACTCTTAAAACATTTATGATTACATGCGTAGTTGTGGTTTATCATGCACAGTATGTCCTGTGTTTAGTCATAGATGAACTGAGCTGACAGGAATTCTTTATTTGCTCGGACAATGCGGTCTAAAGCCGTACATTCAACTGTGGTTGAAACCGGGACTTGATTCAGATTAACATCTCTCTGTTCAAATACTTGGTTTGTTAATAATACAGGAGGATCATAGTCTTCCGTCATGTGAATACAATAACCCAGTGGTTTGCTCTGACGGGACCTTCATTATCTTACAGAAACAGGCAGTATGGGAATCTTCTGATTAGCATTGTAGAGTCAGACTGACATATGAGTGAGCTCAAACTCATAGCTGTCCTGATCCCTCTCCTGCTGCCACTGTGATCTCCCTGTGAATTGTTTTGCAGGCTGCGAGCAGCTGTTCTCATTCTAATGATGCGGTTAATGTGTCCATGACAGGTCCAAGCGCTATAAACATTAGTAGCAACTGTGCCGTTCATTGGCCAGCATTTCAATCAGAGATCATCGAGAGTTGTCTGATTTCAACAATTTAAATGCCAGATGCCAGTTTGAGTCAACCAGTTGTGTATCGCATTCTTAAAGGAATAGTGACATTTTTGACTCTGGACCACTAAACCAGTCATAAGGGTCATTTTTTTTTTGAAATTGAGATTTATACATCATCTGAAAGCTGAATAAATAAGCTGTCCATTTGTTAGGGTAGAACAAAATTTTGGAAAATCTGGAATTTGAGGGTGCAAAAAAATCAAAATATTGAGAAAATCACCTTTAAAGTTGTCCAAATGAAGTTCTTAGCAATGCATATTACTAATCAAAATGTAAGTTTTGATATATTTATGGTAGGAAATTGACAAAATATCTTCATGGAACATGATAATTAATATCCTAATGATTTTTGGCATAAAAGAAAAATCAGTCATTTTGACCCATACAATGTATTGTTGGATCCGCAGTTCAAAATCATTTAGTCATCATTATGTCGTTTCACACCTATGTGATTTTTCACACAATTGGTGAGCATTCCATCACTTGCTCACCAATGGATCCTCTGCAGTGAATGGGTGCTGTCAGAATGAGAGTCCAAACAGCTGATAAAAACATCACAATAATCCACAAATCCATCTCCAGTCCATCAGTTAACATCTTGTGAAGTGAAAAGCTGTGTGTTTGTAAGAAACAAATCCATCATTAAGATGTTTTATGAGTCCACTATCCGTAATATTTCTTTCTCCAGTGATTTACAAGTAAAAAGAGTTCAGGTTCAGAACAGTTTCATTTTGATATGAGAGGACAACAGTTTTTTACTTCACAGGATGTTAACTGATGGACTGAAGTGGTGTGGATTACATGTGGATTATTGTGATGTTTTTATCAGCTGTCATTTTGACGGCACCCATCTAAACCTAAATATTGAGAAAATCACCTTTAAAGTTGTCCAAATGAAGTTCTTAGCAATGCATATTACTAATCAAAAATTAAGCTTTGATATATTTACGGTAGGACGTTTGCAAAAAGTCTTCATGGAACATGATTTTTACTTAATATCATTATGATTTTTGGCATAAAAGAAAAAAAAATAATTTTGACCCATACAGTGTATTGTTGACTATTGCTACAAATATACCCATGCTACTTAAGACTGGTTTTCTGGTCCAGGGTCACATTTGCCCATGATCCACAGTTCAAAACCATTTAGTCATCATTATGTTGTTTCACATGTGATTTTTCACACCATTGGTGAGCATTACTTCACTTGCTCAATGCATCATCTGCAGTAAATGGGTGCCATCAGAATGAGTCCAAACAGTTAATAAAAAGATCACAATAATTCACAAGTTCATCTCCAGTCCTTATGTTAACATCTTGTGAAAAGCTGTATTTGTAAGAAACAAATCCATCATTAAAGGAGAAGTCCACTTCCAAAACAATGATTCACATATAATGTACTCACCCCCTTGTCATCCAAGATGTTCATGTCTTTCTTTCTTCAGTCGTAAAGAAATTATGTTTTTTGAGGAAAACATTTCAGAATTTTTCTCCATATAATGGACTGATATGGTGCCCCGATTTTGAACTTCCAAAATGCGGCTTCAAACGATCCCAAATGCGGTTGTAAACGATCCCAGGCGAGAAAGAAGGGTCTTATCTAGCGAAACGATCGGTTATTTTCATTAAAAAAATACAATTTAAATATTTTTTTTTAACCTCAAACACTCGTCTTGTCTTGCTCTCCCTGAACTCTGTGTATTCTGACTCAAGACAGTTAGGGAATGTCGAAAAACTCCAATCGTATTTTCTCCCTCAAGTTCAAAAATCATTTCAAAATCATCCTACATCACTGCAGAAGTACTGACCCAGTCTTTGCAAAGTGAACATGCAAAGAAGATCAAACACCCTTAACAAAAAAGGTAAAACAGCAATATAGGACAATTTTGAAGTTGAGGGAGAACTTGAGATGGGAGTTTTTCGACATGCAACTGTCATAAACCGGACCGGGCACCATATCAGTCCATTATATGGAGAAAAATCCTGAAGCGTTTTCCTCAAAAAATATAATTTCTTTACGACTGAAGAAAGAAAGACATGAACATCTTGGATGACAAGGGGGTGAGTACATTATATGTAAGTCTTTGATTTGGAAGTGGACTTCTCCTTTAAGACGTTTTTAACTTCGTATAGAGTTGCTTCCGTGGCTAAAATATGAGTCCTGTATTCGTAATATTTCTTTCTCCAAAAAAGTCATCTTGTCTGAATCAGGAGAGAAACATGCACAAATCAAGCACCATTTACAAGTAAAAACAGTTCATTTTGATGTGAGAGGACAACAAGTGATGGACCTTTTGGCTAGATATTTTGGCTAGAAGCAACGGCTTAAAGTTAAAACTTTTTATTGATGGATTTGTTTCTTAGAAACATGCATCTTTTTACTTTACAAGATGTTAATTGATGGACTGAAGTTGTGTGGATTACTTATAGATTATTGTGATGTTTTTATCATGTCATGATGTTATCATGTTTTTTTTATTCACTACAGGGGATCCATTGATGAGCAAGTTGTGTAATGCTGCATTTCTTCAAATCTGTTTTGACGAAGAAGTGCAGTTTTATTTTTAAGTGAACTATTCTTTTTATCAATATGACAAGTAAATGACGTGGTACTCAAAGACAAATATGTTTCATTGTACTTCTGTAGTACTTCTCCATGCTTGTTTTATGGCAGCTTTCATCAGGTGTTATTAAGTAGCTCAGTAGTGATGCAGAATCTGTCAATGCACTGTAAAACCGCTAATCTGTTTCATTCTTTCTGCTTATGTTTGTAACCACATCATGCTCCTTCTGAAGCCAACACATCCACACAGTAATCAATATTACCATGCAATATTCAGAACCATATAACTAAATAATACTCACCTCGATCAAAAGCCACCAGCAGGGCTTTAGGTTTATACAATCGATTAGTAAAATCTGCAGGAGCTCTCGACATCTGAGATCATTCTGCCCTCAATATATTTACGGGCAAGTTTCCAGTTGCGATGCTTGAAAAACTCTGATGACAAGCTTTGATCAGTGTGTATTTACAATAAATAAAGCAGTGCTTGCCAAATTCTTTAAAAACATATGATTGTTTTGGCACTATAAGAATATAATTACTATAGCCCTGGAGGAAAGAGATCATTGTTATGTCAAAGTCAGACCTTCCCCATAAAAACTGCCTAGGTTGTTTACTTCAGTTTATCAGAACATGAAAATTCTGCCATTAATACACACAGTTATCATATTGCATCAGTGTAATGCATGAGTGTGGTGTTTTTGTCCTTTTTAAAGCATTTTTGATTGTTGTGAATTGTTTCAGTGTGGATAAGTGCTGTAGGATTCTTCAAATTATTCATTGGTTGTGATTGAACTGAACACATGGATGTCGGCCTGCCCAGAAATTAAGGCTGACCCCTTTCCCGGCAGTCATCAGCACCGCGTCCGTGTAAACACCAGTGAAGAGACTCCTGATGTGTCTGACAGCCATGTGGTCAGTGAGTGCAGGATACTGTTTATAGGGTGTAGACAGTTGTGATTTTCAGTCATTTATCTCCTCCTTTACTTTGACAGACAAACAACTAGGTCTATCCGACAGTCAGTAATGAACAGTGGTTTATAGGCACTTTCACTCCACATTAGCCATGTTAGCTATTATTCAGTACGCTGCAAACATGAGTAGTTCATTAATGGATGGATGTTTGTTTTTGAGTATTTCTATATTTTACCAATTTTAAATGGCTATATTGTCTGCTTCATTTATTAGAACTGTTTGTCATTAAGAGCAAGGTTGACAACATCAGATGAAGCCTTATCACAGACACCTGAGACAAAAAATATTTATGAAGTGCATTAAAATGCTGTGAGCAGTACTTGGTACATGAAAGGGGGAAAAATTAACTGATAACACAGGGACAAACTCATGACATTACAAGACAACAAGTTACTAAATGTGAAACAAACAACAACAATAATGCAATTAAAACTGGAAAATGGTCAAACAATGCAAACGTAATAATTATTCACGCCCCAGTGGCTGCTTGGACAAGGGCAAATGAGACTGATAAACAAAAATAAATTATTTGTGTTTGTGGATGTTTTATAAAACTCAGTGTATTTGTAATGGAATGGAAGATGCTAACTTTAAAATAATAAGTAAACAAATAACTAAAATATTCATGCAAATCTTTTTTTTTTTTTTAGTATTTACTTATGTTTTTCAGTTTATTAAAAATAAGTGCTCCTTTTTAGGATTTGTATTATTATTTATAGAAGTCCATTTCCAACACTCAACAAAAATTAAATAAATAAAATTACATGTAAATGCAACTTTTATCTCACAATTCTGACTTTTTTTTCTCAGAATTGCGTGATATAAACTCGCACAGTTTATCAAATTGTTTCATGCAAATGTTGTATATCACAATTCTGACTTTTTTTTCGCAATTGTGAGTTTACATCTTTTTTTTTTTTTTGCAATTCTGACTTTTTTCTCAAAATTTTGAATTGCGTGATATAAATTCACAATTGCAAAAAATAAATAAATAAAGCAAGATTCAGAACTTGCAATTTTGACTTTTTTCTTGCAGTTGTGTGTTTATATCTGACTTGTTTTTGCAATTCTGACTTGTTTTTGGGATTCAAACTTTTTTCTCAGAATTGAGTGATATAAACTTACAATAGCGAAAAATAAAGCGACATAACTTGCAGTTCTGACTTTTTTCTTACAAATGCGAGTTTATATTTCACAATTCTGACATGTTTTTGCAATTCTGACTTTTTTTTCTCAGAATTGTTTGATATAAACTCACAATTGCAAAAAATAGAGCAAGATAAATTTTATTTATTTATTTATTTATTTTTGCAATTTTGACTTTTTTTTTTAATTGTGTGGTATAAACTCTAAATTGCAAAAAATAAATAAATAAATAAACCAAGAAAAAAACTCGCAATTCTGACTTTTTTCTCTGAATTGCATGATATAAACTCACAACTGCGAAAAAATAGGGCAAGATAAAAACTCACATTTCTGACTGTTTTTTCTTTCAAATGCGAGTTTGTATATTGTAATTCTGATTTTTTTTCGCACAGTTGCGATTTTATATTTCACAATTCTGACTCTTTTTTTGCAATTCTGACTTTTTTCTCGCAATTCTGAGAAAAAATTTTCTCAGTATTGTGAGATATAAACTCCAATATTGAGGGGAAAAAAGACTATGTTCTCAGAATTGCAAGTTTATA
Source organism: Labeo catla (assembly GCA_012976165.1). Classification (NCBI taxonomy): domain Eukaryota; kingdom Metazoa; phylum Chordata; class Actinopteri; order Cypriniformes; family Cyprinidae; genus Labeo; species Labeo catla. The sequence goes on from VONZ01001057.1 coordinate 128,204, forward strand.
TCTCACATTTCTGACTTAATAACTTGCTTTTGTGTGTTATAAAGTCAGAATTGCGAGATATAAACTCACAATTCGGAGAAAAATTTTGCAATTGTGAGATATACACTAGTAATTCTGAGAAAAAAGTCAAAATTATGAGTTTATGTCACTCCATTCTGACTTTATAACTCGCAATTACGAGTTTATATTTCACATTTCTGAGAAAAAATGTCAGAATTGCGAAATGCAAAAATAAAATAAAATAAAATGCATATATTAAAAAAAAAAAAGCTAACTAGGTGATCTGCTATATCATGTAACTTTATATGCACATTAACATTATTAACAGTATTAATTGATGTTGGACACCAAAATAGTATTAATTTAAAATTTCTAAATGTCCAATTCATACTCAAATCAGTCTGTTCAGTTTAAATTATTTAAAAGTACTTTTAAACATTTTTTTTTTAAATTAATATTAGTGCAAAATTTCATCCATTCATATGTATTTTATTGCATAAACAGCCTACAAATAATCATAGAGAAATATCATGGTGAAATTCAAGAATTAATTGTCTGCCAATAGCCATTAGAAAGAAATAAGAAATAATGTAGTGTCTGCTAATAGCTGTTTTATTTGCATATTATTTGCATATTACAGCTTCACTGCTGAAACTGCTTTTTAAAATGCTCCTAATTTACACACCGAATCTGTAAAGACAGTTGGCAGTTGGCGACTTAATGCAAATATTCACAACCTGAGTGAGTACAATGACTTAAAGTTTAGAGTTTTTTTTTTTTTAAGGGAAGCTGAACACAACGACACTCTGTTTCACTCTGTCGCAATCCTCTGCCGGTTAATGTAAATCAAGGCAAATGAGGACATGAAGAATCAGAGAGGCACACAATGAGAAAGGTCAACACATTATCTGAGAGGAAAGAGAAAGGACGCAGATAAAACAGCTGTCACTTAAGTCTGTCAAACCCAGGCGAAGCTGATTTTTTTGCCGACTGATAGTAAACGAGTAGCTGTGCCAAAAAATGCTTTGTGTCTTTTAGTTTGTGGATCCTGGGATTAAGGGGGTTGGTTTCCTTCCTTGCATTTTGTTAGCGATGATTGATCCATTATCAAAATAGGATGAGAAATCATGTCAGTTCGTAAGCTTTCAAAAGACAGGATGTCACTAAATATTAATATGAACATGGTTAATCCACTCATAAAACTGTCTAAATAAAGCTTCGTTGTGAAATAGAGATGCATGTGGCTTTCTCTTGTGGCCTCAGGGTTGCACATTTTTCACTTCATCCTCAAAATGCACTTCGGCAAAGTCCACCTGCTGCCGGTGGCCCGGTGCCCACCGTCTGTTGAGTCTTATTTGTGGGCCGTGCCTGCTCCATGTGCTCATCCTCTCTCGCTCCACGACAGGTCTTGGCACCGAGTGTGGGGTCTGTTTACATCATCCCTGGACGAAAAAGTCCTGTCGTACCTCAACGTACAGTTCTGGGTCTTTATCCTGAGGTGACTGTGGAGAACTTTTAATTGAGGAATCTGCTAAAGAAATGCGGATCTCAACATGAGACGCATTACACTATAGGTAGCCCGAGTGCGAACGGTGATCTCTGTTTACATAACAGTCGAACAAAGACTAAGTGCTTCAGGCTGTTAGCAGCAGTGCTAGCACTAATAATAGGTAATTGCCTTCTGGTATCTGCCGGAGTTTAGCTTTCGGGAGTTAATCGGGAAGGCTAATTTTTTTAAAGCCTGCTTCAATATTTTGTCCACAGACTTCAAAAGCATTGAGGTGACTCCATCGAGCACAATGCAGAGGCTCTGTACTGTACTTAGCAATATAGAACCTGTGAGGTTTGAGCGGGACTTTGTGTAAAAATTAGAGATTTACCTCGCCCAAAGGCTAAAACAAACAAAAAGCAGACAGAGAGGGAGAGAAAGAGTAAAAATCTGTGTGCCCGGCTGATGGTTGACGGGTGTTGGGCTGAGTTTAACAGGAGAAGGGGGAGGGTTTCAGAGGGAGTGTGTCATCAGGATTGGGGAGGAGAAGATCAACCTGATTCCTCAGGGAATGAGGTGTCTCAACAGCAACTCTCTAGTCTCGTGAACATGCTAAATTAGCTGGAACCATCAACTGTGGCTTTTCTGGCAGAGTTTTGAGTGTTCATTATGGATGAAAAGCGATTAGCTTTATTTCCGCACTGGAATACTGTCATATCAAAGATTTGAGGACTTTGGGAAAAGTTTTATGTATAGCAGCAGTCGAGGACCTCAGGTGAGTTTCTGAGATGTCAGGCATGCGGTGTCAGTTTGCTGAACAACTTTTTCTTCTTCTGGAAGTGGATTTTAGCACATAATCTACATTCAAAAGTGCATTAGTAGTGCGTCTTGTTATTTTGCTGTGGTAAGCACTTCTTTGGGCTGTTACAAATGTTGCCATTTAAAAAAAAAAAGTATTTTTGATGTTTTTTTTTTTTTTAAATATTCAAATAGTCCAGGTGCGTTTCTTTGGACTGCAGTCAGGCTGTTACAAATGTTGCAGTTTTAAATGTTCCAAACATTCTAAAATAGTATTTTTGCTGTTTTTTTAAATATTCAAGTGGTGCTTTTCTTTGGGCTGCAGTCAGGCTGTTACAAATGTTGCAATTTTTCATGTTCTAAATATTCTAAAAAAAGTATTTTTGTTGTTTTTAAATATTCAAATGTTCCAGGTGCAAACATAAGGGTGCCACTAATTACTAATGTCAAGATTGTGCAGATGTACTTCACATGTCTGTGTATGTTTCAGTAATTAAAACACAAACTAATATTTTCTTCTTCTTCTTCTTCTTCTTCTTATTAATTTAAATGTTCGACTTACCTAAAACAGACACTCTACTCAATTCTAAACACATTTTAATTGGGCCTAAGGTAATCTTGGTCAATATGAAATATAATTTATTCCTAAATATGTGTAGCAATATCCCATCTCATTCATCAAGGCCTTTTAGCGTGGTGCGATCATTAGAGATTATATATGTGACCCTGGACCACCAAACCAGTCAGGACAATAGGATAGTAGAATATTTGGCTGATATACAACTATTTAAAAATCTGGATTCTGAGGGTGTAAAAAAATCAAAATATTGAGAAAATTGGCTTTAAAGTTGTCCAAATGAAGTTCTTAGCATATTACTAATCAAAAATTAAGTTTTGTTATACTTACGGTGGGACATTTACAAAATATCTTAACGTAACATGATCTTTACCTAATATCCTAATGATTTCAACCCATACAATGTATTTTTGGCTATTGCTACAAATATACCCATGCTACTTGCTAAGACTGGTTTTGTGGTCCAGGTTCACATATTGAACATTTAGTTGGTTACATGCTGAACATTCTGTGGTAGCACATGTGATTAGAAGGTGGTGATACATGAAGGCGGTCACGTCAAGTGTCCAGGTCTAAGTAAACCTGGTGGTTTAAGCCATTTGTCTAAACTATCCATTCTCTAAAGCCCTCCTAGCAATTTAGATAATTGTCTGCCTGTGGCACTAGGTGTGGATGTGAGGAAATTTATGTGAGGTGCTCATGTCCTCACAGACAGATGGTGAACCTAAGATTTTTCAGAAATGGTATGTGATTTTTTTTTTTTCTTTCCTGAGGAAAGAATTTAATCTTGATAGAATATGACAGATGACACATGCATTCATTCCTTCACTTTAAACAAAGATAACTGCATTTATCAGAATTTAATTAGCAGGCGTTTCCAAAAAACATTTTGGGAGGACGTTGGATTCGGTGTCATCCGTAATGCCTATGCACCATTAAACTTGCTTGTTGAAAATGACGCATCTGTGGGCATGTTGATGCTTGGCTCTGGCCACAGCTTTTGCAAACAATAAACCAACAGCAAGAGCTAGTGTAATCCTATAGTAATCCATGCACCACAAAGCATAAAACGTGCAGGGAAAGTAAAAAGAATTCCTGTAGAGTCTGTTAAAAAGAGAATGAAAAATTGCAGTATGTTCAACTTTGCAGGCTTACTTGTGGTTTATAGTAGTGCATGTTTTAAACACAAGCTACAGCTTGCTTTGATTCGAGTATTATTAGTGCTTGATACACTTAAAGTTTGATTTATTAAAGCACACAGTACCATTACAAGAGTGCAAGCATGCCGAACTGTTCACAGTATCCTTAAATGTCAGTAAATTGAACAAAACTGGCAAAGCGAGAAATGATAGTGAAATGTGATCCGAGTGTGTGCCGCCTGACTGAGCATGTGGCGGCAGGTAGCTGTGAGAGTGTAGGCTGGAGGGCAGCACACTGCACATCCTACTGCTAACAGACTCACCCTGAGGGATTTCACAACTCCTACCTGTTGCATTTTAGGCGATTTCAAAAGAGTTAAGAAGTATTGTTGCTCAAACCCACACAGAAGCACACGTTTTATTTAAGTCTAACCAGTATGAGATAGATTCAGTCTCTGTTAGTGCCTCTATCCCATAAATGCATTCCAGGAAATATATCTTGGTTTCCCCAACCTCCCTTATAGAGAGATTTATGGCAGTTAGAACTGTTATCGTACATCTACAGGAGACTGACAGAGCATAATAGTTTAAATAAGTACAGATTAGCTCTGCTTGCTTTTACTTCTTTACAGTCTCCTTTTTTTTTTTAATTTGGTATCACACTGTATTGTACATAAATCAGGGCCATAACAACCTGTTTTTGGGGTTTAATGCAATACAATATTTTGTACCTCTTAAGTTTAATTTTCATTAAATACGAACATCTAAAATAATATTTAATATTTGAAATACAAGCTAATTTAACTAAAAACAAAACCAAAAAAAACCCCTAAAAAGCTAAAAGTATATACAAATGGACAAAAAATGTTTTTAGTGTTTGATAAAGTGAACAGAATAAATATTTTAAATTTTTTTAATTTTACTTGAAACCTGCTGGTTGGATATGAACGATTGGGTTAAATTTTGTTGCCAAAAATTGCTGTCGAATAAGAGGGTGAGGGGGGGGAGATTAATGTCCCCAAAATATACCAGTCAAAAGTTTTTGAACAGTAAGATTTTTAATGTTTTTTAAAGAAGGCTCTTCTGCTCACCAAGCCTGCATTTGTTTGACTCAAAGTACAGCAAAAACAATACAATTTTGAAATATTTTTACGATTTAAAACAACTGTTTTCTATTTAAATATATTTTAAAATGTAATTTATTCATGTGGTTTCAAAGCTGAATTTTTAGCATCATTACTCCAGTCACATGATCCTTCAGAAATCATTATAACATTCTGATTTACTGCTCAAAAATGATTTATTATTATTATTATTATTATTATTATGTTGAAAACAGCTGAGTAGAATTTTTTCAGGTTTGTTTGATGAACAGAAAGTTCAGAAGAACAGCATTTATCTGAAATAGAAATCCTTTGTAACATTATAAATGTCTTTATCATCACTTCTTTCAATTTAAAGCATCCTTGCTAAATAAAAGCATTGATTTCTATTAAAAAATACCGACTTCAAGCTTTTGAATGGTATAGTGTATAATTTTACAAAAGCTGTTTATTTCAGATAAATGCTAATCTTTGGATCTTTTTTTCATCAAGGAATCCTGAAAAATATGTACTCAACTGTTTTAAATATTAATAATAATAATAATAATAATAATAATAAACAATGTTTCTTGAACAGCAAATCAGCATATTAGAATGATTTTTGAAGGAACGTGACACTGAAGACTGAAGTAATGATGCTGAAAATTCAGCTTTGATCACAGGAATAAATTACATTTTAAAACATATTCAAATAGAAAGCAGTTATTTTAAATAGTAAAAATATTTACATTACTGATTTTGCTGTATTTTGGATCAAATAAATGCAGTCTTGGTGAGCAGAAGAGACTTCTACAAAAAACATTAAAAATCTTACTGTTCAAAAACTTTTGATTTGGTAGTGTATAATTTTGATACCCGATTTGAACAGCATCCCAGTGCAGTTTCTAAGTTACAAAACCCCTTTTCATATGCTAATTCTAGTTTAATTGTAGTTAAAGAAAACTGGCTCAACCATGTGAAAATGTATCACCTGGTTTAAAGAGTTCTGGCGCTCTTCTCACGGTGAAACAATGTAATATGGCTTGTCAAGGCATGTCAAAACGGGAGAAAAAATACCTGACTATGGTCTTTCACTAGGTAAAACAGACAATGAGGTGTTTGTGCTTTCTGGTTTCGGTATGTGGATAGATAATGGTCATTGCAATATTATTTTGAAATATCCCCTCATTTTTAAACATTTCTTTCCTTCTTTTCAGGTCTGCGGGTCCATGTTGAGACAGTGAGAATGGCTTTCACAGACACGGCCATAATTCTCATTGTCATAGCAGCCCTAGGAACGCTAACCAGATGTCAAGGGAGCCTGGTTAAAGACAACTCTCTACTGAGGTTCACCCATCATTTGTATAATGCCAGCATTTATGAGAACTGTGCTCCTAAGACCTACACGGAGAGCCCAGTCCGAATGGGCATCGTGCTATCTGATGCCTTCTGGGACATTAAGTACAAGATCGTCTCTGGCGACGACGATGGCCTTTTCAAAGCCGAGGAGGTAACCGTAGGAGATTTCTGCTTTTTGAGAATCAAAACCCGAAGCAGTTACTCAGCTGTGCTGAACAGAGAGGTACGAGACATGTACACTCTCACCGTCGAGGCTACCGAAAGCACCTACGACAACCGAGCTAGAACAAAGGTATCGATCCAAGTGCTTGACACAAATGATCTGAAGCCGCTCTTCTACCCTGCCTCTTATCATGTGCTAATTAAAGAAGACACACCGATCAAGTCAAGTTTGGTGAGGGTGAGCGCAACGGATGCTGATATTGGCAGCAACGCGGATTTTTATTATTCATTCACCACAAGATCACACCCCTTCGCCGTTGATCCGTTCACAGGGACCGTTACACTTATAAAGAGACTTGATGCCAGTCAGAGAGACCGGTATGAGCTGACTGTGCTGGCGGAGGACAGGACAAAGAAAATATCCGGCGTGCAAAAGTTTGGAAATGTTGCAACGGTTGTTGTGACCATACAAAAGGTTACTGAAAACTTTACCCTCGTCAGTACAGCGACTCCGCAAACAGATGGCGACAAAATCAGTGTGAACGTCAAAACGAATCCCAAGGAGATGGAGAAAGTGGCGTCTTTAAGTATCGTTGAAGAGGATCCGCTGAAGTCCTTTCAGGTTATTCCTTCAGCATTGCATGATGGTGGCTTTCAGCTGGTCTCAACAAAACGGATTGACTGGTCTCAAAACCCATTTGGACTAAATATTTCCCTTCAAGCCAAAGACAAAAGACAGAACCCTCCTTTGCTAACACCAATGCAAACCATGCATATCCCTTCTCCTTCTCAAGTTAAACCATTGACGTTCGAACGAGAAGTGTATTACATCAATCTCAGTGAATTTTCTCCACCGAAAAGTCACGTAGTGAGAGTATCTGTAGGTTTGAATTTCAAAAACACGACCTACCGCATCAAAGAAAATCCGGATAGCTATAAATTCAAAATCAGTGCCAAAACCGGTGTGATTATGACTTCTCAGACTCTTGACTTTGAAAAGCACTCTCATTATGAGTTTGATGTCATAGCAAATGGCGGGGAAGCATTTACCCGTGTCGTTGTGGATATAATTGATGAAAACGATAATGCCCCCAGATTCACGTTACCCTCATACCAAGCTTCTCTGCCTGAAAATGTCCCGATCGGGACAAGCATCTTGGCTGTCTCTGCTATCGATGTGGACAAAGATAACAATGGATTCGTAACATACTCCATAGCAAACACAAGTCCTGTTCCGTTCAACATAGACCCACTGACCGGAGTGATTTCAACCTCTCAAGAGTTTGATTATGAGCTCATGAAAAGATGGTACCACCTGAGAATCTGGGCCGCTGATAGCGGAAGCCCTTTTAACAGAGTGAGTGAATGCTCAGCAACCATCACCATGACCAACGTCAACGACAATGTTCCAGTGTTTGAGCGGGTGGCATGCAATGCCTCCATACCTCAAGACTTTGGTGTGGGGGAGAGTATTGCGGAGATGTCAGTGCTCGATCTGGATGAGCTGCAGCAGATCCTATACAGGATAGAATCTGGGAACGATGACGGACTGTTTTCAATCGACCCTGTTTCTGGCTCCATTAAACTTGCTAAAGCAATTCCCCCAAATTACGTAGGCAGTCCTGTATATACACTTAAAATAACAGCAACTGATGGGAAGTATAATGCCGACCCCAACACTGTGACTGTGCGCGTCATAGGCAAGGGCGAAGGCGCCATCACACATTGCGAGGAGACGGGAATTACGAGGCAGTTGACAGAGAAGCTTATTGAGTCATTTAAGCCGTCTCTCAATGCCAAAGAAGAAGAGTACATCTCAGATGTTCATATAATTAACCAGCACTCTCCAAAGTTCATCGCGGGCACACCAAGCTCAGTTGACATCAGGGAGGACTTTGCTCTTGATAGATCTGTGTTGCAGTTTAAAGCCGCTGACAATGACTCTGGCTTTAACGGAAAGCTCGTCTATGCAATTTCCAGTGGAAACGAAGATGGGTGTTTTACTATTGACATGAGCACAGGTGAACTGAAGGTAATCAGTGCTTTGGATAGAGAGCAAAAAGAGTTTTACATTCTCAACATAACTGTGTATGATCTGGGATTTCCACAAACATCTACGTGGAAGCTTCTTGCGGTCAATGTTCTGGATGCAAACGACAATCCTCCAATATTTTCTCAGCCAAGATATGTTGTGAACATCCCAGAAAACACAGAGGTTGATAAAAGCATATTCAAAGTCACCGCAGTCGATTTGGACTCTGAAGACAATGGCGCATTTAAGTATTCGTTGTTAACCTTCACCGACTTGTTTAAGATTGATGAAGTCACAGGGGTGGTGAAGGTAACCGGGCCTTTGGATAGAGAGACCTTTAGCAGATATGACCTAACAATTGAAGCCAGAGATCAAGCCAAACTGGACCCACAGCTTTTCTCGTTTGCAGATCTGATAGTTGTACTGGAGGACATCAATGACAACCCTCCAAAGTTTGTACCTACAATCTACAAGATCAAAGTTCCCGAGGACGTTCCTTCAGGGACAGTGCTGTTATGGGTTGAAAGCTTTGATTTAGATCTGGATAGCGGAGGTCTCATAAGCTACAACCTGAAGAACACTGAAGCAGGGATGTTTTTCCTGGATACATCCACAGGGTGTTTGACTCTGGAGCGTGAACTGGATTTCGAGAAGCAGCGGTTTTATAATCTAACCGTTCGAGCTGTAGACCACGGAAAGCCCCGGTCTTTATCATCTTCGTGTTTCATTGAGGTTGAGGTGTTAGATGTAAATGAAAACCTGCACCGGCCCCTCTTCAACCAGTTCGTGCATAACGCAGCCGTTCAGGAGGATGCTACAGTAGGAACCTCAGTATTGACACTAACTGCTGTAGATAACGACCTCGGACAAGATGGAGTAGTCAGATACTACATCCATGATGGCTCAGGGCTTGGCGTCTTCACAATTGATGAAGAAACAGGTATGAGTGTGATTACAATGTGTCTCACATGCTTTACCTACACTGTAAAAGTTTCCACCAGTTTCAACTTGAAAACCTAAGTTTAGCAGCTGCCTTATAATTTTAAGTTAAATCAACTTAAAAGTACAAGTCATTTCAACTCGCAAGTTAAATCAACTTAAGTAGCCATTTTATTGTAATGAGTTAAATGACTTGTACTTTTAAGTTGATTTGAACTGCTGAACTTAAGGTTTTAAGTTGAAACTGGTGAAATTTTTTTACAGAGTAGATAGGATATGACTGACCTTTTCTTTTACAAGACCTGCCTTGAGCATGTTGGGTCAACACTGCATGTTCAAACATTTACAGATCAGTCATTAGGCATACCAAATATATGTAAAGACAAAATGATAAAAGGCTTTCTCCTGCACATGTTGAAAGATTTCCTTAACATCTGTTACATTGCATAAACTGTTATTCTTTGACTACATAATTATTGGCTTGAGTTTTGGAGTTCTTGTGCACTCTGGGTGATTTCGGGAATTTTAGGACAAAAAAAAAAAATATGTTGGTACTTGAATGTTCAGTAGTAAGATTAGGGAACACGTATTCACTTTTAACTAAGAGTTTCACTCAGTTAAAGGAGAAGTCCACTTCCAAAACAAAGATTCATATATAAGGTAGTTGGTAAAGGAATAGCTCACCCAAAAATGAAAATTCTGTCATTAATTAATCATCATCATTTCGTAAGATGTTCGTTCATCTTCAGAACACAAATTAAGATATTTTTGACGAAATCTGAGAGCTTTCTAACCCTGCATAGACAGCAACGCAATTTCCATGTTGAAGGCTCAGAAAGGTAGTAAGGACGTCAGTAATAGTAGTAAGGACGGTAGTAATAGTCCATGCAACATCAGTGATTCAACCTTAATTTCATGAAGCTACAAGAATACTTTTAGCACACAAAGAAAACAAAAATAACAACTTTATTTAACCATTTCTTTTCTTCAGTGTCAGTCTTTGATGCACGTTCATGAGTACCACAATGCATTTTTCTTTTCTTTGCACACAAAAAGTATTTTCGTAGTTTCATAAAATTAGGATTGAACCACTGATGTCACATGGACTATTTTAACGAAGTCCTTACTGCTTTTTTGGGCCTTGAATGTGGTAGTTGCATTGCTGTCTGTTCAGGGTCAGAAAGCTATTAGATTTCATCAAAAATATCTTAATTTGTGTTCCGAAGATGAACGAAGGTCTTACAGGTTTGGAATGACGTGAGGGAGAGTTATTAATTAATGCATGTAATAAAAATGCATGCTAATATGCAACTAGTTACTGAATGTATAACAGTATATGAAGACAAGCACACATTTCTTGTTAAATGTGCTGTATAATGTCAGTTAGTGATTCTGAACAATTACATTTTGCAGGTGTTATTCGGACCGCAGGCCTTCTGGATCGTGAAGCCGTGCCACACTATTGGCTGACAGTTTATGCAAAAGATCTGGGCACTGTACCACTGGTATCCTGGACTGAGGTCTACATTGAAGTTTGGGATATTAATGACAATCCCCCTGAGCTGTCCCAGCCTGTCTACTTTGGCTCAGTGCAAGAGAATTTGCCAAAGGACAAATCTGTGCTAAAAGTATCCGCCACAGACATGGACAAGTCCTCTGAGGGGAAGCTCGCTTTCCAGATCCTCGATTCTCAGCGCATATATTTCACCATTGATGCCAAAACAGGTATACTTCAAATTATCCATTAGAACTTGTTCAACAGTTTTGGCTTTTTTTATAGGAATGATGAAACGGTTGTAAAAAAAGGTGATTCATGTCATGTCATAATGCAGTCTTTGATGGACCTGATTAAACGTGTCCAAGCACATGTTTTTTATAAGGGTGGTATGCTTTGTGAAGGGCACAATGAATAGGACCTCTAATTAGTGCTCAGTGTGTGTCATTTTGTGTCAAGGGTAAGGACAGTTGTTAAGCAAGCCCACAGAATCACAAAAAACGCAACACCTATGACCCTTTTTGCTGCTCTTTGAACACTGGCTATGAAAATTAGAACTGCATTAACCAGCGTTGCAAGCTTGCACTTGTCTTTACCAAGTCTCGTCTCTTTGTTGTTTCATCTGCCCCACCCTGAGCTAATAGACGAGGATTACAAAGAAAACAGGGGGTTGGGTTGTATTATATGAAGGATCTACCACTGAAATGTTTGTGTGTAGAAGTTTAAGACTGGCCAAAAAAATTGTTGATGTTTGCGTTGCCATTGTTAAAGTGCTAACGGGTTTGCCTGGAAGCTTGAGGTGAAAAACTCTTTCAAAAACCCAGCTGGTGTGAAGCTTTACTTTTATCTATGAATAGTGTATGCATGTACTGTCCACAAGGATCAAGGAGCATGCTAAATGAATATAAAAGCGTGAAAGAATCAAGAGCCAGATCAGCTGCAGAGACAGCAACAAATCACACCTCAATGCAGTTTAGCCTGCTTCCCGCAGGGTAAAAGGGACTAGAGCTCTCTGGAGTTGTTTGGCGCTCCATGTCAGGACAGGACGGCCTAAGATGACTAATCACTAGAGTGAACACTGTGACTAAGCTAACCGCCTTAACAGCTTAGCACCACTAAACCATAGCATTTATCGAATGTGAACAATTTCTAGTGAGTAAGTAGATAAGACAAATGTTTCTTGTGTGGGTTGTGTGAGTTTACATTATCAAAAGCCAAATGCTCTAGGGGAGATTAAGACGTTAGTATACATACAGAAATGGTTCCTTTGTAATTTTTTGAATGCTAAAGACGTTTCTTTTTTAATCCGTGCATTTGCCTATTGTCCTGTGCACGATAGAGCAATTTTTCCACAGGTGGGCATTAATGCCAAAACCACACTTGCTTGCCTAAATACAGGCTGTTATAAAAGCTCAGCAGGGTTTGTTTTGAGTGTTGCACAAGTTGATAGACACTGTGGGTCCCTGCCAGCCCTCGACTACTGAAATGACACTCTTAAGTGTTTATTGCAGTGGTGGTAAACCACTGTCACTGGTGCATTTTGTCCGCCCTTTGCCTGAAAACAGCTGTTAAGTCATGGAGCACACTTAACCAAGTCCCTAACACCCATGTGTTTGAAAACCTCTTATACTAAATCACAACTGCTTCTAAAGCCTTGGCTCATTTTCTGTCAGCTTCTTGGCAACTGGGACGTCTGGCCCTTTAGTATACGTCAGCCATGGCTAAATCCTCACTGTCACGGATATGAATAATAACCGTTGTTCCCACGACTTGTATACCACGGGCTGCCTACTATAAACAGTGGAACAAAACAAATAAAGCTTTAAAAACAAACCTGTGGGAAGGGAAAGTAAAATGGGCAGCCCTGGGGTGAACGAACAGGTGTGCCATCCATCTGACGCTGGTGGCATTGATCAGCTTGTCTGTTCTTCCTCTATGTTTGTTTAGGTGTGATCAGCACGCTTGCTCCCCTGGACCGGGAACAAAAAGCAGAGCATATCATTGAGGTTGGTTCACTTGCTTCCTTCTGTTTACTAGGTCATGATCCTCAGAGCCTTTCTCTGTGTGATTGCTGAGAACGTGTTGCTGTTTGTTGTATCTCAGTCTTAAAGGGATAGGTTTTTTGTGTGTAACACACAAAAGAGAAGTTTTGACAAATCTTTAGGTGCATCTTTGCCGTACAACACAGTGTTTAGAGTTAATAAATGACAGCAAGTTTTGAGTGCTGAGCAGTCGGAAATGTAAAATGATTCACTCGTAATCATCTCTTCTAGTGTGCTGTTAACCTCAGATCTGTTGTGACTGAATCGTTGAGTCACTGTTGAATCAGAGAACCAGATCTGTCTGATTTGTGAATAATTCACTCTTTTGAGCCAGTTCTTTTAAACAAACTGGTTGATCTGGTTCACAAATCATACGTGATCAGTTCGAATCGTTTGATATACATGAAGACTGACTCAAAATTTGACCTGTATAAAAGTAACTTCAAGTAATATTTTATTTTGTTACATGATGCATATAGTAGGACAGTGGTTAATAATTTAAGAGCATTTGATTTTAGATGAAAATTCACATTTGAAATATTGAAAGATACGAATGCTGTGGAAAGGGTTGAATGCTCAAGAATATTGCAGTTATAATATTAATTATTAAATATCTCTGTTTTTAATATTTAATTCCTAAGAGCCAGTTTTATTAGTTTGTCTTGTGTTTGATTACAGCTGAGGTCAAAAGTTTACATACACCTTGTAAAAACTACAAATGTTTTTTATTTTACCAAAATAAGAGGGATCATACAAAATGCATGTTATTTTTTATTTAATACTGACCTGAATAAGATATTTCACCTAAAAGATGTTTACATATATTCCACAGAAGAAAATAATAGTTGATTTTATAAAAATGACCCTGTTCAAAAGTTTACATACACTTGATTCTTAATACAGTGTTGTTACCTGTATGATCCACAGCTGTTTTTTTGTTTAGTGATGGTTGTTCATGAGTCCCTTGTTTGTCCCGAACAGTTAATCTGCCAGCTGTCTTTCAGAAAAATCCTCCAGTTCCCACAAATTAATTGGTTTTTCAGCATTTTTGTGTATTTGAACCCTTTCTAACAATGACTGTATGATTTTGAGATCCATCTTTTCACACTGAGGACAACTGAGGGACTCATATGCAACTATTACAGAAGGTTCAAACGCTCACTGATGCTTCAGAAGGAAACATGATGCATTAAGAGCCAGGGGGTGAAAACTTTTGAACAGTATGAAGATGTGTACATTTTTCTTATTTTGCCTAAATATCAGTTGTCCTCAGTGTGAAAAGTTGGATCTCAAAATCATACAGTCATTATTGGAAAGAGTTCAAACACACAAAAATGCTGAAAAACCAAAGAATTTGTGAGACCTGAAGGATTTTTCTGAAGAACAGCGGACAGTTTAACTGTTCAGGACAAACAAGGGACTCGTGAACAACATGCATTTTGTATGATCTCTTTTATTTTGGTAAAATAATTAACATTTTGCAGATACTATACTAGATACTGCAATTATTGTGTCACACAGTAAAAGTAATTAAACATTTTTAAAATGTACAAATTCTTGCAACAAAGAGTTCAGTAGTCTGTGGATCGCTGTTTATTTAAAGACAAATGTGGTTTTGATTTGTTCACATGATCTTTCCCTCACCTGCCCTTGTTTAGGTCATGGTATCAGATGAAGGGGCCCAACCATTAAGCTCCACTGCCACCGTAGTCATTGAAGTCCTGGATGAGAATGATAACAGCCCTCAGTTTAGTCATAAGCTTTTCCAGGTAAAACTCCCTGAGCGGCGGAGCACGGCTGGGCCTCAGGAGATCTACAGGATGGTGGCCCGTGATGATGATGTTGGGCCCAACGGCAAGATCACATACAGTCTGGAAGACGACAGTGAGGACCGTTTTGATATCCATCCTGAGACCGGGGTGGTGACGGCTAGAGGAGAGTTTGTTCGGGGCAACTACAGTATTTTGACGGTACAGACACAAACTAGGGCTGTTGATTTTTAGATTGACAGGGAATCAGTGTGATTCACAATGTTTCAGTTTGATTCAGAACAACCATATAAAATCCATTTGTAATGTTCTTTCCGTTAAGTTATTAGTGAAATAATACATCAGGTGTGTCATAGTGTTATTTACTCATATGACAGTTTTGGGGCAAAATTAAACATGACGTGTAATTTTTTTTTAAAAGAAGTACAATAGGTCAAAAGTTTGTAATAAGTCTCTGTTGCTCACAAAGGCAGCATTTAGTTGATCAAAAATACAGTGAAGCTGTAATATTGTGAACTGTTATTGAAATTTAATAGAGCTGTTTTCTATTTAAATGTATTTTAAAACATCATTTAGTACTGTGATGACAGCTGAATTTTCAGCACCAAATTTTTATGGATTGTGATATTTGTTTATATAATTTTTTTATGCTTGCAGAATGTTTTAGTAGCATTATAATGATTTGTTTTCAGGATATATTGCTTAAAAATACTGCAGATTCAACTGCATCATTCTTAAAATATGACTTTTAAATTGTAAAAGCTGAATTTTCAGCATCATTGCTCCAGTCTTCAGTGTCCTTCAGAAATCATTCTAATAGGCTGATAGGCTGCTTAAGAATTTATTTCTTATTAGCAAGGTTAAAAACTGTTCTGGTTAATATTTTTGTGAAAACCATGATACAGAATAATTTCTAAAAGATTATGTGACACTGAAGATGTAGACGTATATTCACATAGAAAACAGTTATTTTAAATTTTAATAATATTTTACAATTCTATTGTGTTTATTTTTTTAACTAAATAAACAGCACTGGTACGCATAAAAGACTTCTGGTAACAGTTAAAGCCTTTATGTATAATGTAATTTAAAGGGCTATTAAAGGATATAATGCGTTATAATTACAATGCGTGTTGTAATTCATCATATCTTTTCGTAAATAATTATAACCAGATTTTTAAATGCATAGTGTAACAATGAACTGGTAAGTGTTATAGTGTATTAACCATGGTTACAATTATTTATAAGATTGTACAGTGCATTATAACGTGCATCACAAGGCATAATTAATGCATTAAAACTATTTTATAATGCATTATGCATAAAGGCTTTAAGGAAAGTGTTACTAGACTTTTTTCAAAAATATTCAAAAATCATAATTATTCCAAACTTTTTGTCTAGTGCAATGATTCACAATTTAAATGGTGTATTTTAGGAATGATACATATTCATTTGCAGTATTTTTAAGCAATATATTCTGAAAACAAGTCATTGCAATGCTAAAACATTCTACAGGCATAAACAAAATATATGCTGACAAATATCACATATATATTACGTAAAAAGAAAGAACATCTTTTCACATTTAGTTTCTCCTCTACTGTCATAGATTCAAGCAACAGACCAAGGCAGCCCTCCCAGAATGTCTAAGGCTCGTCTGCATGTCGAATGGCTGCCCCAACCTGAGCCCAGCACTGACGTGCTGGCTTTTGATGAGCCCCCCTTCAACTATGTGGTGATGGAGACAGATCTGGTCACAGACATGGTGGGAATCATCCGAACAGAGATCCCGAAGAACCTGCTCTTGTTTGACATTATTGGTAAGCGCCGTTTTATTATTTACAATTGCTCTTTCCATTATTTTTTCTAAGTTTTAAGTGAGGTTCTGAGCTGAAACAAACTTTTGCAACTCAGAAATCACTTATAAATCACAATTAATTCATGTTTTACAAAACAGCTATGCAAAAAGAAATAAAAACTTAATTTGACTGGAGTCGAACAGTAAGGAAGGTGTGTAATCTTGGCTATCCTGGTACAGTACTGCTTGTAGGTGGTCTGATGCCACTGTGGTGCTATCTGTGCCAGGAGGCTGATCTTAGCAGTGACACATTTCTTCAGATGACAAGCCAGAGCACCAGAGGAGCTGCCTTCCTCACAGCTCTGCCATCAGTCTCTCTGCGGCTGTGCATGCAGCACATATTCGCCCACAGTTAAGGGCTAAACCTGACCTTCTCTCCTCTCCCACATTCTTACCTTCAGAAATGAGCTTCAGTGGAAATAAATCACAAGCTTTTGTAGCAGGGAGGGAAAACGAATCGCACGGAAGAGAATTCACCTGTTGGCTACAGATCTTGTTTTATCTCAGCTTGATTCTGATATGATGACAGTGAGGCCCGCATTAATTTACATTCGTTATCTTACTCTTAGATACGAGCATTATATTTCAACCAGAAGACTGATGGAAAAAGTTCTTACATTCATACGTTGCTCTGAATTTGTCATGCATAATTTTGTGATTTATTAATGTTAAGTCATATGTGGTGGTTTAATGTCATTCTTTGTGCTTTAAATTTTTTTTTTTATTTTATTCTGTACTTGATAAATGAAGCTAGACAGTTATAATGTGATTACATAAATTTATAATTAAAAGTGCTAGTCTGTAAACCCTACACAATGTCAAAAATAAGCAGATGCTGTAATAAGTTATGGATTATTACTTTGCATGTCTGATTTAACAGCGCATAGTTGATTTGTTCATCAAAACATTAAATATTCTATAATGGTTTTATGATGGACTTCAAAGGATAATTTATAATAAAAGCGCTAATTTACATAAACAGCAGGAAAATATTCATATTCGAAGAGAATATAAGATTACAGAGAATATAGGGTCTAAATGATTGCATAAAATCATCTGTAGTGTGCTTAACTTTAACCCAAACCCTGACTTTTCATTTTTTAATTTGAAGGCTTTGTTTCACTGTAGCAGCTTTCTTGACTCGAGAAGCTAATTATGTATTAATTAAGACAGATTTCTTCAGAAAATATCTCAAAGCCTCTGGCAAGGCCAGTATTAGATGTGGTTGGTTTTTAGCAAAGAGAAAAATCAAAGCAAGACTGCTTTGTAAAGTCTGGAAATAAACATTACACCTGAAATATAGTTATAGGAACTCAGGACCAGAAAGCCTTCAATAGGTGGAATTTTTAATAAACACCATCTGTTAAAGCAAGCATGAATTTACCCCCACTGGGTAAGACGTCTGCTCTTTTTAAGCATGTGCCAAATGTTTTCCCTTAAACAATAGTGTTGGTTTGATGAAGTGTCACAGGAGTGCCCTTGTTTTCTGTCATTATTGTACCAGGATGGGTATAACAACAAAGACCCAATTTGCATGATTGGTACCCATACTCTGAAATGTGAAATGTACAATATGCTGGTGCATTTCATCAAGGCTTTTTTGTTGCTACTTGTGCACTTATTCTGCTCATGCAAGATTTAGAGGATTGCACGTTTATTATAGTTCACCCGAATCTTACTGTCACAACACTTCATGTTACTCACTCAGCCCTAAACTAATGCATACGGGTTCACACACAAAGGTTCACCCAGAGGTGTTGATGGTAAACCACCAGATGTGCGAAGCGTGTTATTCTGGCCCACATTACATTTTACATTGGACCTTGGTGTTGACCTAAAACAGAACCAAATTGTACAAACATAAACAATTCTCTTAAAATCAAACATTATAATACATTAATCTTCATAATATTAATGTAATATTGAATTAGAATGTGAATTAATATTAATATTAGCAGTCAGTAATGCAAAAAGCATGTATATATATCGAAATGTTGCTATGTGGTTACATACGTTTATAATTAAAAAAGCACTCATCTGTATACAAACATGATTATTTTTATAGACTGTTGTAATTATGTAATATTGCAATGCATACATTTAAATAATATTACTGGAATATTAAATAAAAACACATAAACAATGATTAATTGACCGGCTAGAGAAGCGACAAATGAATATGCACCAAAATACACTACCAGTCAAAAGTTTTTGAACAGTAAGATTTTTAATGTTTTTTTTAAAGAAATCTCTTCTGCTCACCAAGCCTGCATTTATTTTATCCAAAGTACAGCAAATACGGTAAAATTTTGAAATATTTTTACTATTTAAAATAACTGTTTTCTATTTGCATGTATTTTAAAATGTAATTTATTCCTGCGATTTCAACGCTGATTTTTAGCATCATTACTCCAGTCACATGATCCTTTAGAAATGATTCTAATTTTCTGACTTGCTGCTCAAAATTTGTTATTATTATTATTATGTTGAAAACAGCTGAGTACAATTTTTCAGGTTTCTTTTTCAGAACAGCATTTATTTGAAATAGAAATCTTTTGTAACATAATAAATGTCTTCATCATCACTTTTGATTAATTTAAAGCACCTTTGCTAAATATAAGTATTGCTTTCTATTACAAAAGCTTTTTATTTCAGATAAATGCTGATCTTTGGATCTTTCTATTCATCAAAGAATCCTGAAAAAAATGTACTTAACTGTTTTAAATAATCAACATATTAGAATAGTTTCTGAAGGGTCATGTGACACTGAAGACTGAAATAATGATGCTGAAAATTTAGTTTTGATTATAGGACTAAATTGCATTTTAAAATATATTCAAATCAATTATTTTAAATAGTAAAAATATTTCAGAATTTTACTGTTTATGCTGTACTTCAGGCTTGGTGAGCAAAAGAGACTTCTTTAAAAAACATTAAAAATCTTTTGACTGGTAGTGTAGTTTGACTGAATACACACCCTTTGATGAGTATAATACATGGGAAGTGCTTTATCCTTCCTTTTTAAAGCTGACAAGCCTTTTTTGTGGTTGCATTTATGTGGTTAGTTCAGAGCAAACATCTGATGGGTTGAGAACCGCTGATCTAACAAATAGCTAATGTTGTATCTTAGGTGGCGATGAAGAGCAGGACTTCTACATTGAGAAGAACACAGGGAGCATTGTGAAAGCTCGACGTCTGGATGCGGGCAGAAAATCTCATTACAACTTAACAGTCAGAGTCACAGATGGATTTCAGGCCATAACCACTCAGGTATGAGCACACATGCCAAATCCATCACACATCGAACGCAGAGTCAATAAATTCATAGCGTGCGCCTCAGCAAATAGAACGTGAGGTGAAAGATGTACCATTGTTATCAGGCCAGCATTTTAATATATCTCACTTTTTAGGCCTACATTCAAGTAGTGGATATAAATGAGCATCGGCCCATGTTCTTGAAGAGCCTCTATGAGGTGAGAGTGCCGGAGGACACATCTCCGTGGAAGGAGATCCTTCACATCAGCGCCCATGATGCAGATGCCAACAGTGGACTCTTTTACTCCATCCACAGCAGCCTTAACCCAGACAGCCTCAAGTACTTTCACCTGGACCAACGGAGCGGTGTTCTTGTCATGAAAGAGGAGCTAGACTACGAGACCATCTCCACTCATTCTCTGATTGTGATGGTAAAGAGACACTTGTCTTGACTCAACCAGACTCTCATCTCAAGGTCTTATGTAAATAGTGGCCAGTGCAATCTGTCATTACGGACAAGCTTTGATTAAACAGGCATGAAAACATTTGGTTATTTTTGCAGTTAAATCATACTGGAATTCATTTAATCATCTCGAGTCCCTCACATAATGATATAGATGGGGTCAGTGCACAGGGAAGACCATAAATCCACATTCCCCAAAAATTCCTGACATCAATTAAGCAGCTAAAAGTCATCTAAAGTCATCTTCCTGACCCTTGCACTACACACACATTGACCCGTGTACTTTATCATTCCAGGTACGAGATGAGAAGATCCCAATCAAAAAGAACTTTGCAAAAGTTGTCGTGCATGTAGAAGACTGTAACGACCACAACCCATCTTTTCTGAGTAGTCATTATGAGAGCACCATAAGTAATCTGGCACTCACTGGCACTGAAGTGCTACGAGTCAAAGCCCTGGATAAGGATACAGGGAGCAATGCTGAGATTGTTTATTCCTTTCACTCTGGTAAGACATTTGCCTGAAGCAATGGGTTACCTTTGCTTTTTAACAACTTTTGCATTCATGGAAAGCACAGATGTCTTGCCTTAATGCTTTTTTTAATGTGGCATTTATAAATACTCTTGGGTGGCAATTAAAATGCTAATCACATTTAATCTCTTTTTGACATTTAACACAAAAACTGTCTTTTTTATCCAGGTGGGAAAGTTGATGGTGCCTTTGAAATCGACCAGGAGACTGGAAGCATTCATGTGTCTGATGCATTAGACAAGCTTGCACAGGAGCAGTATCACCTCACAGTAAAAGCCACAGATCAGGGTTTTCCCCAGCGCAGTGCCCTTTGCCCCGTTACCATTACTATAAAGCTGTCTGAATTCACACCACCCAGGTTCTCCTCTGAAGAATACATCACTGAGATAAGTGAGGCTTTGCCTCCTGGCTCTCCTGCACTGTCTGTCTCCACCAGCTGCCCGTCCTCAGTCCTGTACAGGATCATTGAAGGCGACCCCAATGGGACATTCCACATCAATATCAACTCTGGACTCTTGTCTGTTCATAACGCACTCGATTTTGAGCAACACCCTTCCTACCGTCTGATAATAAGAGCTACGAATACAGCGGGAGTCTCATCTGATGCGGTGGTTTACATTTACGTGATAGATGAAAATGACAACACCCCTGTTTTCCATCAGGACACTTATTATGGGCAAATTAGTGAGTCTGCACCCGTCAACAGCATGGTAACCGGAGAGAACAACACACCGTTAGTGATAAAGGCATCAGATGCAGACAAAGACACAAACGCTCTTCTGGTTTTCCAAATTCTTGAGCCTGCAGCTCAAAAAGTGTTTAAAATAGACCCAAGCATGGGTACTATCTCTTTAAAGTCTACGGTTGATTACGAGGCAACACCTGAATTTTCCTTCACCGTTCAGGTTTGGGATTCTGGCGAGCCATCGCTAAGTGCATCCAAGCCATGCAAAGTAAACATCCGTGTCCTGGACATTAACGACTGTCCTCCCAAATTTGCCTTACCTGCATATGAAACTACCCTCACCTTACCAGTTTTTAAAGACATGGATCTGATCAAAGTAACAGCTCACGATGCAGATTCAGCAGTCGCCTATATGATTTCAGAGAGCACTAATAAAAATGCTTTTAAAATAGACCGGTCCACTGGAATCATCTCGGTGAATGATCCGTCTGAACTGCAGTCACATAATGAGTTAAAGATCACTGCCTCAGATGGGTTATATAAAGACACTACCCTAGTGAAATTCAATATCACCAATGCGACAAAGACTACTCTGAAGTTCGAGGACAGGATGCATGTAGGCACTGTACTGGAGAACAGTACGTCTATTAAAATTTTAGCCGTTTTGAGAGCGACAGGTTGCTACCTGAACGAGCCCTTGCAGTACACTGTTTTGAACCCACATGGGAAGTTTGCAGTGGTTCCATCGTCTGGAGTCTTGCAGACCACCGGCATTCCGTTTGACCGGGAGGAACGGAATGAGTATGATGTCGCTGTGGAAGTCAGAGACATGAGGCGTCCACCACGTGTGGACGTCACTCATGTTAAGGTCTATATAGATGACATCAACGACAATGCTCCAGAAATATCAAATTTGCCTCATTCGCTGCTGATTTCGGATGAAACCGAACCAGGGGATGTTCTCTTTCAAGTGCTAGCGACTGACAAAGACTCTGGCGAGAATGGCTCTATACTATTTTCACTGGAGGACGATTTCAATCTCTTCCGAATCGACCGTTATATTGGAGATGTGTCGCTGCTAAGACCTTTAGACTTCGAGTCCCTGAATAAATATGTTCTCACTGTACTGGTGTCGGATGAGGGTGAGCCGAGTCTGTCAGCCGCCGAGACACTGTACGTCCAAGTGCAAAATCGTTCTCACCCGATATTTCAAAGCTTGTACTACCCATTGAAATTACCTGAGAATATCAAGCCATTTACAACGATCCTGCATGTGCAAGCAAGAAATCCTGAAGGATACCGCCTTATCTACAATCTAGAGGAAGACAACGCCTCCAGGTTATTTAACATCGATTTCAAAACAGGGGTCTTAAGTGTCACTGATTTTCTAGACTTTGAGACTCAAACAAAGCATATTTTGACTGTTCGTGCCACGGATTCGGTGACCGGCACCTTTGCCGAAGCCAAAGTAGAGATTGACGTGGAAGATATAAACGACAACGCCCCTGTCTTCCAGAGTCTGTCTTATGTTGCAGATGTGTCTGAAGGCCTTCCAATAGGCACATCTGTTTTACAAGTCTTGGCTGTTGATAGAGATTCAGGCAAGAATTCAGATATAACTTACCAGTTGGTTGACAAAGAAAATGAGTTTTTTGAAATCGACCCACAGAGTGGGATTTTGTCGACGTTGCAAGTATTAGACTATGAAGCTTCGCAACAATTTATTCTTAAAGTTAAAGCCACAGATAAAGGTGCACCACCTCTAGGCGGTGAGGCTCAAATCATCGTGAACGTCGTAGATGTCAATGATAACCCTCCGGATTTTAGCGAACCGTCTTATCGGGCCTCTCTTGATGAAAAGGCCACTTGTGGCCACATCGTTATCAAAGTTCAGGCGTCAGACCCCGATAGTAAGGATGACCTCCAATATAAGATTCTGTCAGGCAATGAAGGAAGATATTTCTCCATAAATGAATCATCCGGACTTATCTCGTTCTCAAATGTGTGCAAGAGAAACCTAGATCCATTTTATAACCTCACCGTTGCGGTTTCCGACGGTGTGTTTCAGAAGACCGCTCCCGTTAACATTGACATGACAAACGGCAACAAGCACAGCCCCTATTTCAGCCAGAACATTTACGAGGCAGATCTGGCCGAGAATGCAGAAGTGGGAACTCGTGTGATCCGACTGGCTGCTATCGACCCGGACGACGGTCCATACGGCAGTGTCGATTACACCATCATTAACAAGCTCGCTGATGAGAAGTTCTCTATCGACGAAGATGGGCAAATTGTGACTTCTCAGTCTTTGGACAGAGAAAATCCCTCACAACGAGTGATCGCGATTAAGGTCATGGCTAAGGATGGAGGAGGAAGAGTGGGCTTCTGCACTGTAAAGATTATTCTAACAGATGAGAACGACAATGCCCCTCAGTTCAAAGCTTCGGAGTATCAGGTTTCCATTCAGTCCACAGTGAACAAGGGCTCGCCGGTTATACAGATAATGGCTTATGACGCAGATGAAGGCAAAAACGCTGACGTCACTTACACAGTAGAAGAAGCAGAAGAGGTCACGGAAGATGTTATTGAGGTCAACCCTTTTACTGGAGTGGTCAGCGTCAAAGAGAGTCTAGTCGGTTTGGAGAATAAGATTTTCAGCTTCAAAGTTAAGGCCAGAGATGGAGGCATTCCTTTTTACAACTCCTCTGTGCCAGTACAGGTCAAAGTGGTCCCACCGGAAGTCACTCTGCCTCAGTTTACCGAGCCATTGTACTCGTTCTCTGCATCGGAGGACCTGCCTATCGGATATGAGATAGGCACAGTCAAGGCGGACGCTGACATGCCACTGATTTACAGCTTGGTGAATGGCAACACTATAGACAGCAACAATGAACATGTTTTTGCTGTCGACAAAGACAGCGGCACTCTTGTAGTGCAGAAGAACATTGACCATGAAAAAACCAAAGTGTACAAGATCGATGTGATCGCTCAAGGAAGTCACAATGGAACTGATCTAGCATCTCTTGTATCTGTTCACATAGAGGTTCAAGATGTTAATGACAATCCGCCTGTGTTCGAGGCTGACCCCTATGAGGCATTCCTGGCTGAGAATTTGCCTCCTGGCACCACGGTCATTCAAGTGACAGCTAGTGATGCAGATACAAACATCAATGGAGAAGTCTCATACACGCTTGAACCGGAGTCAGACGATATTGGCGATATGTTTACCATTGATTCCCAAACTGGCTGGATTACTACCTTTAAGAGGGCTGATTCTGAGACCAAACAGCTTTATAGATTCTATGTGGTGGCTACTGATCATGGTGACTCTGTCAAACTATCCTCTTCAGTGCTAGTTAAGGTGACTATCAAAGATGAAAACGATAACCCACCTCAGTTTACAGAGGAACTGTACCAAGGATCCGTCCTTGAGAACAGCAGGCCTGGAGAAACCATCGTCACTTTGACGACTGCTGATAAAGATGTGTCTGCAGAAAATCGACAGATTGTATGTTATATAACAGGTATGCAAAGACTGTAGAGGTCACATTTGTCTATTACTGAGTTTAAATCGCTCATGAAACTGGTAGTTCTATTGGCTTTTCAGTTCATCTTTGACATTTTACTTCAGCTTTGACTGTTGTATAAACATTTTTGCATGGGTGAAGTTATGTATTTTGGTTTTAAACAAATGTTGTTGGTGTTTTCATCTCTCAAGATGGAGACCCATTGGGCCAGTTCTCAGTCACCGCAGCTGGGGAGGAGTGGACAGTGATTTCCAAAAGCCCACTTGACAGAGAAGACAAAGACAGATATAACCTTAAAATAATCGCCACCGATGGAAGGTTTCAAACGTCTGCTAATGTAGAGGTCCATGTTCTTGACCTCAACGACAACAGTCCTTTGTGTGAGCAAGTAAGTCAGATATGTGTGCATCTTCAACTATGGGCCCTTTTGTACCTGTGGACATGTAGAAAATAAATGCATGTGATGAATGCATGGTAAAAAAAGTTTCCAAGATGATATTCATAAAGTAAATTGAGAACTTTGAAATCCATTCAAGTGAAATCACCCTTGGGACATAAAAGTGCATGTAGAAACACCCAAATACTAAAAGCACAAAACAAGATGAAATATGATGTTGAAATAATGTTTAAGTCAAAAGTTTACATACACCTTGCAGAATCTGCAAATTTGTGAATTATTTTACCAAAATAAGGGGAATCATACAAAATGCATGTTATTTTTTTTTTTATTTAGTACTGACCTGAATAAGATATTTCTCATGAAAGACATTTACATACGGCCCACAAAAAAAATAATAGTTCAAAAGTTTGCATATGCTTGATTTTTAATACTGTGTTGTTACCTGAATGATTCACAGCTGTGTTTTTTTGTTTAGTGATAGTTGTTCATGAGTTCTTTGTTTTGTCCTGAACAGTTAAAGGTCCTTCAGGTCCCACAAATTCCTTGGTTTTTTTTAACATTATTGTGTATTTGAACCCCTTCCAACAATGATTGCGTGATTTTGAGATCCATTTTGGGACAACTGAGGGACTCGCATGCAACTATTACAGAAGGTTCAAACACTCACTGATGTAAGATAATTAACATTTTGCAGATTCTGCAAGGTGTATGTAAACTTTTGACTTCAGCTTTATAATGGCAGGCTATTTTATTGAAAACTTCACACTTGGAAAATATTTATTTTGTGACTTTTTCCCTTTTTTCCCCAGTTACTTTATACTGAGGCTGTCATGGAGAATTCCCCAGCGGGCTTGTTCATCTTGAAGATCTCTGCTTCTGACCCCGACATTGGAACAAATGGCCAAGTGTCATTTACTCTTCATGGGCCTAATGCTGACAAGTTCCATCTTGACTCCAAAACTGGTAATTTTGATCTCTATATCTAGATCCTCCTACTGTACATATTTCTAATAGCATTCACTGTTAAAATAGTTACAATCACATAGAGGTGGTCTTTGCTTACTGCAGGTTTGAGGAAATCAAATCTACAACAGAGATAAGACGCAACTTTCCCAGGGCATTTGGAATTGTTAGAATTCTTTGTAAACAATGCGAGTATTTGACCTTCTTCTAGTGTATCCTATCTAAATGTAACATCTTTTAAGACGGTTATATTGGGTTGCCAATAAACAAGATGAAATGCCTAATAGAAACAAAGGACTGTGTCCAGCTCTGCAGTGTTAAATTTCTGAAACAGCAACTTTCTTTATTTTTTGTAGCCATGTTAAAGAAAAGAAACCACTAATTCCAAGTAAATAATCTGTTGAGCAGCTTTATCAAATAAATAACTAGTCAAGGCTTGTCTTAGATACCGGACATGTTACAACACAGTGTTTAACCCTCCCCTGTTATTGTCAGTAAAGCCTTGTTTCTTTTTTTTAGGAGAGCTGTTTACACTTGCTGTCCTGGACCGGGAGCGGGAAACCGAATATGATCTTGTCGTCAAAGCGACCGATGGCGGTGGCCGCTCTTGTCAGGCAGATGTCACGCTCATGGTGCAAGACATGAATGACAACCCGCCACAATTCTCCACAAGTCATTATGAAATCACAGTGTTTGACAACACGACGATTAGGATGCCTATTGCTGTCATCTATGCCAAAGACCCAGACACAGGTATAGTACTGCTTCTCTTGTCACGAATGGCTGCTTTAAAGCAAAAAACACTGACTATTTTCAGCTTATCCACTCAGAAAGCTTTAAACGCCCCCCAGGTTATTTCCTTGACCCATCACACGCAGGTTGAAATCCTAAAGGTATGCAGCGTTTGATCTGGGATTGAAGGTTGTGACAGAGAAACATGATTAGGGAGGGACCGACCACACCTGGAGATGTGTGTGAACATGCAGAGTACACATACTAGCTACCGTCACAGGGATTCATGTGAATTACTTTGACTTTTATATATTATGTCTTCGAGTGAATAATGACATTATCCTGTCTAAGCACAAGTATTACGCAAAGTCAAAGGACAGAATGTTTTTTTTACCTTTCAATGTCAACATAAATGAATGGAAATGCTTTTTTTTGATAGTCCACTTTAGACATTCTGCTAACAAAAGTAACTTTGCAGCTGCATGTCAACTAGCAGTCACTGGAGTATTAATAAACTATCTGCTTAATATCTACTTACACTTTATGTTGTAGCTCCCCAACAGACATTTTACTAAATATAAGTAGCTTTGCAAGCACGTCACCTTATTCTACTAACCCTAACCATAACACTTACCTATTAATCTACTAATACTTTAATGAGAGTTAGTTGGTATGTAGTTGCAAGTTATAGCAAGTAGAATGTCTAAAGTAAACTATTAAAATAAAGTGTAATCAAATCAACAGTAACCAGTTTAAAATGAAATGCCAATGAACTAGCATGCATATTACCATCACACTGGCTGTTTATTAGTACTTAGAAACCACATATTTTCCATGACCATTTTTTTTGAGGCAAATTTGTAATAGTTAGTTAATAGTGAGAACTGGTCCTTAAAATAAAGTGTGACTAATTATAATAGACACACACTGCCATTCAAAAGTTTGGGATCAGTAAGACTTGTAATTGTAAAAAAAACAGTAATATTGCAAAATGTTATTACAATATAAAATAATGGTTTCTAATTTAATATACTTTCAAATATGATTTATTCCTGTGATGCAAAGCTGAATTTTCATTAGCCATTACTCCAGTCTTAAATGTCACATGATCAGACATCATTCTAATATACCGATTTATTATTAGTGTTAGAATTTGTAACCTGATTCTTTGATGAATAAACAGTTAAAAACAACAGCATTTATTTAAAATATAAATCTTTTCTAACAATTTAAGTCTTTGCTATCACTTTTTGTCAAATTATCACATCCTTTGCTGAATAAAAGTATTAATTTCTTTCAAAACAAAAAATAATGACCCCAAACTTTTGAACGGTAGTGTATATTGTTCGAGAATATTTCAATTTAAAATAAACACTGTTCTTTTTAACATTTTGTTTATCAAAGAATCCTGAAAAAAGTATCACAGTATATCAGAATGATTTCTGAGGGATCATGTGACTGAATATTTGAGTAATGATGCTGAAAATACAGCTTTCATCGCAGGTATAAATTAGATATTAATGTATAATAAAATAGAAAAACCTTATTTTTCATCGTAATAATATTTACTTTTTAAACACAGTCTTGAAGAGTAGAAGAAACTTCTTTGAAAAACATTAAAAATCTTACTGATCCCCATTTCTTGTTCTGCCATTCCTGAAATTCTGAGAATATTATGTAACTCTTCCAGGTATAAATTCAGAAGTGCGATACTCTCTTCAAGGCGCCGACAGCGGCTTCTTCTCCCTAGATGAAATCTCAGGCATTCTGAGACTGGAGAGATCTTTAGCCGATGAGACCAAGTCCACTTACGAGATGAAAGTGAAAGCCACTGACCGAGGCCTCCCTCGCCACCTTTTCTCCTTCGCCACCGTTACAGTACACGTGGTCATCCTGAGCGATTACCAGCCGTTGTTTCTCAGCTCGGAGTACTATGTACAGATCCCAGAATCACTCCAGATCGGCTCGGAGGTGATCAGCGTGTCTGCTCTCACCAAAGATGGCACTGAAAGCGAGCCTGTGCGATATACTATCATATCTGGCAATGAAGATGGACGATTCCAGATAAACCCCATGACAGGTACGGGCTTTTAAATTTAGATTTCTTTTTTGATGCACGTAAAAGAAATTTGGTCAATGAAATATATAGTAAAGCATGTCAACATGTTTACACTTAGAAACACTTAGATTTGGGTTTATTTTGGGAGGTTTGAGATGCACTAATCTTTTATTATGATGAAATCAAGGTGCAACTAACAAGAAAAAATAACAAATCA
Organism: Labeo catla; assembly: GCA_012976165.1. Classification (NCBI taxonomy): domain Eukaryota; kingdom Metazoa; phylum Chordata; class Actinopteri; order Cypriniformes; family Cyprinidae; genus Labeo; species Labeo catla. Next base: position 157,777 of record VONZ01001057.1, read on the forward strand.
CACTCGCATATATTCAAGGTTTTTACTTATTATTTGTGACCCTGGAACACAAAACCAGTCTTAAGTAGCATGGGTATATTTGTAGCAATAGCCAACAATACATTGCATAGGTCAAAATGATTATTTTTCTTTTATACCTATAAAGATCATGTTCCATGAAGATAATTTGTACATTTCCTACCGTAAATGTATCAAAACTTAATTTATGATTAAAAATATTGTAATTGTCCAGTCCTAACAAACCATGTGGTATAAATCTCAATTTAAAAAAACTGACCCTTATGACTGTTTTTTTTTGGTCCAGGGTCACCTTTGATGGTTACATGGCATGGTATAATAGTATAAAACTTCTAATATTGTTTTTTTTTTTTTGTTGTTTAAAGTTTGATCACACTTTAAGGTCCAGTTCTCACTGTTAACTAACTATTAACTATGACTTTTGCATCAGTAAACAGTGCTCAATGTTTAATAGTTGTTAAGTTTAGAATTAAGAGATCTAAAATATCATGCAGAATAATGCATGTACTTATAAACAGCCAGTATGCTAGTAATATGCATACTAGTTAATAGTGAGAATTGGACTTTAAAATAAAGTGTTACCTGACACTTTTATTTTTCATTGAAAAAAAAATCTGATTTGAAAAGATTTGACAGCATGTGTCAAAAAATGAAAAATTAAGGCTAAATATGTTTGTGATTAATGCACAGAACATGTATTACTCATCATTACTCACAGAAAGCAGACATGATATATTAGCATGCTGCCATTGACCCGCTGTGGCTTTATTCCTGTGTAGCTGGAATTTTCTTCAGCATGAATAAATGTTAAACTGAAGAACCTGTGCTGACATGTTTTGAATCCACACAGGCACTTGTCGGCTTGTTTATTCCCATCTGTTCATTCCTCTTAGTCTCTCCTCTCTCACTTATGTCCCCTTATCGTGAATCCTCAGAGCCTTCGTGCTGTAGGACTTTTGTGAGAGATTGAGCCAAGCTCTTTATTAGCTGTCAAACAATACGCAACTTTGAGCTCTGCTAGCAGGCATCCTGCACAAATCAATTGGCTATTTAGAGATAATTTCATTCCTAAAGCTATAAATCCACTGTGTAGTTTCTTATAGTCTCATAGCGCATTCAGTCAAGCTCACATCTGCTGCATTAGATTTTGGACTTTTTCTTATTGCCTCGAGTGTAGTGTTTTTTTTTTAAGGTGTTCTATCTATACAAACCTATACAAGAAAGGAAAGAAAAAAGATGATTTATTGCAGTTTATAAGCAGTTTTTCTAGTGTTATGTCAGCAATATTTTCCTTTCAGTGAAGTTTGTGTATTTACAGTTGAGGTCATAAGTTTACATAAACCTTGCAGAATCTGCAAAATGTTAATTATTTTAGCAAAATAAGAGAGATCATACAAAATGCATGTGATTATTTTTTTTTTTTATTTAGTACTGACCTGAATAAGATTTTTCACATAAAAGACGTTTACATATATATACATAATAGTTGAATTTATAAAAAATGACCCTGTTTAAAAGTTTACATACGCTTGTTTCTTACTGTGTTGTTATAATTATGTTTTTCCTGTTTTGTGATAGTTGTTCATGAGTCCCTTGTTTGTCCTGAACAGTTAAACTGCCTGCTGTTCTTCCTGAAAAATTCTTCAGGTCACACAAATTCTTTGGTTTTTCAGCAGTTTTGTGTATTAAAATAACAAATGTATGATTTTGAGATCCATCTTTTCACACTGAGGACAACTGAGGGACTCATATGCAACTATTACAGAAGGTTCAAACACTCACTGATGCTCCAGAAGGAAACACGATGCATTAAGAGCCGGGGGGTGAACACTTTTGAACAGAATGAAGATGTGTACATTATTCTTACTTTGCCTAAATATCATATTTTTTACGTTTAGTACTGCCCTTCAGAAGCTACGGAAGATACTTACATGTTTCCCAGAAGACAAAATAAGTTAAATTTGCCCTGATCTTCAAATTCAAAAAGTTTTCACCCTCGGCTCTTAATGCAACGTGTTTCCCTCTGAAGCATCAGTGAGTTTTTGAACCTTCTGTAATAGTTGCATATGAGTCCCTCAGTTGTCCTCAGTGTAAAAAAGATGGATCTCAGAATCATACAGTCATTGTTGAAAAGGGTTAAAATACACAAAATGGAGAAAAAACAAAAAATTTGTGGGACCTGAAGGATTTTTCTGAAGAACAGCAGGCAGTTTAACTGTTCAGGACAAACAAGGGACTCATGAACAACTATCACTCAACAGAAAAACACAGCTGTGGATCATTCAGGTAACAACACAGTATTAATAAAGCACATCTGTATAAATTTAGCTTATTTTCTCTTGTGGACTATATGTGAAATATCTTATTCAGGTCAGTACTAAATAAAAAATAACATGCATTTTGTATGATCCCCCTTATTTTGGTAAAATAATCAATATTTTACAGATTCTGCAAGGTGTATGTAAACGGTATATTCTGATACCACTGCATTTCAATACAAATTTTTAAGGCTTTAAATCCTTTTATCTCTGATTGTTCTCAAGTGTCTCCTTTACTTACCAAAAAGGGGTAGTTAATCACATTTTAGCTATAATAATCAAATGCATTTTGCACATAAGAATATTTTTGCGTGAAATAATTGAAACTCATTAATCATACATCAAACCACTTGCACTGTATTATTTAGCCTTTTTCTCATTTCATGCGAGGTCAGACTGAATAAGTCTAGGATTAAAAATAAATACATTTAATTTACATCTCTTAAACCTAATTAAAAGCAAAAAGAACAAGTAACACTAATGAGTGAGTAATGAGTAAGATGATTTACATGATGTAGCTATGAATTACAGAAATGTATAAGCATGACCGTATTAGACAATCACCTGACCTACTGCGGTGAAAAAGCGATCATAATTTGATTAACAAGCTAACACCGCTGACATTTCAAGAGAACTCTTAAATCAGGGGGGCTTAATGAAATGTCAAAAAAATATAAGAGTATGGACAGTTATCTAACGGTTATAAATAGCCTGAGGAAAGATTTCCTAAGAGTTTAAAATATCAGTTTGCGACTGCAATTTTAAAATGACTAAAATAAAGCTTCAGCTTATGCTTAGACTCGCATGTTTGCATGTTCATTAAAACTGGAAGGTTCACAAGGGCTAATTTTTTTGCAAGCGAGACGTTTTGCAGGTTACTGTTGGCTAATTATTTTCCCCCACCCATACAGACCTTAGTTGAGGTAAACTGCATATTTTTTTTGTTTATTTTGGTGAATGATGAGGCAGTGAGGGATAGATGTGCAGTTTGTTCAGCAGGTTGTACCTTTGTGATCTGGGTGTTGATCATTTGTAAAGAAAAACTGTTCATTCTCACATTAATTATGAAAATAGGTGAAGCTACTTGACAGTATTTGTCATTGTAAGCTAAAGTAATCCTTTATTGTTAAATAAAACATTCATATGTGTGACATCAACATTAGAGGATTATACGGGCTATTATATGGAATAATGTAGATTCATAACTGTTTTTAGACATAAAATGCACATGTTTTTGTCATTGCAAACACTACTTCAGACATTCTACTATTTTTAAGTCACTTTGCAACTACATGTCAACTAGCAGTCATTAGAGAATTAATAAACAGTCATTCTACTGACTATAATACTTTGGAAGTACTTGTCAACTTATTCAGTTAGTGGACATGTAGTTGTAAAGTTACTTATAGTTAGTAGAATGTCTAAAGCAGACTATTGAATCATATAAACCCTCATGAAATAATATAATTTTCCAGTTTTTGCATCTTCCAGTAGATGTCACAGTTTTACATCTTATTACCCACGGTTCAGTGTCACATTGCATCTTTCATGACAAGATCAGTGGCTGTCATCCCTATGCTCTAAAGTTATTTCTGTCATCCGAAGCAAATGAAAAATGAAAATACGACCAGCCATATACTGATGTCTGCTGCTGATGGCTATTGCAGACCACATGGACTGCTATTTTTATGAATGCCGAGCATGCAGCATTCTCCATCTTACAATTAAATGATGCACATTCATTCCTACCAAGCCAGTCATGTTGAAATGCAGAGAACACACTGATGCATCTTCATCACACTTGACATTGACAAGTGCTCCTTTTGCTTAGACGAGGATTACTATTGCTGTCCACTCTTGCATTGAACACAAGCTCTGTGTTCAAACACAAGCACAAACACGCCTATATTGACAGAACATGTGCCAAGGACAAACACAGCCCTGTTAATAATATGGTGGAGGATCTCTAAGAAAGCCATTAAGTGACACAACACAGCCCTTGATCTTTAGAATCAATAAGAAGAAACATTACAGAAAGCAATTGTGCACTTGTTGCAAACTGGATTCTTGAGCTAAGCAAAAATGCCAGTGCTTTTGTTGTTCTGCGCTGCCTTGTTTTAGTTCAATAATGAGAGCGGACGGAGCAGCAAGAGGTCCGGTAGTAAACTTTATTTCTTCTCTGCTGGAGAATGAGACATAGCAGATAGGTGTATAACAATACATGTATTTGTACCGAACATCTCGGTTCGGTGCATGAGGCCTTACAACGAATACAGGCAATTTACCCTCAACCCAGAAGGTGGCGCCCGCAGTAATGCAACGCTATTTGATAACTGACCACAGAAGAACAGCGAATGCCGTGAGTTGCGTATTTGAAAACAAAGCCCACTAGACAGTGATCATGTGCTGATTCTGAACGCGTCTCTCACTGACAAATGATTATAACGTTACTTTAAAGGCTTGCGTATTCGACTGTTTGCGAAATGGAGCTTTGTGCTCGTGTATCCTATCTCTCTCATTCGGCACAAATCCAAATATTCAGAATCGTAACAGCTTTATTGCCAAGTATGCTTAGGCATACACGGAATTTGTTTTGGTGTCACAGGCTTCCAGTGCACAGAGACGACAACAACAACACAGAGAAAATAAAATAAGTTGAGAATAAAAAAATACACATATGTAAATATAAATAGACAAAAATTGCGATATAAGATTTAAGAAAATAAATAAATTGTATATACAGTTGTGCCACAGATGATAGAAAAAGAACAGAATAGAATAGAATGAGATGCCGGGATGTACTGAGATGTAGGTGGTAACAAATAAATATAAGGTTATTGCACATATTTTCCATAATATTTCCATATTTGCGATGTATCCAAATGCTAAACTATTATTTAGTATGTAGATTATAGGCTTTGTAGACTGTAAAATTATGGACGTAGTGTCCGTGACGTCACCCGTAGGTTTCTGAAGAGCATTTTTGAAGCTGTTAGTGGGCGGGAGTCGGCCGTCGCCATCTTAGAATCGCGTCACTGCACGTCACTCCCGGATAATCGAAAATGGGCAAAGAGGCGGGACGTGGGTGGAGCCGGTTGATGAAACCACGCCCGCCTAGCGCGACGGTGTTAATAGCAGCGGCAATCCACCTGTCACTCAAATGGCCACGCCCTAAAACTTTAAGGCTTAATATTAATTAAACGGATGGGTTATAAAAAAATTCACCCCCCTCACAGTTGACATGAAGGGCAAAATGAGCTATATAGACCAAAACCACTTTTTGTACCAGGCTGTAAACACATTTTTTTTCTGCTGTAAAGTTGGGCATTTTAACATGGGGAGTCTATGGGATTGACTCCCTTTTGGACAATAATATCCAACTGCAGACCCGCAGCAGCACCAGTTTCAGAACCCCAGTTTCAGAACCCCAGCCACAGAACCGGAAGTGAGGGGTGGAGCTTACGTTCTTATCAGCGCAGCGCCACCCACGGTTATGGAGCGTAATTTGCTTTTATTTCACAAGAAACATTATACTTTATTTGTGCATCTTACGATACATTTAAAAAATATTTTGTTTAATATTATTGTATAAAGGTGTTCTTTCATTGCATTACACAAGTTATTTTCTGTTCATGATATTAAAAATAATGCTTGAAACTTAAGGCATTTTATATTAAATATGCTTTAATCACAACATGACAAATAAACATTTACTCCAAAGCAAAGAACATGCATCATGCATTTCTCTACAAGAAAATTAAAACATTTCAATAAAACTTTACACACTCACACAAACAGCAGCATAATTTTAAAAGAAACAAACTAAAACTATACAACAATTACAGTTTACCCAATTAACAATTCACTATTATGCCCAATTAGTCATGACAATCATGTATAAATTAAAATCAAAAATTACAAAATGAACAATTCACACAATTCGCACATTTTGTCATGACAATCTTGCATTAATTCAAATTAAAATGTATCAACTGAACAGTTCACTCTTAGGCCCATTTTGTCAGGACATTCTTGCAGAAATAACTCCATGTCATCCCTGAAAACAAAATTAAATTATTAAATATAAACTATTTGTTTATATTTATGAATAATTAGCATCTTTAAAACTTCACCGCAATGCCCATTTGCAACACGCGATCCACAAATTAATCAAAACATCCGCAGAAAAAGTTCTACACCTTAAAAATGACAACAAATTGAAGATTCCATAGGATAATAAAGCCAATCACAAAATAAGTATAAACACTTAACCTAATAAATACGATAATTATTCACCATATGACAGCAAAAACATTAGCGACTGCTCACCATCATCTCCGCCATGCTTATCTCGTTAATAGCTCCGCCCCTTACATCCGGTTCTGTGGCTGGGGTTCTGTGGCTGGGGTTCTGAAACTGGTGCTGCTGCGGGTCTGCAGTCTCTAGCGGTCAATCGATGAATTGCAGTTTTTAATCACTTCCGTGTTGGGTTCAAGAGGGACACCGGGCGGTTTCCGCTTGGTTCTAACGTTGAAACAATGAGGTGGGCGCGTTTGGCTCATTGTATTTTATTTAGATAAACTACCAACTGCGCTGTGAAGTTAGCAATGCTAGAAGCCTGGAACTGCAATGTTTTGTGTTCGCGCGCCGGCGCGATTACTTAAACTGTTTCCTTATACCAGCAACGTCAACTTAACACTGCCATTTATTGTCTTATTAATAATGCATCACCGTAAAAGGTCTTTCGTAAATTAAAGAAAACAAATAGGATGTCACTTTCTGCCATTTGAGTTTCCTTTCTGTCACAATAATGAACTGAAACTCAGTATATATAGGCTACGTTACGTGTCGCACTGTTTTTCCCCCTTGTTTATCTGTTAACTAAATTAAATATATTTCAAATATTTATTCCTTGTATGTATATATGTACTGCAGATTATATATATATATATATATATATATATATATCACATTATAATTTGATAGAATATTTAGTGTTTTAACATCTAGTTGGAAAAAAATGTGATTTGTACTACTGTCTGTTCAAAATAAATGAAAATAAACTTAGCATAGTAGATTTGTTGTTTTTTTTCCTCGGTTGTACCGAAATCCTATCGACCCATGACTTCTGTGTACCGTTGCACTCCTAATAGCAGAGCAAATCCCACCGGCTTTAGACAAATCAGCTTCTTGTAGGAATCAACAGCTTTGCAAAAACAGAAAAGGCAACATTGCATAAAAGATATAATGCATTTAGTCCAACTCCACTGGGAAGTACATGAGTTATTAGTCATGTTTTTACTGTATGTGGTCAGCTGATGCAGCAATAATAAAATAATTAAATAAATAATAATAAAAAAAGTTTATGTTAAATCCTGCCAGCATTGTATTTTGCATTTTTAATTCATACTTTTCCCATTTTTCCTGGAACAAACGTTTCTTTTCTTTGTCATTTTTGCAATTACTGTCAGCCAGCTTGAAAACTGGTACAGAGATGGGCCAGGCCTGGATGTGATTTTGTTGTTTTGTGCCACAGGTTTGCTGTCGGTGAACTCCGCGCTGGATTTTGAGCTCTGCCGCGAGTATTACCTGTCAGTGGAGGGAGCAAGGGGCAAACCGTCGCTCAGTGACATTGCCACGGTTATCATCAATATCACAGACGTCAATGACAACCCGCCTGTCTTTAACAGCAGCAGCTACAGTGCTGTGATTGCAGAGAACATTTCACCTGGGGATATGGTTCTGCAGGTATCACGCTTTCCCTTAACTGTCACTGAACATCCAGTGATAAAACCTTTAGGTCACACTTTATTATAAGGTTCAGTTCTCACTATTAACTATGTATTAACTATGAGTTTTGCCTCAGTAAATTGCTAATTGCTGCTTGTTCATAGTTAGTAATATTGAATTGCGTAGGATTAGGGATGTAGAAAATGGTCATGCCAAAAACAGCCAATATGCTAGTAATATGCATGCTAATAAACAACTAGGTAACAATGACAATTGATCCCTAAACTAAAGTGTTACCAACTTTTCAAAATAAGGCTAAAGCTGAGTGTGTTATTTCTGAAGGTGCACTACAACATATAATTTTAGTTTTTCAGGTAAAAAAAAACACTGCATATCAAGATGCAAAACTGTATATAAATATATTAATATGCAATAGAGATATATCTTAAATTAGGTACTTTTTTTTAAAAGCATTTCAGTATTTTGGAAACACTTTGCAACAAGGTGTCGTTTGTTAACATTAGTTCATGCATTAACTAACATTAATGAAAAATTAACAATACATTTATTACGTTATTTATTAATCTTGTTAAAGTTAGTTAATAAAAATACAGTTATTCATTGTTTGTTTGTTAATGCATTAGTAAATGTTGAAATTAACATCAACTAAGATTAATAAGTGCTGTAGAAGTATTGTTCATTTTTATTTCATAATGTTAACTAATGAACCTTAATGTAAAGTGTTACCAGTATTTTTTCATGTTTAAAGCATAAACCCCATTAAATCAATAAAATAATATATTATTTATTTATTTATTTATACTTAAATATTGTAGTATTTTTTCTGTACAATTATAATATTTATTTTTTTTCTTAGTTTTTATTTTTGTATTTTAGGCCAAGCATTTTATTTTGTGTTTTTTAAAGGAATAATTTTATATATATATATATATATATATATATATTTTTTTTGTTTTTGATTTGTTTGTTTTTTTTATTTACTTTTTGTAATTTTAATACTTTAACTTAAAATTAGGCAATATAACATTCAAATTTTCATGCAGTTTTAAAAAATTAATTAATATTTATATTTTATTTAATTTCAACTTTATTTAAGTTTATAAAAACTGTTTTAATAGTTTTACTTTTAAGTAACACCACGAAAGATAGATTTTTATGGTAACAACAAAAAATACTACTTTTGAAAAAAGATTTTAATGTGCTTTTTCTGGACTTTTCTTATCATATTGGTTGACCTCAAATGCAAGGTTTGTCAGACTTTGTCCATGAGGCTTTCTATGTGGCAAAATAAAGCCAACTGTTGTCAATCTGGGGACAGGATTGAGACAAGCTATTGTGGCAGCTGTTGAGTGAATGATTTACTGCATCAATCAGAGAAACATTCTGAATGGAGCAATCAGCTAATGTTCTCACAGTCCGCTCAGATATTCATTGTGACATTAGCCGTGTCTGATGGAGACTGCTAGATTAGAAGAACCTACAGTAATCCAGAGCTTTGTTTAATTCCACTGTGTGCTCGTCTTCCTTTCACAAACTGTGCATCTGTCTCAGGTAAGAGCCGTCGACCTTGATGAGCCCCCGAATAACTTCATCATCTACTCTATTGTGAGCGGTGATCCAAAGCAGCAGTTCAGCATCAACTCTCGCTCCGGCCACGTAACCGTGCGCTCCATGCTGGACAGGGAAGAGGTGGGTTTCACTTTCACTCCTGAATCGCCGCCCAGAACACGTACTCGCTTGTTTTATCAGGGATTTCATTGTATCTGTTGAATCCTCTGATCACAGACGAACATTTTAATCTGTGCATATTTGACTGCTGTTATTGAATGTCGGTGCCGTGATGTTCATATCTTCATAATCCCACTGACACGGCCCCCTCGCCTTTCAGATAACGCACTACTCATTAACCGTGCAAGCTGCCGATGAAGGCGATCCTCCTTTATCCTCAGCCGTCCAGGTGACAGTGACCGTCTCTGACGTCAACGACAACCCACCGATGTTCTCGCAGATCAATCACAGCCTCGTTCTTCAGGTAAAAACCTTTTTGCCTCCCTGCCCAGTTAGTCGATGATTTCGCTTTCTTCAGACGGCACCGTAATATTACGCCTAACGATCTAAATGAGCTTTAGAGATAACCAAGAAAATTTTCTTGATTGTAATGGATATTTCACGGTAGAAATGAAAGAATGTGTTAAAAATGGATATTTACTTTTATTTACTGCTGCTCCACAAGACACAAGATTCAACCAACCAATTTTTATTCAGAAATTGCTAATTTATAATGTGTTATAAAATAGTTTTAATGCATTAATTATGTTTTGTAATGCACCTTATAATATGATATAGTATGAATTATTGTAACCACATACACTACCAGTCAAAAGTTTTTGAACAGTAAGATTTTTTTAATGACGCCTCTTCTGCTCACCAAGCCTGCATTTATTTGATTCAAAGCACAGTAAAAAAAGTAAAATTTAAAATAACTGTTTTCTATTTGAATATATTTTAAAATGTAATTTATTCCTGTGATCAAAGCCAAATTTTCAGCATCATTACTCCAGTCACATGATCCTTTAGAAATCATTCTAATAAGCTGATTTTCTGCTCAAGAAACACTTATTATTATTATTATTATTATTATTATTATCAATATTTAAAGCAGTTGAGTATTACTTTTAGGATTCTTTGATGAATAGAAAGATCAGCATTTATCTGAAATAAAATGTTTTTTTTTTTAACAGTATACACTATACCTTGAAAAGCTTGGAGTCAGTAAAATTTGTATTTTTTATTTTTTATTGGGAAAAAAAATTATAGAAATGAATACTTTTATTTAGCAAAGATGCTTTAAATTGATCAAAAGTGATGATAAAGGCATTTATAATGTCCTTTGTAACTTTCTATTCATCAGAGAAACCTTAAAAATTCTACTCAGCTGTTTTCAGCAAATTTTTGAGCTGCAAATCATAATATTAGAATGATTTCTGAAGAATCATGTGACTGGAGTAATGATTCTAAAAAATCAGCTTTGAAATCACAGGAATAAATTACATTTTAAAATATATTCAAATAGAAAACAGTTATATTAAATAGCAAAAATATTTTACAATTTTACTGTACTTCAGATAAATGCAGGCTTGGTGAGCAGAAGAGACTTCTTTAAAAATCATTAAAACATGCATTATAATACCTTTATAATGCATTTTACATAAATGCTTTAAGTAAGGTAGCAATTTCTGGTTGTTTCTACACCAGTTCTTCTCAAGCATAGGATTGTGTGACATCAAAGGTGCAAAAAGCAGACACAGTTGTCATCTCATTTCTGCACATGAGCACAGAGGAAGCCAAGAGTTCAAGCTAAAGAGCCAGTCAGCCATGTATAATATAGTCATTTTTTTTGTCTGCAACAACAAAAAAAGTGTTCCGACTGTCTTTTTACCCCTTCGGCGTCAGCCGGATCCATTGCTTCTAATTATAGGGTCAGCTCTGCTGACTTGGAAATATTTTTCACACCCCATTTACCCCCACCCAAGGTGTCTGTGTGTTCAGAGTGCAGCGGCTATTTGCCACCATGTAGGTGGTCAGTAACAATTAGGCTCATCTCTGCCGCCCGAGCACTCTGTTTCAATTACCTGTTCCAGTTGTGCCAGCTTGAAGGAAAACGAGGAGCACATGTCGAATCGGTAGCACTTTCTTGACAAATGCAGACAGAGTGATAAAAATCACCATCTGTTCTTGCTGTGTTTTATTTCGACAGAATTGGGCTGTTTCTTCAAGCTTAGATTTGTTTGCACAGAAGAATCTGGCATCGAAAACGAGTCCTGTGACAGAAATAAGCTATTGATTTGAAAAACAGCAAGCAACATACAAACAACAGGGCGGACTGATCACGGTTATTCTTTTCCAGCAATTTTTCTCTGGTCAACATGATAGAATCTGTTGCCAGAGTAGTAGAATACAATAACACTCAGAGGAGCGAACTCCAAAATCACCTGCGTCCCGATCAACATAAACAACATGTTTATGTAGTTTCAAGAAAGGACAGCTACAACTTTCCTAAAAGTCAGACGTATTTTCCAAGCATGTGCGGCTTGATTAATGGTGTTTTTCTGGCCACAGGAAGGAGAGGCTGTGGGCAGTGGGATTCTGCAGCTGCTGGTAACAGACAGAGATACGCCTCAGAACGGCCCTCCCTTCTCCTTCCATATTGTCTCAGGAAATGAGGACAGGAGCTTTAACATTGACCAAGGAGGACTGCTGTCTGTATCCTCCCCCCTGAGGAGGAGAGGCAAGCCTCAGCATCTGCTAAAAATCCAGGTGAATGATTTCATTCATTAATTTCAGTTATGAGTGCAACGCAGGTTTACAACACATGCTTGTTTTGAGGTTAAAGTGATAGTTTACCCAAAAATGAAAGACTATTGTCATTTATTCATTCTCATGTTGTTCCAAAGCAATTAGGACTGCTAGAAATGTTTTCATGCTGCTCTTTTTTTAATAATAATAGTGAACAAGGATGGGTGCTGTCAAAAACAGCCCAAAAACCATGTGAAAGTACCATAAAAGGGCAAAATTCAGAATTTAGGAATTTGCTTCCTTTCAATTAATGATGCAGAATTATATTATATTATATTACATTATATTACATTATATGCCAAAGGAGAGAGCGATGTTTTATTATATTATATTATATTATATTTTACATTAACAAACATTTAACATTAACAAATATTAATAAATGCTGTAAAAATAGTTCATAGTTCAAAACGGTTCATTGTTAGTTCGTGTAAGTTAATGCATTAACTAATGGGACCTTATTGTAAAGTGTTACCAACATTTTTTTATTGGACTATTGGTTATTTTTATTGGTTTTAATGCAAGTAAAAACTTTTTTATGAAGTATTATCACTCAGGGACTTGTTTAGTAAGATTTTACCAGAAAAGATGTTAGATTTTTTTATCATATGTGACCCTGGACCACAAAACCAGTCTTAAGCAGCACAGGTATATTTATATCAATAGCCAAAAATACATTGTTTGGGTCAAAATGATTGATTTTTCTTTCATGCCAAAAATCATTAGGATATTAAGTAAAGTTCACGTTCCATGAAGATATTTCACAAATGTCCTACTGTAAATATATCAAAACTTAATTTTTTGATTAGTTATATGCATTGCTAAGAACTTAATTTGGACAACTTTAAAGGCAATTTTCTCAATATTTATTTATTTTTTTTCCGCCCTCAGATTCCATATTTTTATAGTTGTATCTCTTATCCTAACAAAACATCAATGGAAAACTTATTTATTTAGCTTTCAGATGATGTATGAATTGCCTTATGACTGGTTTTGTGGTCCAGGGACACATGTTAATTTAAAATAATCTTTTATTATTTTAACTGCTGTATTTTTGTGACTGCTTGGTTTTTATTTTGTGTTCATGTGACTTTTGTATTATTCAAAAAGTCTTTTTGCCATGAAAATAGCCTTAGGTGCTGACATGGCAATAAAAATAAATAGCTGCTGCAACTAAATACACATTTTAATAGGATGCAAAATTGTAGGTTCAGATCTATTTATCTGTCTGTCTCTACCCTAGTGAAAAATAAATATACTAAAATGTATTTGATATACATTTATTTCATGCTAGGTATACTGCAAATACATTTACATATTATGTACTTAATAAATATCCTGCAATTGTACTTTTAGTATACTAAACTAGTATATTTAAAGTCTGCTAAATTGGAACAACTATTTTTGTGCTTAATGCACTTTAATTGTGTGGAAGTAGTGCTGAAGTCCAACTAAAGATATACTTAAGTATATTTGATTGTGCTAAAGTGGAAGTATTGCAAGTATACTTTAGGTACACTTTAAATATTTTGCTTTTAAAGACTGATATTATTTAAATATCCTACAATCCTAATCAATAGTGACATTAAAACATATTTTAGGCTTAATATTAAGAAATGTGCATGAACGTGCACATGTAGTACTGCAAATAAAGTTGAATTACAATTTTTATATCAGTCTTGAGCGATATATCAGTGAATATGTAAATAGACTTATATAATAAATAAATGCATTTTAAATCTATTACTTTTTTACTTGGGTATGTATAATCTACATGATCTTCAAGACTTTAACTTTTCAGACAAGGCGTTGTTAACCCAACCTTTGAAATTTGTCTTGACAAACTTTCGTTTGCAAGTTATAAATTCTACTTAATGCAGTTTTCTTGAGTTTAAATGTAAAGTTTAAATTTTAAATTAAATTTAAATTTTACAACTGCGCTTCCGTTAACTCAGATTTGAAATAGAATTCCGAATCCTGTTTGCTACATTAATTCAAATTCAAACTTGAATTGGAATTTGGAATGTTTTCACATTTAAATTATAAAAGGCACACAATCCTGGTCACCATTCATTGTCATTGTATAGAAAAGAGTATTGTGAACATTTTTCAAAACTTCTCCGTTTTCCTGTCTGAAGAAAAACAAAAAGTCACACAGGTTTGGAACAACACTAGAGTGAATAAATGATGACAGAAACTATACCTTCAAATGGAATATGGCATGTATGGGATAGTACAACCTGACCTAAACTTGATTCTTATCTGAGGAGCAGTGATTCTACCACACCATCTTAAATAATTTAAAGCGACTCTTCAAAGGTCAGTGTATTGTTCACACGTCGCAATGTTTTTTTCACACATCACATAAATATCATCTCCACAGGTCACTGACAGCGGCCACCCTCCCCTGTCCTCAATATGCGTGGTGAAAATCAACATCACAGAGCAGAGCCGATATCCACCCACGGTGACTCCGCTAGAGGTTTTCATCACTACCGCCGGCGGGACGATCTCGAAGCGTGTCATCGGCAAGCTGCACGCCACGGACCAAGATCCCCAAGATGTCCTAACTTACAAACTGGTTTCTGATGGCCTGGAGCAAGGCCTGTTCTCAGTGGATCCAGTGGATGGAAAGATCGTGGTGGAGAAGAACCTGGACCCGGGCCTGTACCAGTTGAACGTGAGCGTGTCCGATGGGAAATTCAGCATTTGGGCGGGAGTGAAGGTCTATGTTTGGGCTGCCGCTCAACACGATCTGGATCAGGGCTTCACGTTGCAGTTGGCTGGACTTTCGGCCGAAGAGTTCGTGTCCGATCACTGGCGAGGCCTTCAGCGCAACCTCGGCTTGGAGCTAAACATCCCCAGACAAGAGTTGCACATCGCCAGCTTGCAACAGCAGCCAAACTCCGTCAACATGGAGGTGCTGCTGGTCCGGAGAGCTCAGGACGGCTCCGTCCAGCCCGTATCTGCTCAGCGGCTCACCGGTGTGCTTTCGACTGTAGAAGATACGCTGGGTTTGAACGTCTTGAGGCTGAAGCATGATGGTTGTGTGGGTGCTGGATGCCCACCTCGGGGTTGCAGGAACGCTGTAGTGATGAGACAGGGAAGAATGAGTAACTACGCCACCACACGGGCGAACTTCATCACACCACAGCACAGCTGGGAAAGCGTTTGCACCTGCAACGGTAAGCGGCGAGACCACCAGCATTCCACTGAGGATTTAGACAAACCTGGAGGCCTTGAATATTATCTTGTTTCTCACTTAGTTGCACCTTTGTTTTGACTGCTCTGGGTTTGCCTTAAAGGGACAGCTCACCCTAAATTAAATGTACCCACATGTCATTCCAAAACCAGGGAACACAAAAGGAGATGTTTAGCAGAAATTTCAAACTGCACGAGTGACCAGAGGCTTTCAAGCTCCAATAACGATAAGAAGCAATAGTTTATATCAGTGGTTCTCAACCAAAAATTATGCAAAATAAGACTAAATAATCTTATAATTCACCCCCTTTTTGTGTTTGAAAAACTAAGATTCCCACATCTTGTCAAGATAATTTTATCAAAATTATTGTTATCATGTATAGATTTTTAATGCATTTGAAAGAAGTCTTTTATGCTTACCAAGGCTGCATTTATTTGATCAAAAATAAAGTAAAACAGTAATATTGTGACAATTTTTTAACAGATTTGAAAAAAACATTTTCTATTTGAATATATTTTAAAATGTAATTTATTCTTGTGATGCAAAGCTGTTAAATTTTTAATATCATTACTCTGTAGTCTTCAGTGTCACATGGTCCTTTAGAAATGATTAGAATGTGCAGTTTTGCTTCTCAAGAAAGATTTGTGACCCTGGACCACAAAACCAAGTCATAAGGGACAATTTTTTGAAATTGAGAATTATACATCATATGAAAGCTGAAAAGGAATATTTGGCCGAGATGCAACTATTTGAAAATCTGGAATCTGAGGGTGCCAAAAAAAAAAAAAAAAATCAAAACATTGAGAAAATTGCCTTTAAAGTTGTCCAAATGAAGTTCTTAGGAATGCATATTACTAATCAAAAATGTTAATATATTTACGGTAGTTATGATAATTTACAAAATATTTTCATTGCACATGATCTTCACTTCATATCCTAATGATTTTTTGGAATTAAAGAAACATTTATAATTTTGACCCATACAATCTACAGTATCATTGGTAAATATATTTCTACAAATATGCGAGTTCTACTTATTGTGATACTTGTTTTGTGATGCAGAGTCACATTTCTTCTTATTATCAAAAAATGGCTGTGCTGCGTTTTTATTCAGGATTCTTTGATGAATAGAAAGAACAGCATTTATTTGAAATAGAAATCTTTTGTGATTTTGTAAATGTCTTTACTCTAATTTTTGATTAGGTTAATGCATCCTTCCTGAATAAAAACATAAATGTTTTTAAAACAAATCTGACTGACCGTAAACCTTTGAACAGTAGTATATGCAAACCTGTTCCTTTAAAGATGCCTGTTTTGATGTCCATGTGTAAATTAATTACTGTTATTACACTCTTAAAAATAAAAGTGTTTCACGTTTTTTTTTGTCTACATGGTTCCATAAAGAACCTTTAACATCTGAAGAACCTTTCTGTTTCACAAAAGTTCTTTGTGACAAAAGAAGGTTCTTCAGATTATGAAAAGGTAAGATGGTTCTTTAAAGAAAGTGGTTCTTCTATGGCATCACTGTGAAGAACCGTTTAAAGCACCTTTATTTTTAAGAATTTTAGTTTCAACAGGAAGTGAACAGTGGACATTTTGCCAAATGTATTTACTATATATGCTTCCTGCATTGCAGAATCTGCTGTGAGTTTTGACGGCAAAGGTTATCTGAAATACCTCTATCAAATGGAAGAGGGCAAAGAAAACTTTCATCTGTCTCTCCGACTCAAGACGTCTGCAACAGAGGGCACAGTGATGTCCACCAATGCCTCTGACTGGGGAAAATTAGAGGTACGACATTTTGTCTTGCACAAAAAGCTTACTTTAAGCGCATAGCTGTAGGTATAAATCTAAAACACAAAGAAAACCCTGCCATCCAGATCACAATAGAACGATCACAGGAAACTTCTCCCCACCCCACGACAAATACAATGTCCAAATGTTTGCGGTAGAAGCTTGTTTGTCCTCATGAACAACTAACTGCGCATTAAACGCGTTAATATTCAGAAGCACATTCCAGGAGGGAATGAAAGCGCTTGTGATGTGGATTTCATCCCACCCCTTGAGCACATCAGTGATAAATCAACCTGGATTTCTGAAATGAGTGTTATGATGAATTCATGGCTGACTGCTCTCCTCCTTTGACTCAGAGGCACAGCGAGGGCTCTTTGAGTATTTGTTTATTTAAACGGCTTAATGCAGCTTTGAAGCTTCAGCTACAGAAAGTCTTTAAGGTTTCACATAAAAGAAAAACTAAAAGTGCATTCGTGTTCTATACATTCTAAGTAAGATAAAGAACACCAACCTCTGCTTCAAAATCATGTGACATCTCTCCCGGAGGACACCTCGTTTATGCACCATAATTGAATATTCAATTTAAATGGGTTGCAACATCAAAAGTGCACTCTTCTTTTTTTCAAAGCTTTACCTCTGGGTTTTGAAAACTGGCAAGCTGGACCGTTTCATTGTTGCAGATGGGCTTCAAAAGGAATTGTTAAACATGGTCATCCAAGAAATCTTCAGGGCATTCATCTTCACACGTTGCAAAGCTATACATGACATAATTCATGTGTCTCTCTCGAGAATTAACATTCTGGCGCATCTCAGCAAATTCCTATTAGTTCAGTCTTTTAATCTGAAAGGAGCGACAGTTTATGCTTTTGAAACTTGTAAAATTTGAATCAACTGTTAAGCTAGTACTTTCAGTTTTCTTGCGTTTTAAGTAATTACTTTCAAATGGAAATCGAGCCCGTTTGAGCAAAGCCTCCTCTGACAAGAGAAAGGGAAGAAAAGGTGGCTTGTCAGTTAAAAAGCTGTAGCATTTATGAATACTGACAGCTGCGATCTAATGTTATTAAGAGAAACGAGATCTGTGTCGGGATAGATACGGTGGAACTGATATCCTTTAATGCAGTGAAGAGTCCGAGCATGGGGGCATTGATCGCAATAATTAGGTTTTTCTTCTAACCGGACTCACATCAGGAGGTCTGTTGCGAAACCTACCTAGACAGCGTTTGTAAGGCATCGCAGACACGATCCTGATGCCAAGACTCTTCCAAACAGCAGGCAGCAAAATGATTCATGTAGGATCTATTAGTCTGACAAATTCTAATGCTACATTTTATCCTGGGTGGTAGATATTTTATTAGAGATTTTATTTTTTTTTTTCCGTAAGAAATGAATGCCTTTATTCAGCAAGGATGCATTATATTGGTAAAAAGCAACAGTAAAGACAATGTTACAAAAGATTTCTTTACAAAAGATTATGTTGTTTTGAACTTTGTTTATCAAAGAATGACTGTACTGTAAATAAATATGTTCGAGAGCACATCTGCTTTCAGCATTGATAATAAAAATAAATGTTTCTTGAGCAGAAAATCAGCTTATTAGAATGGTTTCTGAAGGATCACACGACACTGAAGACTGGAGTAATGATGATGAAAATTCAGCTTTGCATCACAGGAAAAAATTACATTTACAATATATTCAAATAGAAAACAGTTATTTTAAATTGTAATAATATTTCACAATGTTAATATTTTACTGTGTTTTTGGTCAAATAAATATAGCCTTGAAGACGTCTTTAAAAACATTTAAACATTTAAGGCTACATTTATTGGATCAAAAATACAATAACCATTTTCTATTTGAATATATTTTAAAATTTATTTATTTATTCTTGTGATGCAAAACTGAATTTTCAGCATCATTACTCCAGTCTTCACTGTCACATGATCCTTCAGAAATGATTATAATATGCAGTTTTGTTTCTTAAGAAATATTTATTGTATCAATGTTATCAATGTTAAAAAACAATAGCCGTGCTACTTTTTTATTCAGCATTTTGACACTGAATGATGAAAATTCAGCTTTGCATCACAGGAATAAACTGCATTTTAAAATATATTCAAATAGAAAACAGGCATTTTAAATTGTAATAATATTTTACAATATTAATGTTTTTTTAAATATTTTTGGTCAAATAAATGTAGCCTTGGAGACTTCTTTTAAAACGTTTAAAACTCTTACTGATCCTAAACTAGTATAAATGCATTCTTACAAAATCAGTTTGACTCATTCACTACTAAAAAGTATCAATAAAATTCTCTATTTAAAAAAACAAAAACAAAAAAAACAATGCCATAATTTATTTAAAATACATTTATTTCATACTAAGTCTACTTCAAATCCATTAACATACAGTATTTATTGACATATCACTTCAGACTTACTGATATAAAATTAAAATTAAACTTAATTTGGAGTATTTTTTTTGCACAATCCACATTTCTTAATATCATACCTAAAATGTTTTTTAATATCACTTTTAATAAGAATTGTATGATCTCTGTATAATATCAGTCTTTGAATGCAAGAAATTTAAAGTGCACCTGAAGTATGCTTGCAACAGTTTCACTTTAGCACAATCAGCTATACTTAAGTATATCTGTAATTGGACCTCAGCACTACTTCTGCACAATTAAAGCACAAAATTAGTTGTTCCAATTTAGCAGACTTTAAGTATACCAGTTTAGCATACCAAAAGCATTGTATTAAGCACATAAATATGTATTTCTAGTATACTTAGCACAAATAAATGTATTTTAAATACATTTTAGTATTTTTTTTTCACTAGGGTTTATATATGTGGAGTTACTGCATATATGAATCCAGTGGACAATAAAGCAGAAAAAATAGATTTCATCCAATCATTCATTGAGATTTTTATTATCCATAAACAGCCGATTTTCAGTTTATCTCACTTATTGTGTGGCTGTTGGACAAATAAATTATTGCACATGTAATATTGAGTATGATAAATATAAGTTAGTTTAACCATATCAGCAAAAAAAATGTTTTGCCATTATACTTTGCACTCATCATTTTTCAAGACAAATGATTGGCCAGGGAATTTCACTTCCTTTAAATATACTCTTCATTGCTTGTTTGAGCATAAATATTTAGTTAGCTGATGTTTTGTTTTGGATTTACAAGCACAGTGAGATCATGTGCTGTATGTCTTTTTTTTATGTGAACCCTGGTGGCTAAACAGCCTTCTTACCTGTCAAAACCTGGCATTGCCCTCGAGGAACCAAAGCTCAGATCGTACATTCACTCTCGATGAGTTCTCTCGGGAAAAGTTCCTCTTCCTTTTTTGTGCTCATCTCACCACCACCACCACCACTGCACACTCAGCTCAGCCCAGCACAGCAAAATCAAACAGCAGCTCCGTCCAATGAAAGCAAATGAGCAAAACCCATGGGCTGACTGGTATCAGATCAGAGCAAAAGGCTCTGTACTTCGCTTCTCACATCGCAAAACTCTCTGAAGATTCTGCCGCAGCAATTAAGAGGCTGGTGTGAAGGAGATGATTGTTAATAATGCATACTCTCAGGATCAGTGTAATACTTTCAGATATGGAGTGCACACACACAAGGTATGTTTTTTTAATGCACAGAACAGGAAACTAATACATGCATACGTGAGTGATCTATTATTTGTGGGTGGATTGCTGAGGAGGCAGAATGTCAGCGTCTGTTTGAACGCTCCTGATTGGACTTCGGCTTTGCATCACAAAGTTGTTGGTGCGATTGAAGGAGAACTAACCGCATTCTCCCGCGAGCTCTGTCTTTCACAACCACCTTCTGCGCACACAAAGGGCTTCTTATCTCCCACAGAGTGAGCGCAGGGAGCACACGCTTCCAACTGTGCAAAAACACAACCTGTCTAACCTAGCTCAGCAAGAGCTTCGCTTGCTCTTCAGCAACCTGGGCACAGTCTGTAAATATGTAACTTCATTCAATCCGCAGATGTCAGGCTAAAGCTAATAAGTGTGTGCTTTTGTTTTGATGGTTTTTGAATATTTTCTTACATGCCAGACCGAAGGTGTAATGCTCATTTTTTCTTTAGTCTTTTCAAAAATACTTTCAATATGCAATTCATACATGCAGTGACTTCACTATGTATCTTTTGTGATGAACATGCCTCAAATTTTGGACTCATAGTCTATAGTCTTTATTTCTTTTGTGTAATGAAGGCCTTAAAGTTGGCTGAAACATTGCTAAAGTCTGTGTTTGTAGAGTGATGGTTGCACTTTTCTTCTGAAATTTAAAATTCAGATTTTTTGAGCATCTGTTTAGTATTTTACAACGATGCATCTCAGCTTCCTTCCACTATACAAAAATGAAGCCAAAACACCAGTTTAGCCGCTGTCATCTTGTGAAAATGAAAACTTCATTTTGAGCCGCAGTAGTGATTCATGTGGAGCTAGAGTGTGCACAGTAGTGATTCATTTTTTGAGTCGAGTCTGAGCAGTAGTAGTTCATTTGGAGCCCAAGTTTGCACAGTAGTGATTCATTTGGAGCCTGAGTGTGCGCAGTAGTGATTCATTTGGCGCCTAAATCAGAGCAGTAGTAATTCATTTGGATCCTGAGTCATAGCAGTAGTTATTCATTTGGAGCTTGTGTCAGCACAGTAGTGAATCATTTGGAGCATGTGTCAGTACAGTAGTGATTCATTTAGAGCCTGTGTCAGTGCAGTAGTGATCCATTTGGAGTCAAAGTCTGAGCAGTAGTGATTCATTTGGAGCCTGAGTCTGCATAGTAGTGATTCATTTGGAGCCGAAGTGGGCAGTAGTGATTCATTTGGAGTCAGAGTCTGAGCAGTCGTGATTCATTTGGATCCTGAGTCATAGCAGTAGTGATTGATTTGGAGCCTGAGTCTGAGCAGTAGTGATTCATTTGGATCCCGAGTTGGTGCAGTAAAGATTCATTTGGAGCAATCTGTGAGAAAGTGATTCATTTGGAGCAGAGTCTGTGCAGTAGTGATTAATTTGGAGCCACGTTGGCTCAGTAGTGATCATGAGCTGGAGCCTTAGAATCAAAGTCCTCCTCAAACTCCCACAGAACCAATCACAAGCTCACAACCATGACGCCACACCCCGTTTTTATAGAATCAAATATATAAAAGCAAACTTATTAGTAAAATGAAAACTTGAACATACATTAGCGTGACAAGACCTAGCTAAAATGACAGAAACCATCGTTGGGAAACATTTATATGAAGTGTAATTTAATTATTTAGTTTGGCTGACGTCCCATTTGTTTTCATGGAGAGGATGGTGTTTATGACCTATACTATTTTTTAGATTCAAGTACATACATTCAAATGTATTCAATTGAAATATGTTATCACTTTTTAAAATCAGTAGATTTAACCTTTTCATTAAGAAAATTATAAAAGTTGTTCAAATACATATGAAACCGACATGAATACAAAGAGTACATTTGTAACTTTTTAAATAAGATTTTTCCTGTTCTCATCATGAATACTGTTATTTGTCATTGACTCATTTGTGTTTGTTTTCTAGCTGGTGGACAAGGAGCTGTGGCTCAGATATAGATGTGGCAACATGCTCCCTGCCAGTCTGCATGTGGCCAACCACCCTGTGGCTGACGGCCGCTGGCATCACGTCTCTCTGGAGGTCAACGGCACAACCCTAAGACTCACCATTGATGCCAGCCACTCCAACTCTGTGGTTCTTCCTCAACCCTGCAGGCTCAGTCAGTCCGGTGGGGCCTTGATCCTGGCCAGCTCCAATCCCAGCACAGATGCAGAGCGGCTGGGCTTCACCGGCTGTTTGGAGAGCATACAGTTCAATGGAGAGGCGGTGAGAGGACAGGAGGGGATGACAGGAACTGGCCCGCAGATTGGCAGACTCTTCGGGATCTACCAATGCTGCACTGATGTGAAGATCTGTGCCAGTAATCCTTGTGAGAACGGAGGCACTTGTGTCGAAGACCCCAGTGGAGGTGGGAAAGCAGTATTACTCTAAATTTGCTCACACTGTCTTCAATGTTTCACCAGCTAGTTCATAAAATTTGATATGCAAATTAGCTCATTTGCACAACACACTCTCCCAACTTGGTTGATATATGGATGATTATAATCATCCATCATTTAATAAGCATATAGTGAAAGTGGTGCAAAAGTATTCACCCCCTATATTTCACCTTTTTTGTTTACATGTTATACAATTGTGAAGTAGTTAATTAATTCTTGAATATTAAACAAGGTCCCTTAACAAACTGGTAAGGGACAACAAACAGAAATACTGGAATGTCTTTGGAGTATAACTACACAGATATGGAAATAAAGCTAGGGAGTCTCCACTGTATCTTCACTTAAAAGATCTCTCAATACCCCAGTGTCATTATACACTTTCATCTCAGCACAGAGAAGTTCCTGTGGAAATGTCTTTGTTATATTGACCATTATGCTAAGATCCATTTTTTTCCCATCTGTCCTCCAGAGTTTCGCTGTAGCTGTCTATCGCCGTACTTTGGCTCCCGCTGTGAGAACGGCATCCTGCCGGACGATCCTTGTGCTTCCCAGCCATGTGCTAATGGCTTGTGTACGCCAAATAATCAAGGGTACATCTGCAACTGCTCTGCACAAATTGCTGGAAACAGGTGAGAATCACACAGCGAAGCTCTCGAAATCAGACATGCATATCATGTCCTTGGTGAAGGCATTGAGAAGTCTGACTAATTTGCATGAGAATGAATACTCGCCCACACAGGTTACACACGTTACGTGTGCTTGCCATTCGCCGTGCGCCTTTGATTTAACAAATTAAAATGTTATTGATTGTCCTCATTCATATATAACACCAAAGCTTGAGGAAATTAGTCATGGAGTGAGAATTTCAATCAATAGATGTCCTTCTGCTTGTCTGTCTCTGTGCGCATTAAAGCATAACAGTGTATTGGTCATCACAGCATCCAAACTTTACCAACATTGTTTACATATGAAATAATGTTAGATGCTTATGTCAAATTGCAAAATGCAATATTTTTTTTCTGTATTGTGAACAATATGGACACACCAACTTATGTTACTTCAAGTAGCAAAATGCTAGTGTTTCGCTAGAACAGCACATCTGTATACTGTATGTAAAAATATAAACTAATACTGTATCTTTAAATTAAAGGATCTAAATAATGCATTTTTAACACTATAGTGTCAGAACATTAAGTAGCGAGAAATAGTAATGAAAAATGTGTAATATTAATTTAACCATTTATTTAATATGAATTAATATGCAATTATTTTCTGGAGCAGCTAACACATTGTTAACGTTTATTTTATTCCCATTATTTTAATATGTAATGTGTGTTATCTAGACACTCAAATAGCACTCAAAAAAATCAATCAAATTTCCATTCATTGTTATTTAAAATAAATATTTGTCTGTTCTTTTTTGACATGTTAATGTTTTTTTAAAGAAGTGTCTTCTGCTCACCATTCCTGCATTTATTTTATATAAAATACAGCACAAAACAGTACAATTTTGAAATATTTTTACTGTTTAAAATAACTGTTTTTTTTTATTTGAATATATTTTAAAATGTAATTTATTCCTGTGATTTCAAAGCAGAATTTTTAGCATTATTACTCCGGTCACATGATCCTTCAGAAATCATTTAATATTTAGATTTGCTATACAAAAAACACTTATTATTATTGTTATGTTGAAAACAGCTGAGTAGAATTTTTTCAGGTTTCTTTGATGAATAGAAAGTTCAGATAAAACACCATTTATCTGATCTTTTGTTACATTAAAAATGTCTTTATCATTACTTTTGATCAATTTAAAGCATCAAATGCTGATTGTTCTATCTTTCTAATAATAAAAAATTAAATATAATATTTTTTCTTTATTAAAATTACATTTTAAAATATATTAAGCAGTTATTTTAAATAGTAAAAATATTTCACAATTTTACTATTTTTGCTGTACTTTAGATTAAATAAATGCAGGCTTGGTGAGCAGAAGAGACTTTTTTAAAAACATTACAAATCTTACTGTTCAAAAACGTTTGACTGGTAGTGTACCAATTGATTCTTACAATACATTGATTCTTATTAAACTTACTAAAGATATTAAGTGAAAGCTTTCTTTTGTTGTTTTATTAAGATTAAATGACAAAGACAGCAACAGGTTTATTGGCTGCTGTCTCTTTAATACTGAATGCACAGTTCGCTTTCCCAATTATTTTATGTTCACTGCACCGCGTTTAACTAAAAACCCATTTGTCCATTTAAGCTGACCAGTGTTTGGCTCTGGATCACATGCAAGTTGCATACTTGTATAGAGTGGCAATTTTCTCAGCTTTTTTTTTTTTTTTTCCAAAATGTTGCTTTTTTATGAAACTTACCAACAATCAAGTGTTGATTAAAAAGCTAGAACATTTTTTTTTTTGTTGTTTGTTGGTTGGTTTAAAAACTTACTGCATTATCTTTTGTGAAAATAATCAAAAATTCTGCCAGTGACTGACAACTTAAAAAAAAAATGCTGTCAGGGAAAGAGTTAACAGTAGCATTTTATATTATCAAATGCATAAAGATATCTCAGATTAAATAATATGGAATGAATTAAAAAAAGAAAATACTCCTCACGCCTGGAAGAAGAGGTGTGTAGCTGATTTGTTATTTTATTTCTGAAGATGAAAGGAGTTATGTGGAAACACCCAGATGATAGCTTGAAAGATGAAAGAAATGTATCTGATACACTGGAAGTTTGCAGTGAGGAAGATATTTAATTTTGATTAGATGGCATATGCCATTTCCATTGAATGGTAATTCATCTGTGGTATCTGTGACTGAGCGTGAAAATATCTAGATCGGTGTGGCCCACACACACACTCCTACATTCAGTCAACTGTTCCTTCTCTTTGCAGATGTCAGAATGCATGCACTCCCAATCCATGTCTCGCTGGTTTCGCCTGTTCAGTGGCAGGAAACTCAATCCACTGTGAGCGCACCACTTCCCCTCCATATGTGGAAATCGCCGAGATCTGCGCAGGCATACTGGGGCTTGTCCTCCTCGTCGTGGCCTTTGTGTTTATCCGAAAACACTACGTCAGCCGTAAGAAGCACAAGTCCGGCTGCGTGCAAGATTCCAACGGCTACTTCCCGACGTTGCCCAAAACCATGATGAAAGAAACCGAGATCAGCTCTCCAATGGAGATCAGCACCCTGATTGGCTCCGTAGGCGATCTGGAGAGCAGTCCTTTCCGTTCCCTCAAACCTCGCGAACAGCAAGAGCTCGGCCCTCAGGTGGGCTCTCGCTCCCAAAAGCCTCAGGGTCCTGTGATTTGCAGCGTGGCCCCCAATCTACCTCCTCCTCCCTCCACCAGCTCTGATAACGACTCTATTATGAAAAACAACTGGGAGCACGACTACGAAGGTGAGAACTTGAGTTTATTTACTATTTGCCCATCTTCTACAGGCACTTCACTTCATTTGGAATTTAGTCACATCATAAAAGACGAGAGAGGTGGAGGACAAATAACTGCGTGCGCTTGTGCAGGTCAATGGGAAAGCATGCGTGGGTCATATTCAATTACTCTTCTGTTTGCTGCCGCATTGAGCACTTTCTCACGTGTGCCTCTTCTTAAAAGCTATGGCTTAATAACTGTAAATATCACACTTAGAATGGTGACATGCTAGATTCTCAAGCACTTCCTTAACACTCAAAAAAACTTGAGAATTTGATTACTTTTTGAATTTTGACTTAAACATGACTACTGATTTTTACTAAATTCAAATAGTCAGCAGAACAGAGTTTTACCTGATGCAAATATCTCTTACACTGTCTCTCTGCTGTTCATGGTACATCGATGGAACGTCATAAAGTGTCATGACTGTCATAAACAGTGCAAAATAGTCTCACCCCACTCACATAGTGGGAGGACTCTAAGCGAAACTTTGTTCGTTTCGTATATTTGGTTATATTGTTTTTTTTTTCCTGCTCTTGCCGTTAGTGAGGCACATTATATCCGTACGTATATCATTTTCAGATGATAGTGGTGGTCAATATTAGATACATATAAGTGCATATTTTATGTGTACATTGTACATGTTTATTTCCCCTGTTGATACATTTAACCCTGCTATCTTGCTCTCACTTAAAGTAAATCTTTAAAAACTGTTTATTAAAACATCTCATTCTGTACACAAAAAAATGCTGGGTTAAAAACAACCTATTTTGAATTCATTTTAAGCAAGAAATACATATTTTTAAAATATATAAATAAATATATTTTATTTTTAAGCAATAGTTTTTTATTTTTTAATGTTTTTTATTTACTTAGATGAAAAAAGTAAAGTAAAAGTAAAGCATTTTTTATAGAAAAAAAAAAAAAAGTATTTTAAATTTAAAAATGTTTAAAAAGTTTTTTTTTTTATTTGATTTACATGAGATTAAACAAACCAACCCAACCAAAGTTTTTTGTTTCCGCAATAGTTCAGCTTTGCCATCACAAATAAATTACATTTCAAAATATATTAAAAACATTTAAATAAAAGACAAGACATGTATTTTAAATAGAAGTAATATTAGTTTTCACTGCCTTTTTGATCAAATAAATGCATCCCTGGTGAATTTCTTTTCTCAAATCTTACCAACCCCAAACTTTCAAACAGTAGTGTACATCAAGCATTTATTGTTTATCGGCCATAACATGAAATAAAGCAATAAGCCCTGTGAAGCTGTGGTTTACAGTGAATTTATAACAGCTAATGGCTGTTGTTAGGCATGACGTGAAACGTGCCTAAAACCCCCTTAGCTGTTATAAAATGTTTTTTCCATATATGTAGTAAGGTTTCACAAAATAAAACAGAGCAAATACAGTGTATTGATATTAATAAAAATATTTTTCTTCCACCAAACAATGTAGCTCCTCAGAAACAGTTGTGGTTGCCAAGCAACAAAGAAGTAAACAAAGGCGTATGTTTGTAAAGTAATTTACAACAGTTTAGAACACGGCTCAACCAATCAAAATCGAGGATTGGAACTTTCCATTTTATAAATAGAATTTTAAAATAATTTCTTATAAACCAAGAACTACTAATGTCAGAACTAATCACCTAATCTGTGCAACACCTAGCTGCAAGAAATAAACCATTTTTAACAATAACTCTCATTCACAGTGTACCCAGCTGATCCTGACTACTACGGCCGACCCACGGTTCAAGATTTCCCACAGTTTGACATTGTGGAAAGCACCTACTCGACGGCGACCACAGAGTCGCGCAGGAACTCACGTTTTGGAGGCTTCCCTTTCCCGCTGGACCGCGCCGACCGCCGCGCTCCATTACCCCCTTGTTACAGCAATCAGAATTTAGATGACTTCCTGGGGCCGGACGGCCTGCCGCTGCCCAGCTCTCAGTGCCCTAATGAGTACACTGCCATAAGCTACTACCCTACCCAGCACACGCGCAGCCTGGACAACGTCTCCAGCGGCTATAAGAGGCTCAGCGTGCGTTTGAGCGTGGCACAGCCTTCCTACGCGGACGGCGACAGATCTACTAGAAGGACGCCTCGCAGTTACGCTGGCTCGGATATGGTGGAGAGTGACTACGGCAGCTGTGAGGAGGTCATGTTCTAGGTTACAAAAATGATGAGTGGGGTTATAGATGGGAAGCTCATCTCGTACGTATAGTATATGAAGCTCAATGGCTGAAAGCCACAAAAGCACTATCAGTATTAATGGTCACTTTCAGGGAAAGCAAACACGCAGATTTGCCCTGTAGAATTGTTGCATGACCTTAAAACGTCTACGGTGTGATTATAAATGATGTTATTGGTGTCTAGAGATAATGCGGCCTAATTTGTGAGTTCAGTCGCACCCCGTCCAGTTTGATTGGGAAAAAGTGTATGTTCTTTTCGGCACATGTGTTAAATGACTGATTGTAGTGTTGCATGTCATTATCAGACTGGAAACCAGCTGTGGGGCGGATGATTATTTCTGTAAAACATAACTGAGGACTGCCCATATGTGCTCAATGAAATCAGTGCGCTATGAAACGTTTTCAAGAATTCAATATGGTGTAAACATTTTTTGCAAGCACATTTTAGAGCAAAATTATACATTGATTTGTACATGCGACTGAAGCAGAGGCTGGTTCCCTGCTGTATCAGAAATAAGTACACAATGTGAAATATAAAATGTATGTTTATGAAATGTCAAATATAGGTCCCTGATAAGTCGATGTGTCATTGGTTGTTGGGAAACGTACAGCTTTTTGACTGTTTTGTTAAATGAATAGCTCATCTCATGCACTCGGGCCTTCTGAGATGTTTTTAGAAGTTGAGCATTAGATCACTTGCTCACAATAGATGAATGCAGTGAATGGGTGCCGTCAGAATGAGAGTCATAAAAACATAACAAACAATCCACACCACTCCAGTCCAATCTTGTGAAGCTGAAGCAAAAAGCTGCATGTTCTGTTCAAAATATGAGTCCATAATGCATAATTACGCTTTCCTAAAGTGAAAAAGTCAATCTCAGGGACTTTTTCATGTTGGTGAGCAATCCAATGCTGAACTTCTCCAAATCTGTTCGGGTGAAGAAACAAACTCATTTGCATCTTAAATGGCCTTGGGGTGAATACATGTTCAGCTAATTTTCATTTTTGGGTGAGCTATTCCTTTAAGATGTGTCTGGATTGCTGCGCTTGATGAATAGCAATTTTAAATGTGAACTCCGCTGGCTTTATCTACTTATGCTGCAGACGTTCTGCAGTTTTAGAAGTTTTCGGTGATCAAAGGCAGTCAAACTTAAGGCATAAAAAAAATCTCTATGCAGCTCAATTATGCTTCTTGACAAACTGTCATAATGCTTACTAATCATTAGAAAGATCAAAAATACTGCCAAAGTATGAAAGAAACTGAACTGATTGAAGAATCATGTATATGGTGTGTGTGTGTGTGAGCATCATTTTGTATTCTAAAGCGCTTCTGTTGATGTCATCGTTAGGGTTCAATATTTTTTGTTATGAATAGGGATTTCCAAGAGTACATTTTATTGGACGCAAAGATGACCTGAATGCGACTGGCTTTGGAGCTCGGTTTAGCGGACTGATGCATGTGTCATCAAATGATATTGCATGTGCTCCCTTCTCTCATTGACTGTAGTCTATAGTGTTTCAACTGACATAGTACAGTGTTGATGTACATATTTTTGGCAGCTGTTGCAAGTATTTGTTGTTCTGATCTGCCGTATGTTTGTGCAGTGGGTGTGGTGAGTGCGAATGTAATTTTTTTGTATTTTGAAAATTCAATGTGGGACCAGTCCCATGTTTTAAATAAGTTCCTCTGTGAGAGAATCTGTGTTGTCTTTGCCATTTGCCATGTATGTAGAAAATACTATGAAATATATAAAATAAAATTATGTTTAATATACAGAAATGTACTGTTTGTTTGATTCATTAGAATCCTACAGATTCAAAAAATCAGTAATTCAAAAAAGTCGTTTTTTAATTCAACATTGATAATGTTGAGATGCCAAAAAATGTATTTATGTTTTTGCCATTGTTTATTATTTTTGTTCATTTAAAAAAAAAAAAAGTAACTAAAGTAATCCTTCAGCAAACACATTAAATTCACCAAAATATTAGGTGGCACAACTTTTCAACATATCAATAATAAGAACTGTTTCTTGAGCAGCAAATCAGCATATTAGAACCATTTCTGAAGGATCATGTGACACTGAAGAGGAATAATACATTAAAAAAAAAAAGAAAAAAAAAGTCAAATACAGAGCATGTATATTGTATATCTCGCAAGATTACTGTTTATCAAATAAATGCAGCCTTGGTGAGCAAGAGACTTTTAAAACTTTTATAATACACCATATACACTACCAGTCAAAAGTTTTTGAACAGTAAGATTTTTAATGTTTTTTAAAGATGTTTCTTCTGCTCACCAAGCCTGCATTTATTTGATCCAAAGTACAGCAAAAACAGTAAAATTATGAAATATTTTACTATATATATAACTATATATAACTGCTTTCTATTTGAATATATTTTAAAATGTAATTTATTCCTGATTTCAAAGCTGAATTATTATCATCATTACTCCAGTCACATGATCCTTCAGAAGTCATTCTAATATTCTGATTTGCTGCTCAAAAACATTTATTATTATTATTATTATGCTGAAAACAGCTGAGTAGAATTTCTGAGGTTCTTTGATAAATAGAAAGTTCAGAAAAACAGCATTGAGAAATCTTTTGATAAAGACATTATAAATGTCTTTACCATCACTTTTGATCAATTGAAAGCATCCTTGCTAAATAAAAGTATTAATTTCTATCACCCACCCTCCAAATAATAATAATAATAATAATAAATAAATAAATAAATAAATTATACCAACTCCAAGTTTTTGAATAGTATAGTGTAGTATAATGTTACAAAAGCTTTTATTTCAGATAAATACTGATCTTTGGATCATTCTATTCACTAACACTGTTTTAAATATTGATAATAATTATAATAATAAAAATGTTTCTTGAACACAAAATCAGCATACTAGAATGATTTCTGAAGGATCGTGTAACACTGAAGATTTAAATTTGATCATAGGAATAAATTACATTTTTAAATATTTGAATATAAAACAGTTATTTTAAAGGAGAAGTCCACTTCCAGAACAATTGACAGATAATGTACTCACCCCCTTGTCATACAAGACGTTCATATCTTTCTTTCTTCAGTCGTAAAGAAATTATGTTTTCTGAGGGAATCATTTCAGGTTTTTCCTCCATATAATGGACTGATATGGTGCCCCGTGTTTGAACTTCCAAAATGCAGTTTAAATGCGGCTTCAAACGATCCCAAATGCGGTTGTAAACGATCCCAGCAGAGGAAGAAGGGTCTTATCTAGCGTAACGATTGGTTATTTTCATTTAAAAAAAATACAATTTAAATATTTTTAATCTCAAACACTCGTCTTGTGCTTCCTGAACTCTAAACTCAAGACAGTTAGTGTATGTCGAAAAACTCCAATCGTATTTTCTCCCTCAACTTCAAAAATCATTTCAAAATCATCCTACATCGACACAGTCTTTGCAACGTGAACATGCAAAGATCAACCTTAAAAAAAGGTAAAACAGCGATATAGGATTATTTTGAAGTTGAGGGAGAACATGAGATGGGAGTTTTTCGACATACCCTAACTGTCATGAACAGGAACAAAAACAGTCCAGGCAGAGTAAGACAAGACGAGCATTTGACATTAAAAAGTATATAAATTGTATTATTTTTATGAACATAACTGATCATTACGCAAAATAAGACCCTTCTTTCTTGGCTTGATTTGTGATCATTTGAAGCCGCATTTAAACTGCATTTTGGAAGTTCAAACTCAGGGCACCATATCAGTCCATTATATGGAGAAAAATGCTGAAATGTTTTCCTCAAAAAACATAATTTCTTTACGACTGAAGAAAGACATGAGCATCTTGGATGACAAGATGATACCTACTATCTGTCAATTTTTGTTTTGGAAGTGGACTTCTTTAATTAGTAAAAATATTTTCAAATTGTACTGTTTTTGCTGTAATTTGGATCAAATAAATACAGGCTTGGTAAGCAGAAGAAAAGTCTTTTAAAAAATCTTACTGTTCAAAAACTTTTGACTGGTAGTGTAGCCTATAAATGTGCTTCACACAGTTGTTTCTGTTCCAGACATCTCTAGATGAATTAAGCGATGGATGAGGGAGACTCATTAGCTTTCAGACGCGGAATAAAAGCGATTAGAATAATGTAAGAACATAAGCGATCAAGGTCGTGAATCAGAGCGGCAACACTCGGAGGAGCTCTGACTCAGCTCGCCGGGGGCTTCACCACAATTACTGTAACTCAGCAATTCCCCAAGATTTATGCACGAGTGAAAGCGGAGCAGTCCCATAATGTATACATCTCTTGTCCTACAGCACAGGAATCTCAAATAACCTCACAGCTGTGGACCCTTGAGGCTTTCGGAAATAAGTGTCAACTCATAACAGTACTGATGGCCGTAACTCATCCTGAACTCGTACACAGACAGGACATTTGAAGTGTATGATGTAACTGTTTAGAACGTCGTTTGCAACGTTAAACAGCGTTGACGATTTACACTCACTTCAACTGAGTGGCACTCTTTAATATTTATGTCCACGAATAGATGCTGCGAAAGCTTGGTGGATTTTGGACTGAGCATGTTCGTTGAATTATTTTATTTATATTTTATATTCATATTTTATTATATTTATATTTTATTTTACTTATTTATTTTTATTTTATTTTATTAGATATTTTATGTTAATTTTATTTTAAATCTTTTTATTTCTTATTTTATTTTATTTTAGAGTTTTTATTTTATTTTTTATATTTTTAATTTTATATTTTTTTATTTTATTATTTATTTATTTAGTTTATTTATTATATATATATATATATATATACTTTTTTTTTTTTTTATAACAGGGAGAAAGTGTGTGAAGAAAAACACACACAGATCAAGCTCAGGCTACCTGATAATCCTGACCAAATATTTCATATGTGATGGTGATGATATAGGACATTTGTCTGTCCTGTTACATGGCATTTTTACATTGGACCTTAAAGACTTTAATCTAATGAAGTTTATTATAGGTAGGAAAAAACGATACACTAGCAGAAAATCATTTAAGAAGAATTTCAATAGATATAAAAATCTATCAAAAAAGCTTAATGAGTTTCATGTCCAGTACAAAGCGACACAAAAGGGTTGACGTGTTATGTTTTGCACTATTTTAGATAAGATTTAGATGAAGAAATGAGAGAAAAGTTTATGACTTGCCTTGTGTTTGGAGTTGCTCCATCATTTCCCTCCAAGGAAATGATGTCACTTCTAGTAAGTTATGTGATTTAGAGCATACGCTTAAGATTTTAAAGGACAAGTAGCACCAAGATAGCAGGGTGGACTGGAATTCGTGAGACATTAAATGTTTGGTTCATTCCTGCAGTTTGGTGGATTTCACGTCCCTTTGAAACAACAGGTTATATTGCATATTTCACATAAAATGTTAGTCCATTTTCATGCCACATAATTTTCCATGCATATAGCCCCTTTAAGTTTAGGTAAAATGTAACATATTGTTTTCTGTCAACAAAATTCACCAAACTATTGGAATGGAATGTTTCTCTGTGCAGCTGTTTACACCTCAATATTCAAGTATGAAATTGAGCAAGAGACTTTGCGTGGTTTGCAGCAGGAAGCACACACGGGTCGGCTCATCAGCATAAAAGGGTCACCTCATACAAACCTTGCACTCAGCTGCGGCCCGAACCTCTATAATCAACACTGCCACTGAGCATTATTCAGATGCCAGTCAAGTTCTATTAAAAAAAAACACAATTCCCCTCACACATACCGAAACACAGCAGCGCGAGGCGTAATTTTAACGGGATACAAGTGAGCTCCCTGTTAATCTGGCTTTGACACTCTCACGTAGCATGATAAACAGTCTTGTGGGTAAACTCGCTCACATCTGGATTGTTAAATACGGTGGCTGGAGCGCAAAACGCACTGCTTTGCATTCATTGTCAGACTCTGCAAACAAAAAAGTCTGCTTATTAATGTGACCCCTAGTCATTTCTGGGTCAACCAGATGGAGGGCAGCAGGGTTTGTGTACTCAGATAAGTGAATTTTTAGTCCACTTTCAACAGAGGGGAGAGGAGAAGCAATCGAGTATGGGGAAAATATACAGTGAACATCATATATATCATACGACCACAACTTGTGCAAATACAAATATATGCCAGTTTCTGACATTCTTATTTTATGTGTGTGTATATACAGACTGTATATATATAGATACATAATAAAAATGTCAGAACAGACCATACACTAGGGAATTCATACTTATCTCTCAGATTTGTCACATTTGTCTGTTTGGAAACTGATAGGTGATGTTCAGTCTGTTGTGCATCATGGTGCTGCATAAAATATTAGACATGTTAGAGGCTACGTAAATCATGATTTAAGAAAAGGTTTTGAGATTATTTGAAGTACTTAATTGTTGCCTTAGGGTCAGTGACGTTACAACAAAATTTTCTGTCCAATTGCATTTTTTTAGTTAAAAATTAGTTTAAATGCATTAAAAAGATGCCATATATATGAAGTACCTCTCCTATGTATGGACCCACTTTAACTTATAAAAAAAGATGTTATTTGTTATTTATTTGTTAGTTATTTGTAATTTTTCTGTTATTCAAAGTGTCAAAATATCATGTGGTGCGACCGTTCGGCCATAACTTTTGCTTTGGAAAAATATTTGAAATCTCTCTTAATTTATTCAGATTAATTTTCTGCACTTTTTGGCATGATTTCCAGTGTTTTGTAATCCTTTATAAAACTGCAAAGCATTTGTATTTATATTTCCATAATAATATACAAACAAACTTCGTCCGATGGTTTCCATTTTATGAAATATCATGTGGTGCGACCACTGAGAAACTTTTATGTTGAAATCCATTCAAAGATAAGACTTTGCATCACATAGCAATTTTCCAATGACCCATGGAAGCATTTTTAACGGCTGGTGTGTAGTTATCACATTTGGATATCGTGTGGTATGACCTCAAAAAACAATGAATATTGAGTTATTTCTTGAAGTATTTCTTTTTATTAGAAATATCATAATGACCTTTTGTGGGAAGCTAGCTTGTTTTGTTTAGGTGGCCAATTCTGTGCTTGTAAATTTTGACTGAATTTGAAATATTATGTGGTGCGACCAAATATCATATGTCCCAGATTGGCTGTTTCTGTGCTTTTATATTCGATTGATGGTTTATATACATATAATTTTTTTAAACACAGATTTTTATGCAATTTGCGTAATTTCAGATGGTTTATGTTTAATCTTTATACAATATCAGAAAAAAAAAATAAATAATTTAGAGCACATAATTTTAGTTTGGTAATTATGCAGTTTTTAATATACTCTCCTGTCTGGGTTGTTTGTCAGACAAAATGGCATATTTGGTGTTAAGATTGGTCAGATCGCCTGTTAATCAAACTCCCAGCAAAGGGTCATTTGCACAGCAAAAATTAGGCAAATCTCAGAAATAACTGGGTCTAAAGAAATGCCTGCAATTAATGCCATGTGCTGCACTTTTCACACATGTGTCTTTAAATTGATTTTTAATGATATAAGGCCTTTGCATCATTTGGAGTGACCACTCATCATGTGGTAACCAATAATAGGAATAACTGTATTAAAATAAAAATAAAATATCTCATTTCTGTGGTTGAAATATGAATCACTGCTACAGCATGCTTAAGCAAATGGTATTTTTAAAACATTTTCAGTTTTATGCAATTTACAGGAAAAATAAGTCTGCTAACTACATTTAAGAAGGCAAATTATAAAATTCATCATTATTTTCAAAAACTCAAAATAAATGCAAATACTTAGTTTCTGAACACTTTAATTACTGAAAACATCTAAAAATGTTAAGCATGTTAAGGAAATTAATTTTAATATAAATCATGGTCGCACCACATGACATTTTTAAGGCTATGGCCAATTCATCGAGATGAAAAAACACTAAAATCACTTAATTTTAAATTTTAATATGAATTTATGTGTACACAACATTCTTAATGAACAATTACAACAGATATTATTATTTTTTGTATTTTAAAATTGGCCTGTTGAAAATCCTTATACGTCAGTGACCCAGTATATATACTAAACTTAAACATTTATCTTTGACACAGGAACATACTGTATGTAGTAAGTGAGTGCACATGTTCTCCTACATGCCTTGACGCTGGTATTCTGTCAAAAACTTATCAATAAACCAGCCAAGAATGACAAGATAAAGGATAAAATATTTATTGACATGACTGGCTGACAGATGTTGAGGTAGTGGAATATTTCAGGAGAAAATGTACCATTACTGACAGCTTATTATGAGCCATAAAGCGCACACCTGCTGTCTAACCCTTCACTGAACAACTATTATTACAGCGGTCAAGCATCATCTTAAATATGCAGAAGACATTTTTTATATATGTTTGAAGCACTGAAAACTAAATAAGGAGTGCACAAAAGGCATGATGGATGATGTGAAGAGTGAAAGAGACCGCCACATATGAATGCAGTTCAAAAAGATGCAAGGCTTTTTTGTTTTGATGAATGAAATCAGGTTACAGGTTTTCAGAATAATTTTTATGTTTCTGAAATGTCAACATGCACATACGTGCATGTTGGGTTTCCAAGCTTTATGGGCACATTCTGTAGGCGTAATGGTTTTTCTACTGTACAAACTGTATTTTCTATCATCCTACATCTAAACCTATCCCTCACAAGCTTGTTTCCTCATGGGGACCAAAACTATCCCCACAAGGACAAGGATTTCAGATATTGCCATCTTTGTGGGGTTTACCAAGACCGCACACACACAAACACACACATACACACACTCCATTCTTTCAAGAGGGATCTTTAGAGTCATTGTAGTATGTGATTAAAAATAAATGAATTTCTGATTGGTTTTCAATATGGGTCAAATTTGATCAGCTGTGGAAGCAGTTCTTTGTTTATATTTAATGGTGCCTTTTTATTGACTGCAGAGTCAATAAAATAAAAAAGCTAAATTTTTAGCATTACTCCAGTCTTCAGTGTTACATGATCCTTCAGAAATCATTCCAATATGCTGATTTGCTGCTCAAGAAAATGGTATTATTATTGTCATTATTATTAGTAACATTACACATTATACAATTCAAAGCTTGTAGTATATATATATATATATATATATATATATATACACTGCCAGTCAAAAGTTTGGGAATTATTAATGATGATTATTTAATATTTTAAATAAGTTTCTAATGCTCATCAAGGCTGCGTTATTTGATCAAAAATACAGAAAAAAAGTTATATGTTATATTGTCAAATATTATTATTATGTAAAACAACGTTCTTCTATTTTAACATACATTAAAAATCAAATTTATTTCTGTGATCAAAGCTGAATTTTCAGCATCTTTACTCCAGTATTCAGTGTCACATGATCCTTCAGAAATCATTCTAATATACTGATTTATTATCAGTGCTGGAAACAGTTGTGTTTCTTAATATTTTTTGGAACCTATGATACTTTTTTCAGGATTCTTTGATGAATAAAAAGTTTAAAAGAACAGCATTTATTTAAAACAATTTTCTAACAATATACACTACTGTTTAAAAGTTTGGGGTCAGTAAATTTTTATTCTTTCTTTTTTCGAAAGAAATCAATACTTTTATTCACCAAGGATGTGTTAAATGAATAAAAAAGTGATAGTATTTATATTTTAAATAAATGCTGTTCTTTTTAATTTGTAAAAAGAATCACAGGTTCCAAAAAATATTTGGCAGCACAACTATTTTCAACACTGACAATTCTAATAATAAATCAGTATATTAGAATGATTTCTGAAAGATCATTTGACACTTTAAGTAACAGCTGGTTAAAATTCAACTTTGCATCACAGGAATAAATTACATTTTAAGGTATATTCAAATAAAAACCATTATTTTATATTGTAATAACATTTTGCAGTATTATGCATGCTTGGTGAGCAGAAGAGACTTCTTTAAAAAAACATTAAAAATCGTACTGTCTGAAAACTTTTGACTGGTAGTGTATACATATAGGCTATATATAACTGATAGTGTTGTTGAATGTAGAGGTGAATCGGAAAATATATACGAATTGCCATTGTATTGGTTAAATGATTCTCAACAATTTTAACGATGTTTAAAACGAAAACCTATAGTATCTTTCTATCTATAGATTTATAATTTTATAAAGAAGCGATGGCCGTCCGATACTGATCGCAAAGCAGCGTAGCCTATACTGTTGCTATGGTTTCCTCCTCACACCCAGCGTCTGACTAACTAATCTCATTAAAGTTTTGTGTATACTATACTTGTGTTAAATGTATACTTACATGTTATACATACTTTTAAGACGTCCAGCATTGTGATTCAACATTTTAGAGAAACATGACAGTGCGCTTTAACTGCGCTCGGCAGGCTGGAGTCATCAGGTGCGCGCACATGATCAGAACATCCTCAGCATCAGCATCCAGCTTCACACAAAGCCAACACATGTCACAGCACACGCGGATATAAATGGGACAGGTCTCTGGATCTCCAGCTGCGTTTCATGCCAGCCTACTGAGAGAACTTCTGAAGTTCGGGAGGTGTTGTAGGCTATTTATTTCCCGACAGCTTTATGGAGTCAACACTGTGAATGAGGGATGCGCGGTTAAGAAGTGAACGAACACGAGTTTTGTATGTTATGTATCAGATTTATGAATGGGCGTGTTGACAAACACAGCGCGCTTCGTAAGTTCTCACGATCCACCAAAGAGACGCTGGATTACAAATGTCTCTCCGCTTTTATGGGTTTAAATCGCAGCTGTTTTATTTGAAACGATACTATTTCTCTTTCGTTTACGATTTAGTAACTCCTATCCTTTTTATCATATCGATATCCGTTTATGGCAGCTGTAGCAAGAGCGCACGGCTGAACCGGAGCGCTCCACGCAGCTGTGCGTTGTCTGGATGCGCCCGCTGCGCGGTAGATGCCCGTGGCACGGAGGACCGGACCCCTCACCGCTGTCCTGTGATGGTGAATTGAGGATGGTGGAGGGAACGGACGCACCTTTGAGGAACATTTCGACAGGAAATCAGGACAGCAAGTACCTCTCTTTCCCCTGGGTGGTGACTTTACTCTCCAGTGTTCTGATCACTACGATTATAGTAGATGTTCTGGGCAACCTGTTGGTCATTGTGTCGGTCTTCAGAAACAGAAAGCTCAGGAAGGCAGGTAAATGTCTTCATCTCTATCATTCATCATGCTGACATTCATTTACTTGTATAATATACTGCCAACTTTTTTCCGAAGTAACTCGTTATTCGAGATTGACTGATCATTTTAAATGACAGAGCAAATTAATATTCATTATGAATATTTATTCTTATCACCTGGTCTGCTGGTCT
The DNA here is from genome assembly GCA_012976165.1 of Labeo catla. NCBI lineage: Eukaryota > Metazoa > Chordata > Actinopteri > Cypriniformes > Cyprinidae > Labeo > Labeo catla. The sequence continues at coordinate 198,301 of VONZ01001057.1, forward strand.
TTAAACCTGAGCAACTAAAAAGTGCTCAAAACACCTCTAAAACCAGATAACAGACCAGCCTTACAAGTAGACCAGCAAGTCAATTAATCCAGACTGGTTTGTCATTTTTTTCCAGCAGGGTCATTTTTAAATATTTTTTACTTTTCTTCTTCTTTTTATAATAATAACAATAATAATAATAATAATTTTTAACAAGGCCATTATTAGTCTTTTTAGTATTCTTTTTTTTTTTATTTCAATTATTTTAATCATTTTAATGAAAGTATTTTTTGTTAATTATAATAAAAGGCAAAGATTAGAAAGATGACCCTGCTGACATTATTATTGTTGATTATTATTATTATTTTATTATTAATTCCATTTTTTATTAATTGTTATTATTATTACTAATAATGATATACAATATTATTATTACTATGATTACTATTATTATTATTATTGATATTTTTAGCAGGGTCATTATTAATCTTTTTAATATTCTTTTAATTTAATTTGAATTTATGTAAATTATTTTATTTCATAATTTTAATATCAGTAATTTTTGTTAATTATAATAAAAAGACTAGATTAGAAAGATTAATAATACCCTGCTGACATTACTATTGATGATTTATGATTTTATTAGTTTTTAATCTACTTTTTATTATTATTACTATAAAAATAATAATAATAATAATAATAATAATATATTATTATTACTATTAATAACAATATAAATGATTATTATTACTACTATGATTATTATTGATTAATAATAATAATACAATTTATGATCCATCTCTAATAGTCACAATTTTCATCTTTGTTTTGGGCTTTAAGCCCAAAAAAATAAAATAAAATAAAATATTGACAAAAAATGACTGTAAAACATTGATTATTTATGCCAACAACACCTAAAAATTACTTATATATGAAGAGTTCATTTGCAAAAACTCAATTTTTCAGATTTCAATTTCTGAATTTTTTTCTGTAATTCAATTTTCAAAAATCATGTTTTTTCATTGTGCATTCCAATTAATCTCCATCAAACTCCAGTTGGGTTATTTTGATAACAAGTAAAAATAACTACAAAAATACAGCTAACTAACACAATAAAAACATAATAATAATAATAATAATAATAACATAATAAAAAAAACACATGATTTTTAACGATTTAAAAAAACAGAGTTATCTGTTTTTGGAGATAAACTCTTCATATATATATAGAGAGAGAGAGAGAGAGAGAGAGAGACCATTGTGTAGTGGTGTTGTTTGGTGCTGTTCTTTAGAGACCCGCCAAATGTTAGTATTTATTTACAAACCTGATATGAAAGTACCACTATCTGATTAGCTGTCTGTCTCAGCTCATCATTTAAGATTCAGACACAGTAATTGACTCATCAACGATTTCCAGACCCCCATCTGCATGATCACAACGGTGTCAAACTGAAGAGACGAGACAAAAGCATGGTGGTGTGCAGCTGCTGTGTGAATGCCTCTGCATGCTGCCCTGTTAACATTGTCAGTTTTAGTCTGGGTTGCAACATCTCAATCTGTCCTCCGGCCACTGGTCTTATCTCACGAACACAGCAAACCACAGCCTGACCTTTTCCTTTTGGAGATTTAAGCTTTAAGTGGTTGTAAGGTGCAGTTATTTTGCCTGACCAACTAATGATTGACCTTTAAAAGATACAAGAACTGAGAAAATGTAAAGACAAATGAGATACACTTCTCTTAATGAGCCTCAGATCTGCTTTGCATGAGGAATAAAGTTTCAAACAGAGCTTGAGACAGCTTGCATATGCTGCTAACCAGACACGTGCAGATCCTTAATCATCTGGCTAATGCAACATATGTAGTCTTTTGGATAAATAGTTCCAGACAGAAATATGCTCTTATGTGATGTTTAAATCTGTTGATTATACTCCCTTGTACAGAACAATGCTAAACAAACTGTCATTTCCTTTTAAAATGAAGCTATTCAGGCTATTTTAATGCAGAAGCCCACTCAGTGCTGGCAGTGAGACGGGTTCATGAACTACTGACTCACCTCCAGTAATTAGAGCTCCTGTGTTTTGCTGTGATGTGTGTGGATGTTTTAGAGATACCAGCACAGTATTTGCACTTTATTTGATTTGCATGTACTGTCTTGTGTCATTTTATTTACTCATCAGTATTTTCATCATGTTACCTAGTAAAATATCCCTAAAACATCCCTAAAACAAGATAAATTTACTTAGGAAGCAAAATTGCAGAAGACACTTAAAGAAGATTGTTTCCTGCTATAGAATAAAATAAATAAATAAACAAATAAATTAAAAAATGCTACTTTTTTTTAAAATATATTTTATATATATTTCACAATTCTGAGAAAAAGGTACAAATTGCAAGATATTGTAGAATTGCAAAATATAAACATGCAGTTCTGAGAAGAGAAAAAAAAATTCTCAAGAATTGAGACAAAAACATAATTGTCAGAAAAAAGTATTTTTTTATGTATTTATTATTCTAAAATGGAAAAAAAGAAATATGAAATGTAAACTGAACTACATTTCAGAATTGCAAGATATAAACGTAGAATTGCGAAATATAAACTTACAGTTCTAAGAAGAGAAAAAAAAAGTTTTTTTCTCGAGAATTATCTCAACTCATAATTGTCATGTTTTTTAATGTATTTAATGTTTATTATTGCAAGATTTGGGGCAGAATTGTGAAATGTAAACTGAATTCAGAGGAAAAAAGTCAGAATTCCTAGATATAAACTGTTTCTCACAATTCAGAGACATTCGGAGGGAAAAAACAAAAATCACAATTCTGAAAAAAATTTTCTTAATTTTTTTTTTAAGTTCATATCTTGTAATCTGACTTTTTTCTTCTGAATTCAGTTTTCATCAACTTTGTTTTTCTTGGAATAACACAAAAAGTTAAAATAAACAAATGATTTTTTTCCCCTGACAATGATGAGTTTTTAACCACACAATCCTTGAGAAAAAAGTTTTGCAAGATAAAAACTTAAAATTGTTAGAAAAAAGTATTTTTTAAATTTATTTTTTATTCTAAGAAAGTGAAAAAAACTGAATTGTGAGATGTAAACCAAATTCAGAGGAAAAAAGTAAAAACTGCAAAGATATAAACTTAGAACTTGCAATTCTGAAAAAAACTTTTTTTTGTGTGTGATTAAAAAACTCAATTGTCAGAGGGAAAAAACATTTTTTTATTTTAACTCTTTTTATTTGTTATTCAAAGAAAAAGCAGAATTGCGAGATGAAAACTGAATTCAGAGGGAAAAAGTCAGAATTACAAGATATGAACTTTTTAAAAAAATAAATACAAATTTTTTCTCAGAATTGTGATTTTTTTTTCTCAGAATTTCTTTTCAGAATTGTAAGACAAGAAGTCGCAATTACTTGGAAAAAGGCTGAATAAAGCTTATTTTTCTTGCTTCACTGGCAAGTAATTTTTTGTCTTACAAGCAAAAACTTACAACATACATAGTAAATGTTAGATTTAAAACATTTTGCTGCTGAGCTACTTAATTTAACCTAACTTGATTTAAGATATATTTTCTGAAAACGTTTTAATATCTTGTGCAATTTTTCAAATTTTCCCTGTCTTAAACGTCCAAAACTTTTTCTGGTATAGAAAATAGTATAGGAAGTGACAATGCTGTATAAGGTACTGTATGAAGGTCTTCAAATGTGTTTTCACTGTAAACACTTATAGCTGAAGTTCTTACTTGATGCTCAGTGAGGGCAGATCCATTACAGATAGTAGATCTGGATCAAAGTGATTTTAAATGTGATGATTTATTCCAACACAGGTCTTTACAATGGGTGATGCACAAGTGCCAAATTCATTTTGAATCCTGTTTTCATCATATTCATCAGTAACCAGCAAATGAATTCATAGCACATAAATTTATCAGTATTCCTGACATTTAGTCTTGTAACATTGATGCTGATAAAGGTCACAGAAAGTACCTCCATGACACCAGAATTCACATGAAGAACAGCTACTTTGATCACCTAACTGAACTCCTAGAACAACGCTGCGAGCTTGTTTCAAAAGACAGCCTGTAGGCATGAATTTACATGTGTCCTGTCATCACAGATATCTGTCCAGTGAGACCAGGTGATCTGTGAATTAATTGTGCAGTGCTTCCTGTGCAACAGAGAAAAACAATAACCCTGCAAGAACTAGAACTACAGCTCTTCATCAGGTCTTCATATCATATGTAACAGATTAGTACAGACATTTTTCCACATGACTGGATCTGAACAGTCGATCATCCAGAGTCAGACAAAGCAGCCCCTAATTTCTGCACCGTGATGACTGAAGAGAAGCACCATTAACATGTTCTTCGCTTCACCCAAACAGACAATTTTCAAGTCCCTGAGCTGATACTGAGCACATGAAACATAGTGGTGACAAATAAAGTAACAATTACCGAATTCATTTGTTAATTTGTTGGGGATTGATTGAGCAGACAAGGAGAAGATAAGGCAGTCTAGTCAGAGATGTTCAGAAAACAGGTTTTTGCAACAAACCCAGCCCAAGTGTAACTCAAAACTAGCCCAGTTGCATTCTGCAGGAAACCGGCTATCAAAATCGCTTCAAAATCATGTTCTTGGTGGTTGTCCTCATTCAAAATCACGTTCCAGGACAGCATTTCTCTTTAACAATCGGCAGCAACAGTATAAGTATCCCGATTTGGCGGGAAAACCGTGGACTTGGCAACACAGGTTTACACTTGCAGTTCAGTTCTTCTCAATTTTTTTATTTGTTTATTTTAGGGTTGCAACCTGTTTTGGTTCATTTAGAGGTCTTTGATCCATGTTGCATTCATATTTTAGTCAAACAGCACCAGAGTTTGTTTGGAACAAGGCCCACCTTTTCAATGGATCTTGGTCTTCTTTTATATAATATATAATATTTTATATAATAAAAAACACAATTTGTTAAGTCAGCTTAAAATAATTTGTTACACTACTGCCTTAAAATTTTAAGTTCAGTCAACTAAAATTTGTTTATTCAACTTGAAATGTGAAGTTGTACTAAGTAACAGCTTAGATATTTGTGTTTGCTAAACTTAACAGATGGATAAGTAACCCAGCTGCATTAAAATTTTAAGTCGATTCAACTCAAATATCTAAGTTGTCACTTAGTATAATTTAACATTTCAAGTTGAATAAACTTTTTGTGAGTTGACTGAACTTAAAATTTTAAGGCAGCCAGGTTACAAATTATTTTAAGTTGACTCAACAAATTGTTTTTTACAGTGTAGCTGCGTCAACATTTATTCAAATGAACTGCATTAACAAAGTTTAAACTGAACAAACTCTGGGTCCAATTTGTGATGGGTCCAGTCTCCAAAACTCCCAATACCTCTGGCTAGATGAGCACTGTAAAGAAAATAGTTGAGAAAACTTAAAAAAGGCAACTTGACACAGTAAGACTTTTGAGTTCTCTCAATAATAGGTTTTTAGTTTTTCCCAGTAAAGATACTTTGTTTAGCCAACATAAATTTGTTTGTTCATGCAATGCTGATTGTCTTATTTTGCTAATAGAAAAAGTCTTGTAACAGCAACTGAAACAACAATTACTGTCATTGAGGTAATTTATTTTTTATGTCAATTTTTTGTTTACAAATGACAAACATTGAATTGTGATAGAAACCGTAATGGATAACGTCTTTGTTCGTAAAACATATTACAAGACTAAGATAAGATAAGATTACAAGACTCCAGCAAATAGATATAAGTGGTTGAACATACTCTAGGCTTCAAAACTAGACATACAAACCTCAAGAACGGCTGCAATCAACAAATGTTAAAAAGATGAGCTCAGTGCAACAAATAACTAACAATAATGACAAAACAACAACAAAAAGTTTAAATTAAGTCAAACAGCAAAACAATAATCCTATAAGAGTAACTGCATAATTTATTCATGCTGTAATGCATGCTGGGAACTCACAACATTTCACAATTGCATTTTTTACACTGCAGTGGTGACAAAGTAACAATTACCACATTTATTTGTTGATTTGTTGGTGATTGATTGAGCTGACAAGGTGAAGATAAGGCAGTCTAGTCAGAGATCTTCATAACAAAATCAGCCCAAGTGCAACTCAAAACTAGCCCCAATCATGGCCAAAACAAGCTCAGTTGCGTTCTGGGGGAAAATGATCTATCAAAATCGCTCCAAAATCACAGTTGTCCTCATTCAAAATCGCGTTCCAGGAGAGTAACAACCTGCGGCAACAGTATAAAAGTATCCCGAATTAGCAGGAAAACCACAGACTTGGCAACACAGGTTTACACCAATGCTTGTTTGGAACGAGGCCCACCTTTTCAAGGCATCTTGGTCAGCTTTTGAGCACACCAAGGTCCAGATTGCTGCGTTGAACATTTATTCTTGTGTTGTGCACGTGGTACTAGCAACACGTGCCAACATGTGGTGGATTAACACAGCTGGATGTGAAGTGTGTTTTCAGCAATTCAAAGAATTCCATTCACTGACTCCAGTCACAGAAGTGGATGCACAACTCAATTCACCACTTGTTTAATGAAGCACCTGGTACCTGGAGAGTTGAAAAGTGCAATTTAAATAGATAAAACAATTTCATTAGTGTTTTGGCTTAAATCTGAAGTCTATTACGAAAGTCAGCCCACTTTGGAGACACCACACTAAATGTAAAAGCCTCGTGTATTCAAAGTGCTCCACAGGCATGGATGTGATTTCATTGTTTTATTAGATTTTGTAATCTCATTGATGTAGCTACACAGAACTAGCAAATCCTTTCATTAAAGAAAAAAGGCCAGTCATTGGTCTTATTATGTGTGCGATCTTGAGCTACATGAGTTACATGGAGTATGAAGACATTGCTCTAACATTACAGGATCCAATTACACCATGTAGGTCATTGCTTTGAACCTCCTGGATTTGTCTTCTCCCAGTATGATATTGATATTTACAGCACATGAGGTTTGTTTTATGACTCATATCAAGCACGCCTGTTTGTTTTGGGTTTATCACACAGATTTGTCACTGACATTTATGTAAAAGTAAAGAACGATAATCCACACATGGAAAAGTAACACGGCTGTTAGTTTCTGTCACACACACCAGTTTCTGTCACAATAAGAGACTTTACTATGCCAGTTTAAGAGTGTTAACCGCTAATTGAGGTGACTTCTATGATTACAAGCTGTTTTTACATGACCCGTCGGGTGTGTTGCAGTTTCTCTATTGCATTACACTGACTCAGGCCTGAAACACTATGCAAGTGCATGAGTGTTTCTAATTTTGCATGCTTAATTTTACTCATTGCATTCTGAAATCTGTCTGTAATACCTGGAGAAAGTCAATGGTGGTTGCTTGACTGGCATGGATGCTTTTTTTTTTTTTTTGAGTTTGAGCCAATAATTCCTTGCATTCAACCAAAAGTCAGAATACAAAGCTTTTTGGGTCCAAATGGTCAAGGTACAGCATCTACCAATGGGACCAACCTAACATGGCTTTAAAACAACATTGATTGTGAAAAAACACTACAAATGAAACACTGACAAATCTTGCATTCTCACTGTTGCCACAAGGGGTGCTATAGTGAACATTATTGTCATGGTAGTAGAAATAATAGAAATTAATTTATGGTGTTTTTATTCTTAATCATGAGATTAATCTTTTTAAATTACACATCAACAGTGGCACAACTGATGATATGTAACCTAGATTAAAAATGAGGTACTTTTTTATGGGTTGCATGATTACTTATTATTATTTATTTTTTTTTTTTTTTAATTAATATGATACACAATAATCCCATTCATGTCTGTGTGATTAATGAGTTAAAAGTAATCAAAAAGCAGTCAGACTACATTACCTAATACGAGTAATCCAGATGTTACTATAATTTCCGTCACATAATTTATCAGTAATGGACTACAATCTTTAAGTAATTTGCCCAGTTCTACACACCTCATATCAAATTATATCCATACGCATACAAAGGAACGAATGGATCTCACATTAGCAAACCTAGAAATGGTCACATTAAACATTTTGCTTTTCAGTTTGTTTTTTCTTCACTTAACCTACACTCTTAAAATAAAGTTTCAAAAAATTTTGCTTTTCTCCCACAGCGATGCCATACAAGAAGAATTAACCATCTAGTAAAATATATCTGAATTGGTCATGAAATAGCGATGAGCCGGCCAAAATATTTACATGAGAAAATGCAACTATTTTACGTTTTGGTGAATTGGTGGCTAATTTGTATTAATTCAAAGGATCTCACTCACACGTTTTTGGCAACACTTTAGAATAGGAAACGTATATTCACTATTATATAAAAGAGTTTTTCCTGAACAAACAACTTTTTTGCTGCTTATTAATAGTTAGTAAATTAGTTTGGTCACACTTTATTCTAAGGTCCAATTCTTGCTATTAACAAACCATTAACTACAACTTTTGCCTCAATAAACTCCTAATTTGCTGCTTATTAATAGCTAGTAAGGTAGTTGTTAAGTTTAGGTATTGGTTAGGATTAGGGATGTAGAATATGATCCTGCAGAATACTTACTACGTACAGAATAAGTACTAATAAACAGTCAATATGTCAATAACAGGCATGCTAATAAGCAACTAGTTAGTAGTGAGAATTGGTCCTTATACTAAAGTATTACCATTAGTTAAGTTTAGGTATGGGGTGGATAAAGGGATCTGAAATATGTACTGATATGTACTTTATAAGCACTAATAAACAGCTAATATGCTAGCAATATGCATGCTAATAAGCAACTAGTTAATAGAGAGAACTGGCCTTTAAAATAAAGTATTGCCACATTTTCTTATGATCTGCTTACACTCCACTGAAAATTAGGTTTAGGAATGAACCTTCATGCTTGTTTTTTTTTTTTTTTCCTAAAAATTATACTTTGTACTACATTGTACAAATTACGGAAGCCCATTTCGGCCACTGAATGAAAAATAAAAATGGTAATTGCAACTTTTTTTTCTCACAATTGTGAGTTTACATCTTGCAATTCTGACTTTTTTTTCTCTCAGAATTGTGAGATATAAACTCATAATTGCGAGTTATAAAATCAGAATTGTGAGATCTAAACTTGCGATTCTGATTTTTTTCTAAGAATTGCGTGATATAAACTCACAGTTGAGAGTTATAAAGTCAAAATTGTGAGATTTAAAGACAATTCTGAGAAATTTAGTTAAAATTGTGTGATATAAACTTGCAGTTGAGAGTTATAATCAGAACTGAGACAATTGCAATACAGAGAAATAGTCACAATTCTGAAAAAAAGTCAGAATTGCACGATATAAACTCGCAATTGCGAGAAAAAAAGTCAGAATTGTGAAAAAAGTCAGAATTGCACAATTTATCTCACAATTCTGAATATATAACTTGCAATTGCGAGTTTATATCACAGTAGCAATTAAAACCATTACAAATTGGGCAAAATGAAATTGCGAATTGAAAATATGCCTAATGGAAACAAGTGACTTTCGCAAAAATGCCCAAAAATGGAAAAAAAAAAGTTGTGATTTTTCAGGCAATTCGAAAAAGGAAAATTTCACAAAACTGCAATGGAAACGTTTTTTTTCTTTCACATTTACAGGTCACATGGTGTACGTAAAAAAAATAATTTGATCGTCAATGTACTATAACCTCCAAGAAACAATTAATAAGTGGCTGCTCTCAAGTATAAGGGGCTTTCCCTGCCATTAATGCTTAGATAATTTACAATGCATGTCTGCAGTCCCACAAAAATCCATTGCCATGACCTATCGTGAGAGCAAAAAAACATGCTTTAGTCGCATAACACCGGTTTATGGAAATGGCTTCATTTCGCAATAATTTTGTTATCAACATTTAGAAAATATCGCCAAATAACACATCTTAACTCCACATGAAATACTTGCACAGTGTTTTCAGTGATCTTCTTCTCTCTTGTCCTGACAGGTAATGCCTTTGTGGTGAGTTTGGCAATAGCAGATCTGGTGGTGGCCATCTACCCCTACCCGCTCGTCCTGACCGCCATCTTCCATGACCGCTGGATCGCTGGTGATATTCACTGTCAAATCAGCGGCTTCCTCATGGGGCTCAGTGTGATCGGCTCTATTTTCAACATCACCGGTATCGCCATTAATCGCTACTGTTACATCTGCCACAGCCTTAAGTACGACAAGCTCTTCTCCAACAAGAACACAGTATGCTACGTCGTCCTGGTCTGGGCATTGACGATCCTGGCAATCGTCCCAAACTGGTTCGTGGAGTCTCTGCAGTACGACGCGCGCGTCTACTCGTGCACCTTCGCCCAATCGGTGAGCTCGCTCTACACCATCACGGTAGTTGTGGTGCACTTCATCCTGCCCATCGGCATCGTTACATACTGCTACCTGCGCATCTGGATCCTGGTCATACAGGTGCGCAAGCGGGTCAAGCCTGACAGTCGGCCCAAGATCAAGCCTCATGACTTCCGGAACTTTCTCACCATGTTTGTGGTGTTTGTGTTGTTCGCCGTCTGCTGGGCTCCGTTGAACTTTATAGGCCTGGCGGTGGCGATCCACCCCAGACTGGGTCAGGCCATACCCGAGTGGCTCTTCACGGCGAGCTACTTCATGGCGTACTTCAACAGCTGCCTCAATGGTGTTATATATGGAGTGCTAAACCACAACTTTCGAAAAGAGTATAAAAGGATTATACTAGCTATTTTCAAGTTTAACTGCTGAGTTGTCACAATGAGACAAGCACTGTGTCTTTCTTAAAATCTGTAAGTTGTTCAAAAGCAACTGACTTTTGAGTGCAACGTAATGATGCATCTATTGTGATTTGAATGTTTTTATTGTTTGATTTTGTTATACCAAATATAGACATATTTTGCATCACCGTATGTACATGCTTGAATTTGCACAGAATGATATATGTTTGTACCTGCGTTTCTTGTTTACATATCATTGACACAATATGTTCTTATTTAAAAATGTTATGTAGATCCCAACACTAATAAAATTAAAATCAATGTATTTTTTTTGATGCCTAAAAATGTAGTGTTTAAATATAAAACATTTAAAAATATTTTCTGAAATGCATTTGCTTTTAAACATGTCATGTGATTTTTATTTTCAGTATTATTGTACTCATGTACAAAAAACTACCGTGGGTTGTTTTTCATGTCAGCGGGTTGAAGTGACCCCAATAATCTAATATTTATCCTCCTGAATGCAATTTTACCAAGGGAATCCCACCAAAAAAATGTGTATTTTACCCCTCGAAATGCGATCGGGCTACTTTTGGGGTAGTTTTGAGTAGCAATTGGGAGGCTTTTGTTTTGAAAACCTGGCAACCCTGCTGATCGCGGTGTCTTAGTTTTGTTAAATATTTGGGAGAAAGATCTACGAAAGTGAATTTTTGAAGTACTAATGGAGCATATTAAATCATGAGAGGATCTTCAGGTTATAATTAAGATTATGATTAAACCTAAATCTACATATCATTTGCTCTGTTTAATTAACTCAATCAGTTACATTTTATTAGGGTGACATAAGTCACATATTTGAAGAGACTTGAGATTTATTATTAAATAGGAAAATATATCTATGTTATGAATGAATTAAAATGAGCATATATTAATGAGGATTTTAGGAGATTTTGATAAGCATATTTTTGCTGTGCTAAATGAATCGACTCTATTATTTGATACCTCAGTTGCAAAAAAGAATGTATGATTATTTTACACAAATAAAGTAATACAATTTAAAATACGAAAATTCATATTATATCTTGTTTTCTGGGTAAAACTAAGAAAATGAATTGAAAGAGTTATAGCAGTTTATCAATCCATTAGATTCATGAACTTGAATGTCGCAAAAAATGCACAAGGAATCTGAAGTTTCTTTCTGAGTGTTGCAATGGAAAGCACTTCTATGTATCTTACAAATACTTGTGTGTTTGTGTGTAAAGGTGGAAATCAAAAAAATGTAATGCTGTATTATCTGAAATCTCCACCGCACATTTTCTGATCAAATATTTATTAAACAATCATATTTTTATATGTAAACATTCCTATGAATGCACTGGGAATCCGCTGCATTCATGTTTAAAAGTAACAAGTCTTAATAAAATTTAATCACTGTGCAACATGTTGTGAAATATTCACTCTACTTTGGGGAAATGAAGGGGTGTTTCACTCATAAACATAAAGAAACTTTTTCTGCCATGTGGTTGTTTTCATAGATGAACACCAGACATACATGTTTGATTAGGCGCATGTTGTCAAGTGTTTTACAAACAATAAATACAAATCAACACACGTTAGAAACCAACGCTTGCCCCAGGCAGTTCTCTTCATGTTGTGCTGCCAGTCATCATTATCCATTCAGAGCAGGTTCAGCTGAAGGAGAAGTATAGATCTCTGACAGGGAGCTTTGTGGGTCAGTGAGGACAAATAGCTTGTAGATGGTGGATTTATGCCTCAGGGGTTGAAAACAAAACGGAAACGTCACACAGATGCCGAGACTCACACAAAGCCACAGTAAAAGTTAGCTTATAACACTGCTTAAATTATGCTCCATTAGGAGCAGGTATGATTAGATATGCTTACATGATTGTTCCTGCTTCAATGTGAGTTGAGCTCTATCGACAGCACCATTACTACAGAAAATCATTGTACACAGATTGCATTTAAAGGGATGTGCTTACAGTGGAAACATATTGGGTGGCGATTATTGAATGGAATATTAAATGTTAAAATACTTGAAATTATATTAATGATGGTGGCTTTCAAAACTACTTCATCAAGCTTTGAAACTTTTGCAAATCATTTTTTAACCTGTGATTCAGGGCATGCATGCAAACTACCAAAATCATGTGATCTCAGTAATTGAGACAAAAATTTTAAAGCGATAGTTCATCCAAAAATGAAAATTCTTTGATTATTTCGTTACATACCCGTAAGACCTTCGTTCATCTTCGAAACACAAATTGAGATGTTTTTGATTAAATCCAAGAGCTTTCTGACCCTCCATAGACAGCAATATAACTACCACGTTCAAGGCCCAGAAAGATAGTAAGGACATTGTTAAAATAGTCCATGTGGCATCAGTGGATGAAGCTACAAGAATACTTTTCTGTACTTTTAGTGTTCTGAAGCTGAACAAAGGTCTTAAATGTTTGGAACGACATCAGGGTGAGTAATTAATGACAGAATTTCATTTTTTGGGTAAACTATACCTTTAATAGGTCACCACTAGGGGGCGATCAATGGGAACCCACAAACCAAGTTTTACCTGACCTTAGACTAAATTTGTAGACCTTTTTAGTGTGAGATGTGTTTAACAAAAAGGAAGAGTTTCTCTTATTAGTTGCTCATTATGTTATTTTACACAAACTTCATATTGGTCGCCTAATAGAGGACAATTGCATTTAACAGGTCACACTTTCAATAAAACCTTTGCAAATTGATTGTAGGTGATTGTTTTTAAGCATTTACGGCCTTAATTTTTCTATGCGTTTCCATTGTTCTGACTATTAAAAAGTGACTTTGTAAAGTAACTGGTTCAACTGATTCACAGTTTCAAAAAGTCAGTAACACTTCATTATAAGGACCAGTTCTTACTACTAAAGGGGTCATCGGATGTCCATTTTCCACAAGTTGATATGATTCTTTAGGGTCTTAATGAAAAGTCTATAATATACTTTGGTTTAAAATTCTCAATGGTTGTGTAAAACAACACCCTTTTTACCTTGTCAAAATTAGCTCTGCAAAAATCAGCCTGTTCTGGTCGAGGCTGCTTTAAATGTTTAGGCGCTAAACTTGCTAACTAGCACGTTATTAAGAAAGGTAATTGCAGAGATTCATAAAAAAACCCTTATACTCACTTCTGCTGTAAGTGAAGCTGGATCACGAAAGATTTGCTCGAACATAGACACATTTATGTAGATCGGGAGGCGCATTCCCTTCACAAACAAACTTAATCCACTGGATCTTCAGCGGCTCAGATGTCAGGAGTAAATGACGACCACTATGTTCATTATTACATCCAGCAACACAACACCTCAATCGTTAACTTACATCCCTGCTCCAGCATCGAAACAATGGAGGTTGGACTGTGACAGCTGATCTGAGGAAAAACGTTCATGTCAATCAACTATCGTGGGAGCGACCTCTGTTGGTGTGATGCCACACTGACAGGCATCTGAGAATGGCTCGATTTGAAAAAGATTACATATTTTTACAGATTAATTAAAAACCACTGCATGGATTTTTATCATTATAGGGTAGATGTGTACATACACTGCCAACACACATTAATGTTCAAACAACATGAAAAAGTGAACTTTGCATCCGATGACCCCTTTAACAATTCGCTTATTAGAATGCATATTATTATCATGTTGGCTGTTTATTAGTACTTTTAAAGCACATATTAATGCCTTATTCTGCATGCCATATTTTAGATCCCCTATTCCAACTTCATACCTAAACTTAACAACTACCTTAATAACTATTAATAAGCAGCAAATTAGGAGTTTTTTTATGCAAAAGTTAAAGGTGCAGTGTAATATTGACAGCTAGTGATAAAAAATAGGTACTGCAGCCCAAATTCAAACAATTGGAGAGCGTTGTTTGTCCCGCTCCTCCTCCTCAGACTCACATGGGTTGCCAAATTGAGACACTAACAGGAACAAGTGCAATTGACAATGGATGTGCTACAAGCTTTACACACTGTAAGTTGATTATGTTTTAATATTCCTCTGGTCACAGAGCTTTTTAGATGGATGCCAAGGTGTTTTGAGTCAAGTAGAATCTGTGATTTCTGACTACACTGTTTTCCTCCATCTGGCAACCCGGGTGTGAAAATCCTATTGGATAAACTGGCAGTGGGCGGAGTCACACAGATCAAAACAAAAACAGACATTCTGACATGGAACACACATTTTAAGTCGAATAATTGGCTGTAACAATGATTTTTCAGAGAAACAAGTTGTAAACTTAGCATTTTTTAAAAACATTTGCAAACACTGGACCTTAAAACAAAGTGTGACCAAAAAATCATGTTTCTCACATTATGCTGTCTAATAAGTTTGATTGGATATAATCACTTATTATAGGGCTCTCTCGAAAATCTGATTGGTCAATTATGTAATTAAGTGGCCAGATATTTCCAAATATTCAGTGTTGACTATAGCTATGCTCCATATTAATGTGCTCATCCAGGTAAGTGAAACCAGCATGACTTTTATGTCTCTCTCGTATCATCTGTCTTCAGAGGACTTCTTATTAAAATTAATTGCAGGAATCATGCTTTTTTAGACTAAATGTTTTGTACATTGTAATAGACTGTTTTTTCTTAGTAGTAACTTTAACATAGGTTCAATGAATTCAATATTTTGGTCAATAATAACTCATAAATTCAATATTTCTTGTCTCCATACAACATTATTATTAACATTTATTCATTAAGAAGTCGCCTTTATCCAAAGAAATACAACAAGTGATTCAAGGAGTCAGTAAACATGAAAAACGATGGAAAAGTTTCAGAAATCATTCTGAATTGCACAAGACAGAACAGGGAGAGATTACGGTACAGTCAAAGCATAGAAGAAAAAACTTTTTATTAATTTGTTACCTATTAACAAGCTTCACATTTTGTTGACGTCAAAACTCACAAAATTCATCCGTGTCCTGGTAAATGCTAGCCAAATTACACAGATGCCAGCGTTGATGGGTCATGTATCTTCTCTTCCATGAACAAAAACTACACAAGGTAACAGAAAACACGACCCAGACTAATTAAATACAGCTTCACAAGCTGCAAGTGTAAATATGGTTTGTGCCGACCACAATATGTTCTGCGTGGTGAATTTCTGCCTGCCGAGAACATCAAACCATGAAATTGTGCAATAAGTAATTTTCGGGTTGGATCTCCACTAGATGTTTAACAACAAAAGCTGGGTTTGGAAGCTAAATCAGATCATAATGTGACACCTCACGCTATTGTGTGGAAGAATATCAACATTTTAACAAAAACACAAGTCGCAAATTCTACTTTTAACTCAGAGGAATGCCTTTTTCCCACAGGTCTCCAAAGTTGATGTGTATTGTAATCAACAGCATGCTACAGACCCTGTCTGTAGAGCTTAACCTGTATTGAACCAGGAACATTTCTGTATTTCTTTCTTGATGCAAGTCAGACATTACTTGACCTTCAGCACATCCTGCACACTGCTGGACACTTGGAGTTCTTTTGTTGTTTGTTGTTTTGTAAAAAACGAGCAGCTGGAGAAAAAAAAAAAAAAGTAAGAACATTTGAGGCCCAAAACTACATAATAGACCATGGTCAAAACTTTACTTTAGTCCACACTCTATTTTTCCTTATAAATAATGACAACCTACCATTGCAATTTCCTTTTGATCTGTCGAAGTACAAAACACCGTTATTGCAATCTCTGACACAGTATTGCGGATGCTAGCCTTTACCACGCCAACCAATCAAAGCTTTGCCATGATGCAACTTCAATGAAAGAGTTGTAGATTACAAATCAACATTTGCAGTTCGTTCATTTAAGCAGAAGTCATATTAGAAGGTAATAAAAGTAAAATTAATAAATAATTAAAGCTATAATTCACACAAATCATCCATAAATGTCTGCAGAAAGCAAACACAGGTTATCACAGCAATGCTGATATTCAGTGATGAAATGTGTATTTTATTTCTCTGCACATTTTCCCTCATAAAAAGCCATATTCTACTGGTATGTGTCACATGCAAGCATCTCAACAGACACTGAATGACTGCATGTGTTAAAATTCATCAGAGCTTTTCAAAGATACAAAGCACTACCTTTACAAATGCACCTCTTAAAGTGCTGCCCTTTTAAAGATTTCTAAAACTAATGTGACAGGAAGTATTTCAGCTTCATTTCAAAATACCTTCACCTTTAAAAGGATAGTTCACCTAAAAATTTTAATTCTGTCATTAATTGCTCACCCTCATGTTGTTCCAAACCTGTAAGACCTTCATTCATCTTCAGAAGACAAATTAAGATATTTTTGATGAAATCCGAGAGCTTTCTGACCCTGTATAGACAGCAACGCAACTTTGATTTTATGTAATTTTATGAAGCTACAAGAACACTTTTTGTGCACAAAGAAAACAAAAATAACGACTTTATAGGGGTCATATGATGTTGTTAAAAAGAACATTATTTTGTGTATTTTGTGTAATGCAATGTGTTTATGCGGTATGCGGTTTAAAAAACAAATTATTTTCCACATACTGTACATTATTGGTGCTCCTCTCAATTTTTACAAAGCTTATCATTCTGAAAAGCGATCCGGTGCGTTGTGATTGGCCGAATACCTCAAGCGTGCGATGGAAATGTTACGCCCCTTGCCATGCTGTGATGCCGTTTCCCGGCGCGACGAGGCAAACACAATAAAAGCCATTATAAATGAGGCATTTGTTGCATCCAGTGGTGACATAACTACTGATTATAATTGACTCATACTATCTTTTTACGCGTTGCGTGGCGCCGCGTAAACATAACACCACGTCTGCATTTGTGATCGTAGAAACGACAAACAAGAACTACTCTACACTGCTCAAAACTGGCGTTTAAATAGTCAGTAGCAGATTCTTAAAATATGAAAACGTACTTACAGTACAGGACGTGAAGCACCAGGCTGTCCTTGCAACGTAACCCTCTGTGTAACGTTACAGCTGGCATTATAGGCTACTCTCCCAGGTTTCAGGAAACAGTCCTCCGTAAAATGCGCAGCACCCACTCGAATTTTTGCGTTGTACTATTGTACAACTGTGTTGTACATATAACTTAACCACTGATTTCTAGTTGTGTCCTCATTTGGAAGGCTAAACAAAGTACTTTCGCGGCATCTCCACAACATGGCGGCGACTGCAACAATACTGTATTACTTACTGTTGGAGAAAGCCTAACGGCTAACTTGGATCACGTGTCCGTTAATAACCAATCACATTACAGCAATGACGTCACTGGATTTCACACAATCGCCATTTACGGATACCATAGCAATGAATGAGAAATGCGTAAACTGAATCCCACTTGTTGCAAAAAGTCAGTGACTTCTCTTATAAAACTAAAAATAATTAAATCCAAAAGTATTGTATAGTGTAAAATATGTTGAAGATTAGCAGACAGGCTGTTGATTAATTAAATGATAAGCCGTTTCCTCTAAAAAGCTGTTTATTCAGCGTAGTGAAGCCTCTCTTCCACTGTCTTCCATCCAATGAAAACAGCCTTTAGTTTCCTTTCCCACATACTGCCAGACCGGAAGTGTTAGCTTTAGTCGTTACGCTTTTCTGGCTAATGGTTGCAGGCTTGCCATCCAGTGGCTTTGAATACTACAGCCGGTATAAAAAGTTACTCATTCTTTCTGTGCATACACATATGGGCGGTGTTATGCAAATCTACCCACACCGTGACGTAGACGTGTGGGGGCGTTTAAACCATACGTTTTAGGAAGGCGTGGCTGATTCTTAACCTTTATAATAAATATTTCTTAGAGGTTTGAGACTTTAAGCTTTGCAACTTTACAGATCTTATATATGCACAAACAGCTTGCAACACTCCAAAGAAAAACAAGAAACCGCATCATATGACCCCTTTATTCAATAATTTCTTCTCTTCTGTGTCAGTCTTCAACGCACGTTCAGTTAAGATTGAACTACTGATGTCACATGGACTGTTTTATCGATATCGTTACTCTTTTCCTTGAACGTGTCATTGCTGTCTATGCAGGTTCAGAAAACTTGCATTTCATCAAAAATATCTTAATTCATATTCTGAAGATTCTTATGGGTTTGGAACGACATAAAGGTTGAGTAACTAATTACAGAATTTTCATTTTAGGTAAATTAACCCTAACAGAGTACCCCGAAGTATGCATACTCTTGATTGGAAAACATTGTCCTGCAACAAAAGACGCAGGGAGAAAAAACACACTTGAAAAAGAGGCAGTACACTTGCAAACATCAAAACAGGCTATCGGTACTTTAATTCAAACACAGAGCACATAGCAGCTCTCAAGACCTGCTGTTTTAAATCAACTAGAAATACAATGAGGCGACTTCAACAGGTGGACCTTGAAACTCTCATGTCAACAAATAAATGAGCTAGTAATATGTACAAAAATGAGCAATGTGACATTTCTCTGTTTGCAATCTCACCTTTACATACTTTTGAAACAAGGTAAGCATGCATAAACGACCTACAGCATATGTACAATAAGGCAAAAATCCATGAAATCATAAAAAGTTAAAAAAACTCTACAATTACAAAAGCTGCAGTTAAGTGCAACTGCAAAAATTACAGTAAATGATAAAAAAAAAAATTCCAGTCAATAACTTTGGCACTGCCATCAATATATATATATATATATATATATATATATATATATATATATATACATATATATATATACATACATATATATATACATACATATATATATATAGCAAAATCATACAACTAAAACCAAAAATTCAAGTACCCCAGTAAAAAGTGTTTAACACAATAGTACAAATGTTTTAAAATTAAAGTTACTCAACATGCACACAGTTAAACACACTCCTGAACTTGTTTTGTGTGCTAAACATCATGAGATCTGGAGCCTGTTTTAAAACAATTATACACTGCACATCTGGAATAAGATCTGGCCTCGATGCTGAAAAAGCTACAGCTGGTAGATAAAAGACAAAAAAGTAGAAAAATCAAGTCCTATCAACAGATTTCACTGTGAGATGACTCACTGATGGCACCTGTTGAATATAAAAAAAAAAACAGTGCGAGAGGACACAAATAAAAATAAACCAATGAAACATTACTTAAAATGCAAATCAATTAAAAAACAGAATCTAAAAAGCAGACATGTGCAGATTAAAATATTTCAAGACCACTGATCTGACATATGTTTTGACTGCTTGAGACTGAGAGGTACCAGATATTGTGTAATTGTGCAAACATAAAACATTCTAAATGGATTTTCCACATATTTACAATCTAGGTTGAGTCTGTGTGTAATATGCAGAAGTAAATAACTCGCTTTTGGTCTTGAAAACAAGAGCAAGGAATGCAAATACACATTTACAAACTTGCTCACATCACTTCTTTTCAGATTCACTGAGAATCAGTTTGAAACACTGTAAACAAGACATTAAAATGAGCAATATAGATATTATTCTGTTAACATTCGCCTTTAAAAGGCGGTTTGACCCTACAAATGGGTTCATTAAAACCAATGTAACTTGGGGACTTGATATGAAGAGACTTCAGTGCTGTAAAAACCGAAGGACAAAAACACATAAGAAATCCATGAGCCATCTACAGACGTTCAGTAAGAAGAATCCCAAGCGAAACCGAGCAGAAATCAAAGGAGCATGTAGTGAGTAAATGATTCAGTGGGTCTGTACGGCCTACATTTATTCTGTCGCTCTGTCAGCGTTCACAGCAGCTGAAGGAGCGTGCTGTTGTGTCTGTTGTTGTTCCGTGCCACGATCTCCTGGATGGAGATGTACGTCCCTGCCACAAAGCCCACAAAGCCAATGAGACTGATGACGATGTCCTTGACCATCACCCAGGGCTTCATGTCTTCGTTATGGAAGGTGATGATCTGAAGCAGGGGAGGGATGATGAGGGCCAGAGCGCTGCTGCTCACGGAGCCCACCAGAGAGATGACCAGGTCAAGCTCCGGGATCAATATGGCCAGAGCACCTGCGGTGAGACAGCAAAGGAACATCACGTTAAACCGCACCACCACTTCTGGCCGCTCGTGAGAGTTTGAGCGGTGTTTATAGTGTAACGTAGCCGGTCATAAAAGTGTGATTTTATCTCTCACGTTTTTTATCTCTCTCACATTTTTAGGCTCAAGCCTCTTAACTGTTATAAATTCACTGTAAACCACGGCTTCACAGTGATTATTGCTTTTATAAAATGGTTATTTCATATACATAGTAAGGTCTCACAAAATATAACAGAGCAAACAAAATGTAATGACATTTATAAAAACATTATTCTTCCGCCAAACAATGTAGTTCCTCCAAAACATTTGTGGTCACAACACACAGGTGTAAACAAAGGTGTAGGTGTATAAACGCGGCTCAACCAATCAGAATCAAGGACCGGAACTATCCATTTTATAATGCATATTAAAGTAGTGTTTATAAGCGCAGTGCTGCTTTGTTTACAGCGGTAACCAAGGAAACGCTGTATTGCTGCTGATCCGTAAGCGCCACCTGCTCTCAGAGAGTGAATTTGTGTTCTCATTCAGCCCATCTGCTGTTTTTGTAGTTTTATGTTGTATAATTTTACAAAGCTAAAGTGGATATATTGCATGCTGATATTTCTTCCAAGCTAGGAAAGAGATTTCCTTCTTGTTTATATGAATAGATTTCCTTCATTTGTATTATTATACAAATTATTATTTAATTTGTCATTTGTATCATTTACTTATTTGATTTGGGATTTGTTTTAAAATGCAACTTTATTATTTGACATTAGTGACGTTTAAATTTCACAACTCATTTAAATAAAATCGTATTTAAAGAAAATTGTATTGTGAATCGTATGATATTGTGAACTGAAATTATTTCCTCACTTAGTATTTTTGACTTATTATTCTTGTTTTTCAACATTTTTGAATCAAGATACATTTTGGAGAAACAAAATGACTTGTTTTCCAAAGCCTTGCTTTCTGAAAAAAAATAACAATTTTCTTCGCTAAAACAAGAAAAAGTTTCTGCCAATGGGGTAAGAAAATTAATCCTAAATCAAAGGAAAAACAAGATTAGTTTTATTGCCGCATTTTCAGATTTTTTTTTTTTTTTGAAGGGATAGTTCACACAAAAATAAAAATTACCCCGAGATTACTCACCCTCAAGGTATCGTAGATGTATATGACTTTCTTCTTTCAGACAAATCCAATCGGAGTTCTATTAAAAAATGTCCAGGCTCTTCCAAGCTTTAGAATGGCAGTGAATGGGTGTTATTTTTCAATAGTCCAAAAAACGTCAAAAAACGTCAAATAACGTCCAAAAAAACCCCGCATCCCTTCATCATAAAAAGTGTCCAACACAGCTCTGGGGGGTTAAACTTCGATTCCTTTGTTCCTGTAAACAATCCCTGGTTCTCATGAGGACCAAGTGACATATTCTCACTTACACTACACTTACATCCTACATCATCCATAGGACAATACGACAGTCAGCAGAAGATAGAGATTACTGTTTATAAAGTTTATAAAGAGTAAATATGAACATTTTTCTTACAAAAATGCATTGATTTGCTTCACGAGTCCTTTATTCATGGATGGTGATCCAATGGATGGATGCACTTTATTAGACTATTGAAAAATAACACCCATTTACTGCCATTATACAGGTGGCAAGAGCCAAGACATTTGTTTTTTTTAATATAACTCCATTTGTATTCATCTAAAAGAAAAAATTCATATACATCTAGGATGCCTTGAGGGTGAGTAAATCATGGGGTAATTTTCATTTTATGGTGAATTATCACTTTAAGAATGTTTAGATGTGTGTAATAGAAAACAAGACAAAAATACTAAGTAAGAATTTTTTTCCCTTCATGGTTATTATTGGCATTCTGCTTACAGAATAATCTGTTTCTGGCATGTAATTGAAAGTAAACTCTTGTAGCTTCTGTCTGGGCTGCCCGTCACAAGAAGGACAGACTAAAGAGACAAAAAACTATGGCCCTAATAGTCACTTTTTTGATGATTTAATCGGTTAGTCGCAGAAAAAAATATATTATTTATTTATTTTCATGTATCCTATAGACTTTATGGAGCTCCATCCCTTTTCAGCGCTGTGCTCTTTGTCGTCTGTCTTCTGTTTTGTATTTCCACAGTGTGAAGGTAAGGTTGTACAAATTTATGAATGAACCTTTCGTTTTAAAGTCTTCCCAGTCTACTGACATTTCTTATGACATCCACTTCAAACATTACAATGCACATGATAACTTTCATTAACTACAATAAATACATCCACTTCACCAGCGCTATCAAAACCAGTCTGAAGCAGAAATATTTTTAAAAAGATGTTTTGCATTTTAATAAAATCCTTGTAAATGTCTCCTTGTATTCCTTTATAAAGGAAAAACACATTATTTGTTACATTCACACTGCGCCTTATTGTGCTCCTTGGGGAAAAAAGTAAACATCAAGCTCTAGAGAGGGAAATATGTAAAAAGCCAGAATCTGAACGTAATGCTGATGAGTGCATTTCATGTTAAGGAGAGGACAGTGGCCATGCTGCGCGCTGCTTTGGGAACGACCTATCTTGATCTGTCACTGAGGGGATTGAAGTACCCATGGAAAAGCCCTGTTCCCCACCAAACAAGCCGTCTCTGATGTCTGACGCTCTCCTCCGAATGTTCCTCTGTTTTTCACACTGTGCACTGCAGGAAAACACACCACAGCTTTTAAAACTTCAAACGCTCACATTGCACATTCCTGTCTGTCACACATGAACACACATTGGAGCGCACACCCACTTCCTGTCACTTGTTGTTATTTTGTAGGGGTTATCGGCTGTTCGCTTTCTTCTCATTTGACATATAAGCCTGTTTGAACCCGGATATCTGGTAAATCAACATTGAAAGGCTGATCTTTCAAACATCGTGCCACAACCCACGCTCCTGAAGACTTTGGTGAGGGAAACCGAACTGGACGGCCTGCTTTGTAATATGTTGTTTTGAGAGGTCACATTTTAAGCCCAAATAGTCCAAAGGGGTTGAGATGTAGGTCACTTTGAAGATTTGAGTGGAAAACACCAAGAAGATTACAAAGCAGACACAGGTGACAGATCCCCTTTGGGGACTGAGAGCAGAACAAGGGTTTAAAAGCTATTGCAAAGTAAATTCACATTAAGGACATGTGCTGGATCAATTGATGGATCCTAGTAAGCTCGGCTCTTTCGACAAACTAAATTGTATAGGCGTCCGTGAGTCCTGGCCGGTGACTCATCGGTTCCTTAATGTGATGATAGAGGACATGAATTTGTGGAAAGATTAGAAACACATTACAGGAAGATTACTGTATGGGTCAATGACATAATGCTACTTTAAAAAGGCAGATCATCCATACACAATTAGAATGACTTGAATAAACCTCTTCTGTTATAAGCACGTTTTTCATTTCTGAATTATTTTTTAAGGAATAAATTCAAATAATTCAGAGCGATTTAACTGTTTACACTTGGTATTAAGATGCATTTTGGTCGATCGGATCACATGTGGACAGTGGAGACACATACACTAAAAAAACAAAACAAAAAACAATTTGTTGAGCCAACTTAAAATAATTTGTTAACCTGCTGCCTTAAGATTTTAAGTTCAGTGAACTCAAATAAGTTTAGTCAACTTGAAATGTTAAGTTGTACTAAGTGACAACTTAGATATTTGAGTTGACTGAAAAAAAATTAGTTTGTTAAACTTAAAAGCTGGGCTCGTTACCCAGCTGCCTTAAGATTTTAAGTTGAATCAACTCAAATATATAAGTTGTCACTTAGTACAACTTACAGGTCCAGAAGAAAGATATGAACATCTTGGAAGACACAGGGGTGGGTAATTTATCAAGAAATTTTAATTCAGGAGTGAACTAATCCTTCACGGTTGTCAAATTTCATGATATGTATGAATTAAAAAATATTTCATATTTGTGGAAAAAAAAAAAAGTTGAAAATAATGAGTAAGATTAATTTTTACATGCTATTTTTGAGTCTTTGAGTTTATTTTTTGTTGCAGACTCAAAGTAATATTGAGAAAATACATTTGAAAAGGTCTGAGCTCCTCTGACTGAACACTCTGACATCTTGTCTATATTAGTTTGCAGTCGTCATCATTCAGCCAGAAAGATTTCACAGAGCACATGCTTTAGACAACAGCTGGAGCTCTACCGCCACATCCTCATGTCTCTGCTCAATGTTTAGTAATTCATGTCCTTTCCCAAATTTCAGAGATCAAGGCCAGCGCCATATCAGAGACAGCTGCCATCTGTTTCTCTGTACTCAACCGGCTACGTTCACAGTCCCATAACGATGGCTCGACATCCTAAACGAACTGTCCTTTACGAAATACAATGGTGTTAAAAAGCTCAGTCAATAAGATTATTAATGTTTAAAGAAGCCTCTTATGCTCATCAAGGCTGCATTTATGTGAACAACAATACAGAAAAAAACTGTAAAATTGTGAAAAATTATTGCAATTTAAAAAATATATATATTTTTATTTGAATATACTTTAAAATGTAATTTATTCTTATGATGCAAAGCTAAATTTTCAGCATCATTACTCCAGTCTTCAGTGTCACATGATTTCTTCAGAAATCATTCTAATATGCTGATTTGCTGTCAATAAATGCTGTTATTAATAATGTTTTAGTCATCAAAGAATCCTAAAAAAAAAAAAAAGTATCACAGGTTTCAAAAAAATATTAAGCAGCACAACTGTTTCTAACATTATTATATTATATTACATAATATTATTCAAATGAATAAATCAGTATATTAAAATGATTTCTGAAGGATCATGTGACACTGAAGATTGGAGTACTGGAGCTGAAAATTCAGCTTTGCATCACAGGAATAAATTACATTTTTCTGTATTTTTGCTCAAATAAATGCAGCCTTGGTGTGCATGAGAGACCTCTTTAAAAACATTCAAAATTTTACCGATCCCAAACTTTTCAACAGCAGTGCACACTGAAATCAGTGCAGAGAAAGACTGTATTTGATCTAATCCAGTGATTAATTGGACGTCAGGCACATTCCCAGGTCCGAGTGAGATTCCCTCATCCATTTCAGCACTCACCTCTGGCTCACCTTGACATGTCACTGAAGCCACGTCTGGAGTCAGCACATTTCTCCTCTTGGAAAGGAAAACGGCTCTGCCTTGCCAATTGAAGAGCTTCTAGATTAATGAGGTCTGCCACTTTATTTAAGCTATTTTTATAAAGGCAGTTCTTGCACAGCAAGCATTTGATTTGCACGCACAGCAACTCTGACAACTGTGCTTTGAGGCAAATTGATTTATGTATGGAATAATATGAGAGAAGCCCACTTTCAGACCTTTAGAGAAACTCAAAAAGTGTCAAGCGAAAAAGGTGTCAAACTACAGAGGATATAAAAGCTGTTGGCAAGGGACATCATTTCCCATTAATCATATTTAACCCCAGAGCACGGTTTTATAGGCTCAGCACAGTATGATATTCATTATCAGATCCAGCGCGTATCAAGCACATTTGCTATACGGTTTAAAATGGCATAAGCAGACTAGACTTTTACTCTTACTGAAGAAAAAGTGAATGCTGATGTGTAAAATGCCACAATGCTGCGCTCAATGTCTATTCTTTTCTGTTTTATAAGTTCAGTTGCTTATAAAATGAACAGCACACTCTTCCACAGCATACTGCATAATTTAATGTCATTAAATGTTTAACAATAGTATTTAAATGTTATTATCAAAATAAAAGAAATTATGCTATTTAAATAATATAAAATAATCCATTTATCAAGGCCAGAATCACTACAACTCTATTTAATGAATAATTATAGCATTTAACATATTTTAAAACCATCATTTATAATATTTAACAGGCCTAAACTGTTACATTAATAGATTACTAATTATATAAATATTATTTACACTATCATTTAAAAGTCTGGAGACAGTAAGATTTTTTAATGTTTTAAAAAGTCTTTTATGTTTACTCAGGTTGTATTTTTTAAATAAAAAATACAGTAAAAATGGTAACATTCCAAAATATTATTACAATTTATAATAATAAAACAATATTTATATATATATATATATATATATATATATATAATACATTAATTAAAATATTTATATAATTAATTATAATTATTAAAATATATTTTTTTTATTTTTAATATATCTTTTCAGCATCATTACTCCAGTGTTCAGTGTAACATGATTCAGAAATCATTATAATATGCTGATTTGCAGCTCAAAAAATATTTTATATTACTGTCAATGTTGTGCTACTAAATATTTTTATGGAATACAAAAACTTTTATGGAATATAAAGTTCAAATAACATACCATAACAAAAAAAGAGAAAGCTTTTACTGTCACTTCTGAACAACTGAATGCTTCCTTGCTGAATATATATCAACAATTTCTTTCAAAAAATATATTTCAAAAATCTAACATTTATTAACTGAAATTTGGCATTTATTTATTATAGAAAATGATCTATTAAAAAATATATTTTTTGAGGGACAGTACGATTTTTTAAAAAGTCTTTTATGTTCACTCAGGATGTATTTTTTTTGATCAAGTAAAAAAATAAAATAAAACTGTAACATTGTTAAATATTATTACAAATCATAATGAACTAAATTAAAATAATAATTTAATTAAAAATAATAATTTTCTATTTAAATATTTGTTTTTTCAGCATCATTACTCTAGATTTTAGTGTCCTTCAGATCCTTCAGAAATCATTATAACATGCTAATTTCCTGCTTAGGAAATATTTATTATTGTTAATGATGTACTGCTACATATTTTTGTGGAATACACACACTATGTAAAGTTCAAATAAATTAATAAATAAACTTTTACTAACACTTTTGAACAAACATCCTTGCTCAACTGAATTCTTTCAAAAAATATATTTTAAAAATCTAGCACTTATTAACTGAAATTTGTCATTTATTTATTATAGAAAATGATCAAAAAATTTTAACAATTTTCACACAAACCCATTATAATGTCTTTTTTGTGCCTTTAATTTATGTAAAATGACTCTAGATGACGCACTCATTAAAAACAGGATTGGTTCACTTACTGAAAATATTGAATGATATCACAGGATGTGTCCACCCACCCAAATGTTTCCTTTATACTCATGACAACATTTAGGGGAAGCAATAAACGACCAACAGCCTGTCTGGTGATTATTAGCCTTGGTGGTAACATTAAAAGATCCTTGTCTTTTTCCTGCAATTACAATGCCAACAACACTACAGCACCAGGAACGAGCTAAAAGCACTCTCAAGGCAACGATATTCAAGGCTATATAAATGCTACATATCCTTAGTCTCTTAATTACCAAACGCGGCAAACCTCAGGGACGCATTTCACAGTTGTAAACACAGAAGACATACGGACATATCTGCACTTCCCAGCACTCGGAGACAAAGTCAGCTCTGGGTCAGAGCATTAAGCGTTTCGCCTTCGACAACACTTCTCTGTAAAATAGTCCCATCTCTGATGAGCAGAAAATCGGTTGGTTGAAGTTGGAGCAAGGCCAGGCTAATTTGTTTATTTCGAGCTTTGAAAGTTTCAGCGTATTCGGACCACACAAGTGAGATAATTTAATAACAATCCAATTTACTTTGGCACACGGGGCAAATCCCCTTCTGCCATGTGAAGATTTCTAGAGGCGGGCTGTGACAAAACTACAGAGGGGAGCGCAGACGCTGCGACAAATTACCCATTATCCCCTTGTGACCAATTCTTGAGTGTCAGACAATGAGCGTTTGAAATATAAATAGAGGCTCATCACGGGTTCATTGTCAGGAGACTGATGCGGCGGCCTAAGCAGTAATGAATGTTTGTGTCAATGAAAAGCATCTTAAAGAGCATTCCATGGACAAAAAATCCAAAAAAATTAAACTCTATTTATAAATCTCTGTCTTCTGAAGATCAACACAAACAGTAGGCAGCTGCTATTGGACACAACACAGGCTTGCATCTCTTTAATGAAAGTTTGATGCCGGCGATGCGAACGATGTGTCCGGAAGACGCACTGCTTACGCGTCAGAAGTCAGAATAACGTTTTAACATGTGCTCCTCAAAAACGTGAGCCATCATGTTCTCCTCTATTACACGTCAAAAGCAAATAAACAGATGCCTATTACGTTATTACAGACTGGCTGCACAAAGAGATCATTCTAGTGTGAGGAAAATGTATGTCAAGGCCTTTGCCCATTCTTGCAAAAGTAAATAGAGAAATAAATACATGCATATTGTCAGTAACAAGTCCATTCAGATGTCCTCAATGAATCCTTTCAAGTCCATTAAGAAGGCCTGTTGTCAGTGGCCATTATACAAAATTAATAAGTTCATCTCAGACATATCAATCACGGAGCAGCCATTTATTTCTCGGGCATGCATTTCAAAATGAGCAACTATTAAACTGTCACAGGGACATGGAATATGTTGTTTGGAATAAAAGAGCCTTCAAAGATGGGAGGAAACACAACATAACGCCTCATTACGATGTCCAGGACAGTTAGTGTCATGAACGCTGTGGTATTAGCTATGAAAAATAGCCAGTTTCAGCCTCTCTTATGTGGCAGAGAAGAAAATCACTATGGTCAGAATGAGGAGAGATAATGAAGCTGAGGACTATAATGTCATTATAAATTAAAATATGAGCTCTATGACATACTCCAGGAATACAATGACAGGTCTGCATTAGAGGGTGACACGGGAGTGGATTTTCAAATCTCTCCCGTCCCACTCCCACAAAAAAAAATCCCATCCCATCCCAATCCCACGAAAAAACTGGGAAAAAATCCCGTCCCGTCCCAATCCCGGAAGAATGACTCCCATTCCCTCCCACTCCCGTATTATGTTTTTTTTTTTTGGCTAGAATCTGCCAGTTACAGTAAAGAATACAGTACAGATCACAGTATGCCCGTAACTTTTTTTTTACATTACTTGAATAAAAATGCAAAAATTTGTTTATTATTATTATTATTATTATTATTGAACTGAAAGCCATCTTAAACAAATGCACAGTGTGCATTGCACACATATTAAATTTCACTTAAATCATTCATGCAGACACATGTTTCCTATTTTAATTGGTCCATTTGAAAGTAGACATTTCACTCTATAGATATATTTTTCTCGTCTCTAAAGCAAGTATACACGGAGTTTCGAAGTGACGCGCTCAAGTTCACAGAGACAGGCGGCAGAAAGCTCGTCCTTTTTGCTTTAATCTGTTTACAAAAGCGCAACGTTTCCTTGTTTTTCTGAGTGCACACAAATAAACGTTGAGTCTTTACAAATTCGAATGATGCCTATCACTCTTATCTGTATGACCAAAAATGAGGTATTTTAAGAGCAAGTGAGCGCACCGGCGCCTCTGTCATGCAGTACCGCGCTACTATTCAGCTTCCACACTCACACAGACACTTCAAAAGCGCACATTTTTCTAGGTTAACATTAGATTGAGCGGCCATGTAAACTTGCTACTACATACATCTTTCAGATGAAAAGCCATATGGTCGATGAATGATAGGTGAGCATTTGGATCGCCTGCTGTATTACCAGTCGTTAACGATCTGTCTGTCATGAACTTGCTTAACCAGCCACACCAAAGCATACAGAAGGAGAGAATAAAGAGACGGGTCAACTAGAATTAAGTTCAAAATTACAATATATATATAAAAGGTATATTTGTCTGTAAAGTTGGGTTTCATAGCGTTACGATTCCCGGTCCCGCCCACTCCCGCTGACATTTTTTCCCGTCCCGTCCCAATCCCGTGATTATTAGTGATTTTGTTTCCCATCCCGCGGGATTCCCGTGGGAATCCCGTGACCCGCGGGATTCCCGAAAAAATGTCAGCCTCTAGTCTGCATGTGCCATTTCATCAATGCATATGTGAAACAGCTGGAAAGAGATCTTATAATTAGGAATGTCTTCATTTATTGAATATCAGTATTTATCATCATGCTCAAAATGAGCAGCCGTCATTTGTGAGAACTAAAGTTGATGCACATGCATTTGTATTTGGACAAGTTTCAGCAGATTTTAACCTCTTTGCAATGTAAGAATCTTGTGGTACTTCTCTTTTTAAGATTGATTTATAAGGTTAGTAGAAAAATAACATTTCTAAATGATGGGGAAAACAGGCTGAAGGGTTTAGGAGATGACACCGTCTGGACTAAACTCATGTCACGTGCATGAGCATACAGACTCAACTTGAAGCACATGCAAAAACTGCTAGGTCATAGCTCTGAATGAACCTTTTTATCTTTTATCAATGACAAAAAATTCCTACAGGTTTACTTTAAAGAAGGGACTTAAAGGAGAAGTCCACTTCCAGAACAACAATTTACAGATAATGCACTCACCCCCTTGTCATCGGGCGCGGGCGCATCAGGCGCATCAGGCGCATCAAGTGCAATCATCAAACATATTTCAAAAAAAAAACCTGCGCCACGGTCCTGACCGGGTGTTTTAGGGAATATTTGCATTTATTCACATGTGATTGAAATAGCTATTCATGTGGTGGACTGTCATGATTTTGGCTAATGCAGGACACCTCTGAATGATGCGCATCAGAAGGATTTTGAATTGGGTATACGCAAAGCTGACTGATAAAGAAGTGGGTTGGCTATACGCCTGCACTTCACCACTGTAAATAAATAAATCTACTCACTATTAATTAGACACCTGATACTGTCGGGAGCTGACCAATTTTGTGAAATTCGCTTCGAAAGGAGTAACAGCACAATGAAGATGCGATTGTAAAATGCTGTCTGTGACGCACATGGAAGCGTGACTTGATGTGCGACATTGCAGAAAATGTGCATTCACAAATGTTGTTTATGTTGATCCAAATATGGAACGCACTTTCAAACTTAATCTGAGGATGACTGCTGTGTAGTATGGGTGTTTCCTTTTGCCTGAACATCTATCTTTTTATCTTTTAAGTGATTGGTGGGCAAAACCGAAAGCTGATGGTGAAAGTCAGCACTCTCCTACCTTCACAGTTGATACTGCGACTTTTCTTGTTTGTATGTAGGCTATTCCTTTGTTTGCATTTTCCACATTTCGTTTTTCTCCCTTAATAACAAATTTGTTCATTCTGATGCTTAATTTTACAGAACTAATGGCTGTTGATGATTATTTGAAGTGAATTCTGCCAAAGCACGCACTTATGTATGTTCGTTAAATGTGTAATTAGGCCTACGTGAATACATAGGTCAGCTCATCCCTGGTAAAAAAAACAGCATATGCTGGTTAGGTATGTTTTGGTGCTGGTTTATGCTGGTCCTTTGCTGGTTTATGCTGGTCCTTGACCAACAACATGACCAGCATAAACCAGCAAAGAATCAGAAAAAAACAGCAAAGGACCAGCATAAACCAGCATCAAAACATACCTACCAGCATATGCTGTTTTTTCACCAGGGATGTCTGAAAATAATATATGAAAATATTTCATATAAAAACATTATAGTTTATATTTCTTTAGTACATTTTTTAATTAATGTAACAACAAAAATGAATTGTAAAACTGTACGTTATTTTGTAATATGTAATATGCAGTTGGATTCGTGACGGGCCGCAAGCAAACCACTGAGCTATATGATCGGTTATTTTCATAAAAATAATACAATTTAAATACTTTCTAATCTCAAACGCTCATCTTGTCTTACTCTCCCTGAACACTGTGTATTCTGACTCAAGACAGTTAAGGTATGTAGAACCATAGGGTATGGTCATTTGGAACAAATTGACAATTTCTGTACTTTTTAACCTCAAATGCTCGTCTTGTGTAATCCGGGTCAATACAGTTATGGTATGTCGAAAAACCCCTGTCTCGTTTCCTTCTTCGACGTCAAAATCGCCCTACGTCGCTGTTTTACCATTGGGATCGTTTAGAGCCCTTTGAAGCTGCATTTAAACTGCATTTTGGAAGTTCAAACTTGAGGGCACCATTGAAGTCCACTATATGGAGAAAACACCAGAATTTTTTCCTCAAGAAACAATTTCTTATCGAATGAAGAAAGAAAGACACGAACATCTTGGATGACATGGGGGCGAGTAGATTATCAGTACATTTTTGTTCTGGAAGTGAACTTCTCCTTTAAACTCAATTTTTACTTTAGAGTGAAATTACAACAGTAATATTTATTTTTTTTGTTTATATTTAGCATTTTTTTGTTTTTATTTATTTTGCAATTAGGTTTTCTCCCAAATTGTGTAGCCATGCTTTAAGTGATCATAACCCACTGACTGTACAAATATCTGAAGTATAAATATAGTATACAGTAAAAGGTCAGATGTAAGGAACGATAAGTGGGTCTCTATAAATGGCAAAAGGTCAGATCGTCACGTGAGCGGAGAGCACGGCATCACGCGAGTCCATAAAAGTAGTTCTGAAGACCTTCACTCTTTACTGGATGGCATTTTCAGAGACCTTTGGAGCCGCATGGTTCAGGTGTCTCCTTTTGTTTCAGCAGGACCGAGGGAAGCAGGTTGGGAGCCTCCCTGGGGCTGCGGGAGGTCAATTTCAGCTGCTCCTGAGGTAAAGCAGAGGAACACGGCGCAGTCAGAATGCCCTGGTGCTCATGTGTCAGCGTGCTGTCAACGGTAGCACTGCACTCCCAGAAAAAGTACAGGACCAGAGGGGGCTCACGCACTGTCCATTCCACTTTCCATTAAGAGCACACACGGGCACACTCGCACATAGTAATCCCGCTCTCGTCTTTGCCGAGCTTTGATGTGCTCTTCTGTGAAGTTGATTTCCAACAGGCTCTCCGCTGTGAGAATGGAGGCTTTATAGAAAGTACAAGTAGTGTGATTGAGCGTTAATTTCTCATTTCTATGTCTCGTTCCAAAGGCTTTCTTCAGGACAAATTCTGAATTGAACTGCTGGGATGCAAAGCAAACTTTCTGCACTTAATTCATCCAAACATGATTCAGGCATAGGAGATTCTTTGCAGAGTCTTAAACAAATGAAAGACAGCGCTTCCTCGCCTCAATAAATCAAAGCAAGACACAATACTGTGACACTTACAGAATTAAACAACTCAGAACGCTAAGCTCTAACCATAATCCAACGACGCTGTTTGAATGCAAAAAGCCTTAAAGCAGCATTAAAGACTGAATGGATTTTTAACTCTGAAGAGCTGTTTTGCTGCGAATTGGTCATCATCTAGCACGGCATGATTTTTAAAGGATGCTTTTTCTGATGGCATATGCACGATGAGGAGAAAATGTATATTGCTGTTGTAATAACAGCGTGAATGGAGCATGCCACTTGCATATCAAGAGCTTGTACAGACTAGATGTGACTGATAATGTCACCTTTTACAAGTTGCATGTGCGTGCATGCAGACATACGCAAGAAGATTTTGTTTTTGTTTGTTTTGACATTTAGGGAACTTGTTTTTTGTAGGTTTATAGCATGTGACACATGCTGACAATGTCATAACAATAGCGTTACAACAAAAACAACGCCAAAAAAAACATTTTATGAGGCAAACGGAAACACTGAGACATGGTTTTGTCTGCAGTTACAGATGCTCAACTATGCATGTCCATGATCCATTTTTTATTATTCATCTCTTTTTTACGGTCAATTTCACTGACACACATGACTGCCGCAGGACAATACCTCTTAAATTTCTTGGCTATTTTAAACATCGGATATTAAACTTTATGAGAGTGAGTTCTTGAGATTTAGTTTTCTGTTTTGCCCTTGGCGTTGCTGCTGGTTTCAAACCTGGACACTTTTTGCTCTATACATCCCCTCCCAAACACAGTGCAAAGTTAAACTGCGAAATGCATGTTTTGACAATCGCATGCTGATATTAATTGGATAATTGTGGAGTTTTAGACCACATAAAGTCGTATTTTATCAAAAATATTGTAATTTGTGTTCTAAAGATGAACAAAGGAGGGTGAGTAATTAATGACAGAATTTTCATTTTTGGGTGAACTATATAGTATATAGTATATAGAAACTATATCGTTTTTTTTTTTTTTTTCAGTCTATTTTGCAATGCAATCCCAGAATGCACTGAAACAACCTAAACAAAGAAAAATATCCAAGATGTTTTTTTTTTTACATATATATTTATAAATAGAGGTGCACATAAGTGGTCAGCGACCAAAATAAGAAATGCACTGTGAAAATAAGTTCAGAGCATGCATTTGCGTAGCTGTTAATGCACAATTACCATTTTAGATTGACAAACTGTGCTATTGTGTATTTCTATTAGAACTGAAAGCATAATTCTATGCTATTCGCTGCAGTTTTCAAAGCATGATGCAAAAATGCGACATTTCATTAACTCTTCACTGAACGCTATTCAATCGGAAATGCTAAATTCGGTACAGCATGAACTCACTTAACGGCAACCCACCAACATAAAAGCTTACTAATATTAGGTTTAAAAAATGCTAACAACAACAACAAAAAAAATCATATAAAAAAGTAAATATAATTTTATTTTTAAGTTTACTGTAATAGCATTACCACACTTTATTATTTTGTTTATTATTTTATTAAAAAAAACATAATATAAATAAATATAATAAATATAAAAAACAATAAATAAAGTCAGATGATATTATAATCACTTTTATTCTTTTTTTTTTTAGTTATATTTAATGGGTCACACTATGTGCAGTGTGAGGGCCAAACCAAATCTGCAGGTAATCTTATGAGAACCAGGCTAAAAAAACATATGTGCACCTCTGTTTAGAAATAAACATATTCTATTTGAACTTGAAAATTAACCAAAATATTAAAACTAAATATGTATTCTGAATATGTATTCTTGTAATAATGTAATCTTTTATATTTGCATGTGTAATATCCAGTGGCATGCTAAAGTTTGGGAACCCCTTTGTAGAATCTGTGAATAATTTTAACAAAAAAAGAGAGATCATACAAAATGCATGTCATTTTTTATTTAGTACTGTCCTGAATAAGATATTTTACATAAAAGATGCTTACACATAGTTATTAAAATAACCCCCTTCAAAAGTTTGGGAACCCTTGGCTCTTAATACTGTGTGTGGTTACCTGGATGATCTACAACTGTTTTGTTTTTTGTTTTGTTTTGTTTTGTGATGGTTGTTCATGAGCCCCTTGTTTGTTCTGAACAGTTAAACTGTGCACTGTTCTTCAGAAAAATTCTCCAGGTCCTGAAGATTCTTTGGTTTTCCAGCATCTTTTGCATATTTGAACCCTTTCCAGCAGTGACTGTATGATTTCAACTGAGGGACTCAAACACAACTATTAAAAAGGGTTTAAACATTCACTGATGCTCCAGAAGGAAACACCATGCATTAAGAGGTGGTGGGTGAAAACTTTTGGAATTTGAAGATCAAGGTAAATTGTACTAAAAGTACATGCAAGTATCTTCTGTTGCTTCTGAAGTGCAGAACTAAATGGAAAGAAAATGATATTTCAACAAAACAAAACAAAAATTTGAACATCTTCATCATGGTCAAAAGTTTTCACCCCCCGGCTCTTAATGCATTGTGCTTCCTTCTGGAGCATCACAGAATGTTTGAATCCTTTTTTTTATAGTTGTGTTTGAGTCCCTCAGTTGTCCTCAGTGTGAAAAGATGGATCTCAAAATCATGCAGTCACTGCTGGAAAGGGTTCAAATATACAAATGATGCTGGAAAACTAAAGAAACTACAGGACCTGGAAGATTTATCTAAAAAACATGGGACTCATGAACAACCATCACAAAATACAAAAAACAGTAGATCGTAGATCATCCAGGTAACCACACACCGTATTAAGATAGTTTAAAGGTTCCCAAACTTTTGAAAGGGGTTATTTTAATAACTGTGTAAACATCTTTTATGTCAAATATCTTACTCAGGACAGGGCTAAATAAAAAAAATAACATGCATTTTGTATGATGTATACAATTTGTAAAATTATTAACATTTTCACAGTTTCCGCAAACTTTCGCATACCACTGTATTTTTATCATCTTCAGGCCATTAAAGTAGTACAAGGGGGTTGGACAATGAAACTGAAACACCTAGTTTCAGACCATAGTTAGTATGGTGTTGGGCCTCCGTTTGCAGCCAATACAGCATCATTTCATCCTGGGAGTTACAATATATAATACAAGTTGCACTGTAGCCAGAGGGATTTTGAGCTATTCTTTATGCAGAACAGTGGCCAGGTCACTATGTGATGCTGATGTAGGAAAACATTTCTGGACTCGTTCCTCCAAAACACCCTGAAGTGGCTCAATAATATTCAGATCTGGTGACATCCTGATACACAGCACCACCTTCAGGGTACAATGTTTGAACCATTGGGTGCACATAGTCAGCCTTTACACTCTCTGCTCATACTGGTGGAAAGTGCAAACAATGAAGATTGGGCACCAGGTTGCGCAAATATAGCCATGAAATTGGCCAGTGTTTCACTGTCCAACCCATGTCGATGAATTTGTTTCTTCATCAGAAGAGGTTTTCAAGTGACAGAACTGTTATTATAAATCATGGACTTGTATTTTGGCCAGAAGTGAAAGTTTAAAGGTAAAAAAGTTTTAATGATGGATATGTTTCTTATAAACATGCAGCTTTTTGCTTTGCAAGATATTAATTGATGGACTGGAGTGATGTGGATTACTTGGGGATTATCATGATGTTTTTATTAGCTGTTTAAACTCATTTTGACGGCACCCATTCACTGCAGAAGATGCATTGGTGAGAAAATGATCTAATTCAAATTTGTTTTGATGA
>VONZ01001058.1:0-215000 GCA_012976165.1 Labeo catla
CCATCCTCTCCGTCGTAGATCGCTTCTCCAAGGGCTGCCGCTTCATACCCCTTCCGAAGCTCCCCACGGCCTTGGAAACGGCCGAACTCCTTTGCAATTGGGTGTTCAGATTTTACGGCCTTCCAGAAGATATTGTGTCTGACCGAGGTCCCCAATTCACCTCACGGCTCTGGTCGGAGTTCTTCCGCCTCCTGGAAGTCAACGTAAGCCTCACCTCAGGGTACCATCCACAGGCCAACGGTCAGGCAGAGAGACTGAACCAGGAGTTGACTCGCTTCCTTCGCTCGTACTGTCAGGATCACCAGGAGGACTGGAGCCGATCTATTCTGGGCCGAGTATGCCCAGAATTCCCTGTTTAAACCTGCCACTAATCTCACCCCTTTTCAGTGTATCCTAGGGTTTCAGCCTCCCTTATTCCCCTGGTCAGGGGAGCCATCCAATCTCCCAGCAGTCAACTCCTGGTTCCAACACAGCGAGGAGACCTGGAATCGTTCTCACGTCCACCTACAGGGAGCCATCCGCCGCACTCAAGAACAAGCTAACCGCAGGCGCCGTCCCAACCCCCCCACGAGCCCGGCCAGTGGGTATGGTTATCGACCCGGGACCTGCGGCTCCGCCTCCCCTGCAAGAAACTTTGTCCCAGGTACGTGGGTCCATTTAAAATCATCAAACAGATCACTCCGGTATCATATCGCCTTGAACTGCCCTCAGAATACCGTGTCTCACCCACTTTTCATGTTTCTCTGTTTAAGCCCGCTGGCGCTCCGGAAGGAGGTGAGAACCTAGACGAGACCGCTCCCCAGGGACCTCCCCCCGTTCTCATCGACGGCGAGGAGGTGTATCGTGTTAACACCATCCTGGACTCCCGGCGCCGGAGAGGTCTCCTACAATACTTGGTCGATTCGGAGGGCTTCGGCCCCGAAGAGAGATCTTGGGTCGCTGCCGGAGATATCCTTGACCCGGCCCTCACCACTGAATTCTACGCCCTCCACCCAGATCGGCCAGCTCCCCGAAGAAGAGGTAGACCCCGGCGTCGGGCACCTCCTCGCGCCAGAATTAAGCTCGCCCGGAGCTCTATCTGTCACGGTCTCTGTGGCTCCCTCTGCCCGCCGCCAGCGGGAACCCTCCCCGGACTTTTAACTACATTACCCATCATCCCGTGCCTGGGACTCCACTTCCGGTTCCGGGTCTCCCGGTTCACTTCCCTCTGGCGGCCATTTATAGACTCTCCTCGCGGGTTTTCCCTTGCGAAGTTTTGGCTAGTCTTACTAACAACTCTGAGGGTTTTTCCCTTGTATTCTTGTTTACCCGTTGCCGACCGAACTGTTTAATTCTCCTTGTGATTCTTGCTGCCTGCCTTTTGACCCCTTGCCTGGATTATCGTTGTTGTTTGTGGATTATCTGCACTGCTCCCGTTTGTTGTTGTTTGACCCTCGCCTGTTTGACTTCGCTATCATTAAAGTTTGTCGCACATGGATCCTCCGCCTACGACTCCATCATTGACCGCGTTACAAAAAGCATGCATTTTAAGGTTAGACTTTAAAATGTTATGTTAAATCTACTATTGTATTGTTTATAAATGTTCTGTACTCTATACACAGTATTAAGTTTAATTACATAACTGTAATTAAATTACAGAAAAAATAAGAGTTATCCCTTACTTTACTTTTTCAAGAGAAGTAAATAATACAGTAAATAATTACTTAGTAACACTTAGTTACACCCAACACTGCCCCTCGGAATGCGATTTTTACTGGGGAACCCCTTTCGAAATGTGATTGGGTTAGTTTTGAGCAGCAATTGGGCGGGTTTTGTTGTGAAGACCTGGCAACCCTGGTGCGCATTCCACGTTTGCGAATCAGTCTCTGAATGAACAATATAATGGCGTTAATGAGAAGACTATTAAAAAAAGTAAGTAAAAAACTCACATACTTAGATATAACCACGTTATTACATCAAAATAAGACATAAAATGGCATGAAAACATGATCTGTGGAAGTTTTTAGTGAGTAATCAGCTTGATGAAATTTAAAGTAAATCTGTTTGTAACCAATATTTATTATTACTAATAATAATAAATAATAATAAAAAGAATAGCTGAACATAAGTTCACAAATAAAATATATTGTTTTAAATTGTTACAGCCTTGAGTTATTATATTGGAATAAATGTAAAATGCTTAAAAACGCTAGATAAATAGAATATTTATTACACTGCTAAATGTAAAAATATAAACAGATTTTTTTTTCTTTTTCTGATTATTATTATTTTTTTTTCATTCTGAATCCTTGTTTTGTACTTTTTTATAGTATATAAATAAAATATAATAAAATAAATAAATAATAGCCATGTTGTGCTATAATTCCACCTAAAGTGATTTATTGTTTTCTCAGCTTGTCCTACTGACTGACATGCACACCGTGTTGAGTTATTGGACAGCGACAGCTCTGGAGGCCTACGAGATGTCATTATTGACTGTTGAGGTGAAAGTATTTATAACTCGCAGACGACGGCCCCACTCACCTTCCTCTGGTCGGGGGCTTCACGTCACTTCGGGATTCCCGAGATGGTCTTCGATGGCACCTTTTTGAAGTGAGGTTTTATTACAATTGATCTCGCCTTCCCCCCCTCCCACAAGAGTCTGAGAGCGAGGTTCTTGAAGCACGTCGGAGGAATTTCAATTCTCACGGCCTTCCCGGCGTCAAGCAGGCACGGCCTTCGAGGAGCAGATGCAAAGGCAGTCAGTTGTGAACTTTACATTTGCAATTGTCAAAGGCACGCCGAGGCACAAGAACTTGAGACAACTAACAGATACTGGCTAATGCATAGCAGTGGATTTGGAGCGTGGGTGAGGGGGGACAAAATTGAAATGAGAACGGAGTTCAAAATAAAGAAGGGGAAAAAAGAAGACATGGCACTCTCTATGTTTCACATGAGGGAACAGATTGGGCCAGTCACTCAACGTCATCTTCTCTGATGGGGAAAGAAATGCACTGTGCCATCACAAATCGCCAAGGCCTCTAAAAAGGCCCATATGAAACACTGGCATTAATACCGGGGCTTTACCCTCCAATCAAACCGCCATTCATGTAGCGTTAAGAAGGAAGGTGTAATTGGTGCCAACACAAAAACACTTCAGAGATCAGGCGGCTGTGAGAGCCCTCGCCTTTGCCTGCTTTAATTAAAGAGAGAATTAGTGGGACGGAGGCACTCTACACATTTCAGCTTCATGCTCGGCTTCCACAGCTTGCTTGGGTGGAAACAATGACCTCCACTTGAAATGTTCCATTTTGGGGTTTCTTCTCATGGTGCTCGGTGACATTTAGTAATGGTTTGTCTCTGTGCGGTTTGTAACATAACATTTCAGAGTCGTTCTAAGAAAAGTGTGCTTTTTGCATTTTGGGAAGGTGATTTTTAAAGTAAAGTTCTGTAAAACTTTAGATATTCTATATGGGTCATTCCATAATTGTGGGTACATCTCATGTCCGTGAAGCATATTTTTAATACATTTTCATCAATATAAAGCCCCAATGCTTATTTCTTTTTAGTACTAAATTATATTTTCCCCAGTCACACTACTGTATGTTTAAAAAGTTATATCTTTTGTTCAAAAACAATGTTCATATCATATACAAACCTGGTATTTAGCTGTCCAATTTTGTAAAATTGCATGCTCTGCATTTAAGCATTAAAATGACCTCATATATAAATTAATATCATAGTTTTGCCTTCGGTTAGATTAGGTTATCAAAACATTTAGGTGTGTGCTTAAAAAAAAATAACTATTAGTGTGATATAACTTGTTTTATTTGTGTCCGAAAAACCATTGTCAGCTAAGTTACCCACTGAAACCCCCCCTCAAAAAGGAATGGTTTGTCCCATTCTCGCATAATTAGCACAGTATGATAATATTTCCTCTAGAAGCACATGGATGAAACTCTAGAAGTTATGTTCTCTCTCTCTTTCCCTTAATATTGGTTAAACTAGCAAACCTGTGTCAAGAGTGGATTAATTGACTGTCAACAGTGTTACACAAGTATTATTGCTGAAAATCTTAACAAGACAATTTAACTAAAATTGTTTTGTTTATGAAAATATATTTCTAAACACACCATATGCTCAGTAGTTCTAGGATTCCATGTTGAGTATAGGCCCAAAACACTAAAAATGTCAACTAAGTTACCTGTCAACTATGTTACCCAGGTAACATGGTGGACAGTGGAAAACATAGATGGTATTTTATGCACATATTCCTACAGATCAACTTTATTTATATAGCACTTCATATAATATAGATTGTTTCAAAACAGCTATGTAAGGTTATGTTTGGGTTTTTGGGAAAAAGGAAAAATTTTTTCTTCAAATTCTAAATGTACCCCTAATTATAGAATGACATATTCATGGCCAAATCAACAACATGAATTTTAAAAGTATATTAAAAAAAATTAATTTTCATTTACTTTTGTTTTGTATATATATTTTTGTTAGTGCATTTCATTAATGTTGTGGAAATAATAGCTACTTATTTCACAGAATGACTTAAAATGGCTATAAACGTCACCGCTCTCTCATTTTTGAGAGCCTGCTGTGGCTTTATGCAAACTACATGTTTGCTCAGACAAAAAGCAACAATTGTTAAAATGGACTGAAGCAACAGTAAGAAAACAATAGTTAAATGAAATTGGACCAGAGTTGGGTGAACATATATCAAGTGGGAAAGCCATTTATAAAGCTGTCAGCGGCCCTTCTGACTCTCTGAGCCTCATTTAGAGTCGTGGTTTTAGCCTGCTGCTCGCTCGCCTGCCACACTCAGGGATTAACACAAAGAAAGAAGAAATGAGAAGGAGTGGAGGATTGAAGAAAAGTAGTAACGCGCTTCGCATCGCTTCCTGTGGCCATATCATGGGACAAATAGACTTTTTTACTGTTGTCCTCAGAGCTGATATGGGTCATTCAGGGGTATCTTTGAAGATGCTACAAAGCCAAACTGCAATTTTTTGGCCTTTTTGCCACTTTTATTTGTAAGAAAAAGCAGTAAAGCACAAAGTTAGAAGAGGCACGGATCAGAAATGTTGCAAGCCACATTCAAAGTCTCATATACTGTGTGTTTGTGTGTGTGTGTATACACACAACTGCTCCTTCTGGTTCTCGAATCTGATTGGCTGAGAGCCTTTTTCAGGCTTGCGATATTCTGTAACAGAACTCCAACTGCTTCACTCCGCTTGCGGTATTTCTCACAGTGAGTGTCATGGCGGATGCCCAAATACTCTATCATTTTATAAATAATACTGTTTTTATGTCACAGAATGTAGAGTGTTTTAAGTAAGAATGTAGTTGTTTAGACTTCAAATACCCTCCATGATGTCTATTTAAAAATGTGCGTTAACGTTTTTGGAGATGTGAGCTACAGGACGTCAATGGCCGTTCAGCGCCCATGAACCCGCCTTACCTCAGCCAAATCTTCTCAGGAATTTGCTGCTGGCTCAGGTATGTCTATAGAGGTTAAACATGAGATATAATTTGTTTGGGGTAAATATAACGGCCAGTCTTTGGTCTTATTAATCTA
Organism: Labeo catla; assembly: GCA_012976165.1. Taxonomy (NCBI): domain Eukaryota; kingdom Metazoa; phylum Chordata; class Actinopteri; order Cypriniformes; family Cyprinidae; genus Labeo; species Labeo catla. The sequence continues at coordinate 5,567 of VONZ01001058.1, forward strand.
TTATTTGTTCCAGAGCAAATATGCAAATGGCTGAGGCCAAAATCTCATCACATTACATATTATATATATCCAATGCTGTAAATCAGAGCGCTGCCTTTGTACTTTTGACTGAATTGCATAGCAACTTTTATTATGGCTGTTGTTGTTGTTTTTAAATATTAATCAATAAATATTATTTTATATAAATATAAGTATTCAATAATAGTTATCTAGTACTGAGAAGCAGTATGTGTTCGCAATAGTGATTTAAGTTTCATTTTTCCGCCATTAGATGAGAACAAGAGTGTTTTTATTAATAAGTCAGCAGTAAAGACTTTTATTTTGAAAGAGATTGAAATGCTGTTGTAAACAAGGAAGTTATTTTTACTTTCAACAAAACCTTGTAAGAGCAAGGCAAAAAATTTACAGAGCAGTGTTCTCATTGGAATCACCCTTAACAGATGAAAGGATATCACGACAAAGATATCGCTTTCCTTAGCGGACATTCAAACTAAGGATTTATTATGAATATGAGATTAATCTGAAGAATAAATGTTGTATCAGATGCAGGTAATCACACTCGCTCAATCCATAATACTCTACATAATACAGTGAGGTTTTAATATAGTAATACAACAAGCTTTCAATGAAACAACTTAATGTTCCTTTATTTACTAGTTCTAAAGTGACGTTTTCGAATTAGTAATGTAGGCTTGGGCTCAGCTGTTAAACTGTCAAAGTGAGATTTGAATCTGTGGCAGAAAGGAAGTAGTTGAACTGTTGTATAAACGCAACATCACACTCATACTGATTATTTTTGGGGGGCTTTTTGCATTTTGATTTCATTTTATAGAAACAGCAAACCAAGAATCGGAATTTGACTTTATTTTGGAAATGACTTATCACATTCTCGACACCGTTACTGCAGTAAGTGCATCAAAAGCCAGTATGTGAAAACAGAACTGAAACTGTTTTCATACTTCAGAGTGAAGGCATAGCACAATATGTTTGGCAACTCTGTTTGTTAAAGGAAAAAGCTAAAGACTTTCCAGGCTCGACATTATGAACTCCATTCTGTCCTGAAGGGAAAATTCAAGGCTCAAACCACAGTCCCCCTTCAGCCTTGATATATAGTCCCATTGAGATGGTCCGGCTCTCTACAACCTGCTGTGAGCTGTCCAGGTCGGTAACAGTGACTAAAGGATTGTTACATTTAGCCAAACTGAGGCAAGGCGCCCCATGCGTCACTTGTGATTCAAGCGCTCCTCGGGAGAGCTCGTCAGTGTGTTTTCTCAAGTCACGGAGCTCAGACCCCATTACCCCCGTCCCCTCGGCTGCCCTCCTCCCTTTTATTAGCTGGGTAATGGCACAGATACATTATCAAAGCTAATCAGAGTCAAATGAAGAAAAGTGGTGCAGTGAGAGCGCAAGAATTGCCATTTTCTCTACGCGGCAAGACAGTGCTGTCAGGGTGGCTGTGAAACACACAAATGCAGACGCACACACACGTCTCGCTCCATCAATGCCACCACTGCATCCTGCCTACAAACACACACACACCTCACTGACAGGAGGAGCTGTTTTACATTCCTGTGGTGTCGGCAACTTCAAGATGGCTTGGAGCACGGACAGGCCTCACAAACCAGCAAAATCTATAGGGCAGCGTTTCAATCACTCCACAGCACAAAGCCACAGATACAGAGAGCGCAAACAAACAGACTAAAACTGAACAAATATGGAAATTTACGAAGCTTGAGTGCACATTATAATCTGCCAAAAAGGATTAAAAATGGTTTACATGTTATATGTTAAGTGTCAGAGTCATTCATAGACTGAAAAAAAAGTGAAAACTGTTTTTTTGTTGATAAACCATTGCTCTGTTTGTTAACCAGTTGTGTCACTTTGTATTTGTTCAACCAATGGAAAAATAAAAAAATGTCTAGGAAATCTGTTTAAAAAAACAATCATTATTTTTGTCAACCTTTTTTTGGTATTTTTGCAATATTTTAAATATTTACACTTTCGATTGGTGCAAACCAAAATACTAAATTATTTTTAACAAGTGATTCACTCGTCTGACATCTGTGCAAAAAACAGCTTCATGCTATGTAGTGCCTGAGGAAAAAAAAAAAAAAACTCAAACTATTAATGTTATAAAACACTAACAGTCCAGATTTAATCAGCCATATTCTAACAGCTTGATTTTTCATCCATGCCATTTAGCACAGTACTAACCAATAGCCGAATTAATAAATAAATATTAATAAAAACATACAAACAAACCAGTTAAACTATTAAATTATAAAACAAATCCAACTTTAAATTCTGATTAATGAGCCACATTTGAAAGATTGCATGTCACTTAGCATAATGTCATCCAATGGCCAAACTAATAAATTAAACTAATAAAAACAAACTAACACACAAATAAATAAATTTACTTAATTGTTGGGGAAGACCCATTTTTAAAGATCAATCAATCAATTAAGATAAACAGCTATTGGATAAAATCCTGTTCCCCTTCAGTCGTTTCACTACGACGTTACATATGGGAACTCGCCTGAGTGACCAATCACCTCTGAGCTTTACAGAAAAGGCCAATGAAATTGGCGAGTGGAGTTTGCGTGCAACGCCACTCCCCCGTACATACGGGTATATAAGATGGCGGCGCGCATCCACTCATTCAGATTTTCGCTTCAGAGCCTCACCGCCTGCGAGCTATTTCAAGAAATTGAAGAAAACAGAAAGGCAAGCCTCTCCGACACCTGCAACAAGCCGTGTCAGATCCTGCGAGCCGGCCGCCTAAAGAGAAGAGATCGGACGAGCCGGCTTCTCGCATTCCAGCGAGTCTGAGCGCACGGTTGTGCCGCGTCCTCCCTGGGCGAACCGGGATCTAAGAGAGCAATTTCCTTACGGTCGTCGAGAGCCATTGTCCCGGTATGGCTTTCCGACCGTGCGTTTCTGGGTGCGGTAGTTTCCTCACCTCCGTTGACGGTCATGATCGCTGTCTCACGTGCCTGGGCCGAGCGCACGTAGAGGCAGCGTTTGTGGATGGTTCGTGCGTTCATTACGAGCGCATGTCCATGGCCACGTTGAGGTCCCGCCTCTCGTTCGCGAGACGGCTCCCCTTGTCGTCTTCCCGAGGTAGTTCGGCGAGCCGTAAAGGCTTTACGGCTGCTTCGGCGAGGCGCTTGGGGGACCTCCAGGTGACGGTGCAGAATGTCCCGCCGGCTGATACCCCGCGGGCTTCCGCTCCACCGCGTGGTCCCGTGGTGATGCCCAAACAGACCGCTCCCCCATCTAAAAGCGGGCCCAGCGTCTCTTTTGGTGCTCCCCCGGAGGAAGAGATGTCTATCTCAGCATCAGAGGGTGAACGGTCGGCAGATGAGGCGGGCACTTCGGCGGAACAGCGCCCCTCTGCGGTCGCTGCTCCGTCTGAGGCGGACGCCGAACTGTCGGCCATGCTCCTCCGGGCCGCCAAGGGGATCGGGCTGGAGGTCCCGAAGGTGCCTCCTCCCGATCCTTCGAGGCTGGATGATTGGTTTCTGGGGCCGAGGTCTGCGGCGCCGCCGCGCTCGCCCCCAGTCCCTTTCTTCCCGGAGGTGCACGATGAGCTGGTTAAGGCGTGGCGGGCCCCTCATTCGGCTCGTTCACGCCTTACCTCCTCAGCCCTCGCTACCCTTGATGGCGGGGCGGCCAGGGGGTACAAGGGGGTCCCTCAGGTTGAGCGTGCGGTTGCGGTGCATTTATGCCCGCAAGACGCCGCCACCTGGCGGGGCTCTCCGCGCCTCCCGTCCAAAGCCTGTAGGCTTTCGTCGGCTCTGACCGGCAAAGCCTATAGTGCTGCGGCCCAGGCCGCCACCGCCCTGCACGCCATGGCCACCCTGCAGGTCTATCAGGCCAAGGCGTTAAAAGAACTGCACAAGGGTAGTCCTGACCAAGTGGTTTTGCAGGAGCTGCGTGCGGCGACCGACTTCGCCCTCCGGGCGACTAAAGTCACGGCGCGGTTCCTTGGTCAGGTGATGTCCACACTCGTGGTCCAGGAACGCCACCTCTGGCTGAACCTGGCGCAGATGGCAGATGTCGACAAAGCACGCTTTCTCGACGCTCCCGTCTCCCAGGCCGGCCTCTTCGGCGACACTGTCGAGGACTTTGCCCAGCAGTTCTCGGCAGTCCAGAAGCAGACTGAGGCGATCAGTCACATCTTGCCCCGGCGTGCGACTCCCACGAAGTCCCCGGGTGCCCAGCCTCAGCCTGCTCGTCGCCGAGGGCGCCCCCCTGCGGCCCCCAAGAAGCAAGACCTACCTGCTCCGTCTCCGGCTGAGGCCCATGATGCGCGCCTCGCCGCCAGACGTCGTGCCCCGAGTTCTGTTCCTGTCAGACAAGATGTCTCCTCGGGTTCGGACTCGGAGCCAACATTCGCCAGCGCGGGAACCTGGGAGGAAGGTAAGTGCTGCTCAGAGCGGCCAGACTGCTCTCCAGGACGTTCATCCTTCTGGGACCAGTCCCCTTCCCCTTCCCGCAGGCCGCCCCACCGCGGTCACGTCGGTCAACGCTCCGCTGATCCCACTGGTGGCCAGGCTCGCAGCCTGGCTAGAGCTGCCCAGCCCGTCCCGGTGGTTGATCCGGACGGTACGTCTCGGCTACGCGATTCAGTTCGCCAGGCGCCCGCCCAAATTCAGAGGCGTCCTTTTCACCTCTGTCCACTCGGACACGGATGCCTCTGTCCTGCGTGCGGAGATTGCTGTCTTACTGGCGAAAGACGCAATCGAGCCTGTCCCTCCAGCCGAGATGAGGTCGGGGTTCTACAGCCTTTACTTCATCGTGCCCAAGAAGAGCGGTGGGTTACGACCAATCCTGGATCTTCGAGTTTTGAATCGGTCCCTTCTCAGGCTGCCGTTCAAAATGCTCACTTCGAGGCGTATCCTTTCGTGCGTTCGACACCAGGATTGGTTTGCGGCCATAGACCTGAAGGACGCGTACTTTCACGTCTCGATTTTGCCTCGACACAGACCCTTTCTACGGTTTGCTTTCGAGGGTCGAGCGTATCAGTACAAGGTGCTCCCATTTGGCCTGTCCCTGTCCCCCCACGTCTTTACGAAGGTCGCCGAGGGTGCCCTGACTCCGCTATGGCGGAAGGGCGTTCGCATCCTCAACTATCTCGACAAATGGCTCATCATGGCTCACTCGCGAGATCTGTTGTGCGAACACAGGGACCTGGTGCTTCAGCACCTCAGCCATCTGGGCCTTTGGGTCAACCGAGAGAAGAGCAAACTCTCCCCAGTGCAGAGGATCTCTTTTCTCGGTATGGAGCTGGACTCGGTCAATATGACAGCCTGCCTCACCAACGAGCGCACGCAGTCAGTGCTGAACTGCCTGAAATCATTCAGGCACAAAACAGCGGTCCCTCTCAAAACATTTCAGAGGCTCCTGGGGCATATGGCAGCTGCAGCCGCGGTAACGCCGCTGGGCTTGCTTCATATGAGACCGCTTCAGCGCTGGCTACACGATCGAGTCCCGAGATGGGCATGGCACCGTGGCACACTCCGGATTGGCGTTTCCCCACAGTGTCGCCGCCTATTCAGCCCGTGGTCAGACCCTGCCTTCCTACGGGCCGGAGTCCCCTTAGGACAGGTCTCCAGGCATGTTGTGGTTTACACAGATGCCTCCACCACGGGTTGGGGTGCTGTATGCAACGGGCAAGCAGCCTCGGGCTCCTGGACAGGACCTCGACTGCTTTGGCACATCAACTGCCTGGAGTTGCTAGCAGTGCTTCTCGCGCTGCGTCGGTTTCTTCCGATGCTCCGCCACAAGCACGTGCTTGTCCGCACGGACAACACTGCGACCGTAGCGTACATCAACCGCCAGGGTGGTCTACGCTCCCGTCGTATGTCGCAACTCGCCCGCCATCTGCTCCTGTGGAGTCAGACGCGGCTGAAATCGCTGCGCGCCGTTCATATACCAGGGGAGCTCAACCGTGCAGCCGACCAGCTCTCACGGCAGCCCACCCACCCTGGAGAATGGCGACTCCACCCCCAGACAGTCCAGCTGATTTGGAGTCGATTCGGCAAGGCCCAGATAGATCTGTTTGCCTCCCCGGAATCCTCCCACTGCCAGCTCTACTACTCCCTCAACGAGGCTCCCAACAGCCTCGGCAGGGACGCACTGGCACACAGCTGGCCTCCGGGGCCCAAGTACGCCTTTCCCCCAGTGAGCCTCCTTGCACAGACCCTGTGCAAGATCAGGGAGGACGGGGAGCAGGTTCTGCTGGTTGCGCCATACTGGCCCACCCGGACCTGGTTCGTCGACCTCACGCTCCTCGCGACAGCCCCTCCCTGGAAGATTCCCCTGAGGAAGGACCTTCTTTCTCAGGGGATGGGCACGATTTGGCACCCGCGTCCCGATCTATGGAACCTGCACGTGTGGCTTCTGGACGGGACACGGTAGACCTCGCCGGCCTTCCACAGGCCGTGATAGAAACTATCACTCAGTCTAGAGCCCCCTCCACGAGGCAGGCCTACGCACTGAGGTGGGGTCTCTTTGTTGACTGGTGTGCCTCCCGTGGGGAGGACCCACAGAGATGTCCGATCGCAGTAGTGCTTTCCTTCCTGCAAGAGAAGTTGGAGCGTAGGCTGTCTCCTTCAACTCTCAAAGTGTATGTCGCGGCCATCGCGGCATATCACGATGCAGTTGATGGAACATCCATCGGGAAGCATCAACTGGTCGTGAGGTTCCTCAGAGGTGCGAGAAGGGTTAATCCCCCTAGACCGCACCTTGTACCCTCTTGGGATCTCTCCGTCGCCCTTCGGGGCCTGCGGGGACCTCCCTTCGAGCCGCTGGTTTCAGTCGAGCTTAAATTCCTGTCGCTTAAGACAGCGCTCCTGACCGCGCTCGCCTCCATCAAGAGGGTCGGGGACCTACAAGCCTTCTCTGTCAACGAAGCGTGCCTGGAGTTCGGGCCGGCTGATTCTCACGTTATCCTGAGACCCCGGCCCGGTTACGTGCCCAAGGTTCCCACCACACCCTTCCGGGATCAGGTGGTGAACCTGCAAGCTCTGCCCCCGGAGGAGGCAGACCCGGCCTTAGCGTTGCTGTGTCCCGTTCGTGCCTTACGGGTTTACGTGGACCGCACCCGGAGCTTCAGACGCTCCGAGCAGCTCTTTGTTTGCTTCGGAGGACAGCAGAAGGGAAATGCTGTCTCCAAGCAGAGGTTGGCCCATTGGGTGGTAGATGCCATCTCCCTGGCCTACGAAAGCCAGGGGGAGCCGTGCCCCCTAGGAGTTCGAGCTCACTCCACTCGAAGTGTTGCCTCCTCCTATGCGCTGGCGCACGGCGCCTCGCTAGCAGACATCTGCAGAGCTGCGGGCTGGGCGACACCTAACACCTTCGCGAGATTCTATAATCTCCGCGTCGAGCCCGTGTCCTCCCGTGTGTTAAGGTAACATCAGGTAATTTGCGGGAGGCCGGCAGGTGTCGGCTTGCTGCGCCATTCCCACGGGATCCGTGCGCTATCTCCCAGTATGTTCCCTCCGGCGAACCTGGGTCCTCCATGCCCCGCAGTCAGGACTAGATGCGGAGTAGTCCGCGACTGTGCTCCGACTGGGTCTCCTTCGCCCAGAAGGTTGTGGCAACATGTCTCAGTATTTCTCCACAGTCAGCCAGAAGGCTGTGTTTTCCCTCATACATCTATAACAGATTAGATGTATTCAATTTCTTTATTCCACATGCCTAAACCACATGTGCTCCGCCCCCCCAACCCATGCTTCAGTACATCTGGCACCCCTATGGGGCCCCTCTACTGGTCCCTAGGGCGTTGGGAAGGTTACGTAGTGACTCCACTTTCCGACACGTCCGCCTGTCGGCACTTGGTGTCTTGCGTAACGCAGCCTCAGGGTTGTGGCCTTTTCCATGGGTCTGTTCCCATATGTAACGTCGTAGTGAAACGACTGAAGGGGAACGTCTAGGTTACGTACGTAACCCTCGTTCCCTGAAGGAGGGAACGGAGACGTTACATCCCCTGCCACAACCCTAGGCTGCGCTGACGCCGGGCTGCGGCTCGGCTCCTCAGCAAAAACCTGAATGAGTGGATGCGCGCCGCCATCTTATATACCCGTATGTACGGGGGAGTGGCGTTGCACGCAAACTCCACTCGCCAATTTCATTGGCCTTTTCTGTAAAGGTCAGAGGTGATTGGTCACTCAGGCGAGTTCCCATAGGTAACGTCTCCGTTCCCTCCTTCAGGGAACGAGGGTTACGTACGTAACCTAGACGTTCTTAGATAAATACTACTAAAAACAACCAACATATAAAAATCTTTAAATTATAGATCCAACTCTAAATTCAGAGTAGATCAACCACATTTTAATGACGTCCTTTTCTGTCACTTTTCATAATGTTAACTAATAGCCAAATTAATAATAATAATAAAAAATGACAAAGGTATTCATATATTTAAAAACAGATTCAACTCTAAAATCTATAAATGCCCGTTTCCGCCACCAAAAAAAAAAACAAAAACGTAATTGCGACTTTTTATCTTACAATTTAAATCTCCCAATTTTTTTTTCTTGCAATTCTGAGTTTTTTTGAGTTTATATCACACAATACTGGCTTTATAACTCACACCTGTGAGTTTATATCATGTAATTCTGTGAGAAAAAAAAAATCTGTATTGCAAGATATAAACTTGGAATTTCAAGAAAAAAAAACTCAGAATTGCGAGATTTAAACGTAAAATTCTGAGAAAAAAAAGTCAAAATTCTTAGAAAAAAAGTCACAATTGTGAGTTTATATCTCGCAATACTGACTTTATTTTTCAGAACTGCATGTTTAAATTTCACAATTCTGAGTTTTTTTCTCAAAATTGCAAGATATTAACTTGAAATTGCGAGATTTAAACTGAGACAGAAAGTCCAAATTGTGAGATACAAATTCACAATTCTGAGAAAAAAAGTCAGTTTAAATCTCGCAATTCTGTTTTTTCTCGCTATTATGAGTTTATATATATAATATCTGCTTAATAACTAAAAAAAAAGTCAGAACTGTGTAGCGTCTGGACCAATCAGACATACATTAATTGTTACATTTAACAAATAGTCTTTAAACCCAACAAGCCAGCTATATGCTGGAGCTCTGGAGACAACCCCCCGAAGCAACTAACTCCCCAAAAGGGCTCAGTTGCCAGGACAACGATCTGATAAGAGGTTTTATTGCCCAGAGGAATGCACATCTGCCCATGCTACATTTGCCCATAGGAAAGACACAATGCCTATAGAAATAGACTCTTTGCTATTCATTCACAGACAAACCTTTCTTTGACCTTCCTATCACACATAGCCCAGGTCATTGTGTACAGTATTACTGCATTGTATTTTAATTTTGTCTGTTGTATTTGTATTTGTCTTTCTACTGTTTATGCATGTGTTATGATAGATGACTAGCCGTATAACCCACATATGCCATGTTTGGTCTCTTTGAATTTGTATTTTGATGATCTAAAAGATGGTGTAAATTAGATGTTGATACCTATGCAACATATTAGTGTTTCTTCACTCTCTTCACTCGTCTGCAACATCTTCCGATTGCTGCCCGTGTGGAGGAACCCACGGGGAGCCTGAGCCGGTGGGCCCGACAGGCCCCAACATTCAGAGCTGTGGCTCTCGACCACAAAGAGCCAGACATTTCCACTCAGCCCTGGAATTTATCTTCATGACTCGCCTCAGTCAGTCAGTGGTTCTTTTAGAACCTAAGAAGATGAGCTAGAACTCTTCAGGACTTCCCTAAGCACGCGCCAGGCCTTGCGGCCTTGTCTTTCCATTCCCCAAAGATCACAGGACTTCAGCTGGGTCCCTCTCAGCTCTTGGTTCTTTTTCACTTTTCATATGGGAAGAAACTACCAGTCACCATCGAGTCAGAACATATTTGGAATTCATCACTCTTCAGACCCGGAAGAACGTGATTGCAATTCCAAAACCACCACTGCTCCAAACCATCAAGACTTTCACCTGAGACTGCATTCGGACACTTGTTCAACAACCAAGGCAATGCAAGTATCGTACATTTAACTAAACAAAACAGAGGTTTAGTATAAGCTGTAGACAGCACTGATGGTTTCACTCAGGTGGCTAACTGACTCTTTTCATAGCTTCATTTCCTTGTCTCTCTCTAACTGCTTCTCACTGATCCTTCCCCCATGTATGAGTGATTTCATGTTTGTTTGTTTAGATTAGTTATGTGTTAGTCCTTCGTTAATAAACTATTGTGCACAAATTACATGAGTTTTGATTCTTTGAAATTAATGTCCCTTTACGATTCCGATTCGAGCTACATGCTCTAATGCAACGGTACTTTAAGAAAGTTATTTTCTGTGGCCAAGAAAATATCATTTCTTAGAGTTGATATAAAAATTATGCTGAATGTTCGCTTGGAGAACAGATTAGTTGATGGAAAAATTAATTCTGCTACAGTTACTACTGGCAGTTGATATAAATAATTGTAATTAATCATAATTAATTGTAATTATTTATACACATTTCCCTTTGAGCTAAAATCGCTACAACTGTGTCTTTATATCACAATTCTGAGAAAAAAGTCAGAATTGTGAGTTTATATCTTGCATTACTACTAGAATTTCTCAGTTTTTGTCTCGTAATTTCAAGTTAATATCTCGCAATTATGACCTTTTTCTCAGCATTGCGACATATAAACTTGCATTTGCAGGATTGTGAGTCAGGATTGTGAGATATAAACTCAATTCTGAGAAATTAAGTCAGAATTGAAGTCACTTTAAATCTTGCAAATCTTATTTATTTATTTATTTATTTTTTTGCAATTGTGAGTTTATTTCATGCAATAGTGGCTTTATAACTTGCAACTGCGAGTTTATAGCATGCAATTTTGAAAAAAAAAAACGTCAGAATTGTGAGTTTATATCTTGCAATACTTTATTTTTCAGAATTGCGACTTTCTCAAAATTTTAAGTTTAAATGTCAAATTTTTTCACATAATTATGAGATTATATCACGCAATACTAACTGTAACTCGCAACTGCGAGTTTATATCGTGCAATTCTGAGAAAAAAAGTCAGAACTACGTGTTTATATCTTTCAATTCTGACTTAATTTCTTAGAAGTGACAGTTTATATCTTGCAATTTTGACTTTTTAACTCACAAATGTGAGTTTATGTGTCACAATTCAGAGAAAAAATTGTGACTCTGTATTATGCAGTTTTGAATTGCGAGATGTTAACTCGCAATTTTGAGGAAAATAGTTAGAATTGTGAGATAAAAAGTTGCAATTACCTTTCTTTTTCAGTGGTGGAAATGGGCTTCCATACAACTCTGATTTAAAGAGCTACATTTGAACAACTTTGTCTGCTGATGTCATGTTATCCAATAGCCAAATTAATAAATATAATAAAAACAACCAGACAAATAAACAGCTATTTAGCTACTGTTTTAGCAAAGTAACTTAATTATGGCACATAACACCTTTTTTTGTTGATCCAATACATTTTTCAAGGATAAAAGTCCTGCTCTACAGTTTTTTTTTCTCGCTTTATATCCTGTTTCAATGTAATATGGTGTGCAAACAGCAATTCACATTAACTTTAATAAGTTCTCCGTCCCGCTTCATGTTTTCATATTACTCCGTGTTTCTTCACCGCTCTCATGTGGAAAAGTAAAGCAGCTCACGGATAGAAATGCAAATATATCTATCACAGTATAAACATTCTAGCAAAATCTCCACCGTTTGAGCCACTTCTCTGTCGCACACTGTACATCATATTGGCCGGCTCTAATTTACACTATACTCTTATAGGGAACAAGTATTTTTTGACTATAATGACACCATTAGTTTCAAAAGGTCTTGATTGAATTCTCAACCTCTGTCTTCTCTGGCTCATAATAGCGCAATTTGTCTGCATGACTTAAGTTGACCTCCACCATCTCGCTCTACCTCTTCAGAACCTACAACCGATGGCGGCACAAAATTACAGATCCCTCATGTGAATGAAATAAAATTAGGGAGTCCGTTTTGGCTTTCCCTTATTGGATCAATGCTGTGCTCTTCCAAGGTGGATGCAGAGCCATTGTCTGCAGGATACAAATGGGAACATTTAGTCCATTTCGATCCGTTTAGGCACCCAAAGCCTATTGATCCATTGCCCCCTCATCAAACTGTTTCACGTAAAAATGATACGAGCTGTAATCTTCCCCCAAATAGCAAGCTGCGGCTGGAGTCATTCAGATGCCTGGTGTGTTGTATGAACATGTAGTCGGTAAAGAATGCTCTTTTCAACAGGGAGCAGGCATCGATCCGCTCAAGTCATTTGCTGTAATTGAATACAAAAATGTATTCCCATCAGCTGAGAGGTGAGGAGCAAGTGATATTTACTGTCAGATCTGTGTGTGGAAGTATCCACTGATTACAAAAAAGAAGGATCAGCAGAAGCTAATAGGACAGCAGGGACTAGCATCCTGATGCTAACTGGACGGAAACAGCTTAGCGGTTTAAGAAAGGTCTCTTTCTGTGTAGGTGTGCAGAAGAAGCTACAAAACAGGCCAGAATTTATGATATTTAGGAAAGCAATTATATTTCTATTCTGTCTGATACACATTATGATACAGTAAATTGTACCAATAATTATATTAAATGTTGATTAATGACTATTATTAAAATTTGTCTAAATAAACAATATAAAAAAAAAAACTTAAAGGAGTAGTTCACTTCCAGAACAAAAATGTACAGATAATGTACTCACCCCCTTGTCATCCAAAATGTTAATGTCTTTCTTTCTTAAGTCGTAAAGAAATTATGTTTTTTGAGGAAAACATTTCAGGATTTCTCTCCATATAATGGATATGTATGGTGCCCGAGTTTGAACTTCCAAAATGCAGTTTAAATGCAGCTTCAAAGGGCTCTAAACGATTCCAGCCAAGGAAGAAGGGTTTTATCTAGTGAACCGATCAGTTATTTTCTAAAAAAACATTACAACTTATATACTTTTTAGCCGCAAACACTCATCTTGATCTATAGCTCTGTGTGATGTCATGCTGCTTCAAGAACACGTATACTAGGGCTGTCAAACGGTACCGGGTTCGGTACTTTCGGTTCTGAAATTTTAAAAACGTCCATTTCCAGCTCACATTGGAGCGCTGTTGAGCCGATTTTTAAACATCGTTGATTGGCCATAGTGTTCACGCGCTCAACAGACATGACTGTGATTGGCTACAATGATAAGTGCTTTACGCTCCTCACCGAGCGCTCACAAATAAGCACAATGGGAGCATTTGAAAGACGCGTCTGTCAGCGGATCCGTCTATATGCAGATGTATTAGGGATCCTATATGCAGATGTATTAGGGATCAGCGATGTTTAAAAATCGGCTCAACAGGGCTCAAATGTGAGTGGGAAATGGACGTTTTTAAAATTTCAGAACCAAAAGTACCGCATCGGTACCGTTTGACAGCCCTAATGTATACACGAAGATAATCCAATAAAGTCTTTTAATAAGATTTCCAGGTTGCCGCCAATAGCCTCGCAGTGCATCTACATGCAGCACCGTTGCGCTTGGGGTATCCCGTGTTTGAGTCCCAGCTTGCGGACCTTTCCCGATCCCGTCACCCCCCTCTCTCTCACTTCATTTCCTGTCTCACTACTGTCCTATCAAAAAAAAAAAGGCAAAAATGCCAAAAATAAATCTTAAAAATCAATCAATAAATAAATAAATAAGATTTCCAGATGATGATGGTAAATCCAAGACAGAAGGGAACACAAGCATTCACAACAATAATAACCGGCAAATGAAACAACATAGGAGAGATCTTATAAAAGGCAGTGAATGAAGGACATACAAGTGCTGAGAATTAACTGATAATTGACTAATGAACTAATGAGAAGAGGAACAGAACCAAATATGGGAAAACAGGAACTAAACACAACAAACAGTCCTTGGGTATATAAGTTCGCTCCCCTCCCGGAAGGCGAGACCTTGTGCTGCAGGAACAACAAAGGGAGGGACGGAGGAGGACAAAGGAGTGGATGTGGGATGGTGACAGGGGATGGCAAAGGGCTGGCATGAAGGCAGGCAGACAATACTGGAGGAGGTTCAGGTGGAAAACGGACACCCTGGAGGAGGACGACAAACAGAGTCCAGGATGGAAATGATGGAGGAAGGAGACAGTGAGAAGACTGGAGGGACCCAGGCCACAGCTATGATGGCGACTAACAGTGGAGCCGACAGAGGGAGGAGCCACGGTGGAAAAGAAGCTGCCGACTCCAGGGGGCCGACCGACGGTGGCAGAGCAGGTGGTGGTGGAGCCCGGGGCGGAGATGGAGAGCTGATGAGCCAGGGTGACGGCAATGATCCAGAGGGCTCTGGCGGAGCCGGAGCTACTGAGGACAAGAGTGGAGCTGGTGGGACAAGGGACCCAGGTGGAGCTGGTGGGGCGACGGACTGAGGTGGAGTCTGGGACTCAGAGGCTGGAAGTAGAGATGAGGGATCTTCCAGCCCTGGCGCTGATGAGACTGGGAGACCTGCGGTGAGCCCACACCATAGATGGTGGGCTGGCCCGAACCAGGCAGATGAGTACACAAAGTCTAGAAGAGGAGGTGGGAGAGGGAGGTTGGGTGGGATTTTAGGATATTCCGACAGTTCATCAGGTGGCGGAAGACATGGCATATCAGCGCTGGCTCGTGGGTTGCAATGGGCCCTGGCTCATTCATGAGGTCCATCTCTGGACAAATGTGCTCTGCACTCCTGGCCTAATGGTCAGAGAGTCGGACTTGTAACCCGAAGGTTGCAGGTTTGAATCTTAGGTCCAGCAGGGGTTACTCACTGTTGTGTGTGTGCACTTGGATGGGTTAAATGGGTTAAATTCAGAGCACAAATTCTCGTGCACAGGCTGCTGTCCTTGAAGTTGGAATGGTTGGTGATCTCCACAAAGATCGCAGAGTGGACCTCGAGAGGCATCCCCTTCTGGTGAAACAGAAGGAGGAGGTAATTGGGATGAAAGCCAAACAGGAACTAAACACAACAAACAGTCCTTGCATCCTACATTGCTGTTTTTTGTGAAGGGCATTTGATCTTCTTTGCATGTTCACTTTGTAAACACTGGGTTGGTACTCTTGCAGTGATGTAGGACGATTTAGAAGTTGGAAGAGAAAATGAGATGGGAGTTTTCTGACATACCCTAACAGTCATAAACAGGAATACACAGTTCACACAGAGCTAGACCAAGACGAGCGTTTGCAGTTAAAAAGTATATAAATTGTCATTTTTTTAGAAAATATCCAAGCATTTAGCTAGAGCCCTTTGAAGCTGCTTTTTGAATAAAACTGGTTTGATAAAAGTCTAAGTGAGAATATACTGATAGTACTGCAGGATATTTTTCTTACCTCATGCTAAGAAGGCTATAAGAAAAACTAACCATGACACGTTGAACTTGTGTGCTAATGTTGGCAACGGTGTTGAATTTAGCTTGTGAGATTTCCTCATCCCAGTCCTCCCTTTTCTCTGCCATTTCCCTTTATCTCTCCCTATCAATAAAAGTGCCAAAGAGGCCAATACAAAACATTTTTAATCTTAAAGTTCATTCTCGCCAAAACACGGCGCTCTTAGCGCAAGGCCCCATTCTTGCTGATGGGGTTTTATATTGCAATCATGTGTCATTATCTTTGTATCAGACCATCAACAGCATAGTTAGTAAGATACCAATCACCCTTGAGGACATTCGCATGCCTTGCCGCACTAAAATCCTCAATTCTAGAGATTTTAACGTTAGCCCACCACAAGAATACAGATGTGTTATCATCCATGCTAGAATTCCCACAGGCAGTTAAATTAAAGTCGAAGAGCTGTCTTACGGCGCCAGATGGAAAACATCTTTTCAGATGTATTGTGCATTTCAGCGTTCTGCCCTTTACCACTGCAGAGTGCATCTGAGCTGTCACTTTGAAAGCTTTATCTCAGCATCTACAAGTGCCTGTGTGACAAGAACAGTAGATCTACCATTAAAAAACGGTCACTCTCCACATGCACTCTCTCTCCGTCCTTATTTCAAACTCTATTTCTCACTACTTTGCTATTTTGCTTATCCCTCCTTGTGTATTTTGCATGCATATATATGGACAGATGCCGCTAAGCAAATCCCAATTCAAAATGTCATCTGCAGCCCGTTGAGATCGCATGTGTGAATGGAAATACGACAATTTTATGCATAATCTATCGTCCTGTATACCCTCTTCCCTTCCAGTTCTCCTTCTCCTGCTCCCTTCGCCTGTGTTTGAAATGTCTGACTTTGAGAGTGCATTAAAACGTCCTGTTCCTGAGTGGTACGGGCATAAGGGAGAGGGTGACGGATGGAAAGTGCATGCGTACGACTCCCTTTGAGAGCTCATGATTGATGTTCGAGGCACAGGCCAAAAAATGGGCAAGAGGCCTGATGTCTACAGTGTCATCTGCACTGACTGTCCAACTGAAACAGACAAGAGAGACAGAAAGAGTGATCTATCTATCTATCTATCTATCTATCTACCTATCTATCTCTCATCCATCCATCTGTCCGTCTATCTATCCATCTATCCATCCATCTGTCTGTCCATCTATCTCTCATCCATCCATCTGTCCATCTATCTATCCATCCATCCATCTGTCTGTCCATCTATCTATCCATCCATCCATCTGTCCATCTATCTATAGATCCATCCGTCCTTCCATTCATCCATCCATCCATCCTTCTGTCTATCTATCCATCTATCTCTCATCTTTCCATCTGTCCATCCATCCATCCATCTGTCTATCTATCTATCTATCTATCCATCCATGTGCGTGTTTGTTCACTACTTACTACTGTGTGTGTGCACTTGGATGGGTTAAATGCAGAGCACAAATTCTGAGTATGGGTCACCATACTTGGCCTCACGTCCTTTCCTTTCCTTTCCTTTCCTTTCCTATCTATTTATCTATCTATCTATCTATCTATCTATTTGTCAATCTGTCCATCTATCTCTTAATCCATCCATCCATCCATCCGTCTATCTATTCATCTGTCCATCTATCTTCATCTATCCATCTGTCTATCCATCCAAGCCCTTCCATCTATCTATCTGTCCATCTATCTCTTTCATCCATCCATCTGTCAGTCTATCCATCCATCCATCCATCCATCTGTCAGTCTATCTATCCATCCATCTGTCTGTCCATCTATCATCCATCCATCTGCTCATCTATCTATCCTCCATCTGTCCATCCATCCATCCGTCTATCTATTCATCTGTCCATCTATCTCTCATCTATCCATCTGTCCATCCATTCATCCGGTCCGCCTATCTATCCATCTATCTGTCAATTGTCCATCTATATCTATCTGTCCATCTATCTCTTCATCCATCCATCTGTCAGTCTATCCATCCATCTGCCCATCTATTCTATCCATATGTCCATCCATCCATCCATCCATCCACCTGTCTGTCCATCTATCTATCCATCTGTCCATCCATCCATCCATCCATCCATCTGTCTGTCCATCTATCTATCATCCATCCATCTGCCCATCTATCTATCTATCCATCTGTCCATCCATCCATCCATCCATCCATCTGTCCATCCATCCATCTGTCCATCCATCCCATCCATCCATCCATCCATCCATCCGCCTATCTATTCATCTGTCCATCTATCTCTCATCTATCCATCTGTCCATCCATCCATCCATCCATCCATACATCTGACCATTCGTCTATCATCTATCTATAAGTCCGTCTGTCCATCTATCTATCCATCCATGTCTATCCACCCATCTCTCCATTTATTTGTCTATCATCCATCTACAGTATCTATCCATCTAGGCATCCACCTATCTGTCTGTCCATCTATCCATCTGTCTGTCCGTCTATCCATCCACTTAGTCTATAACCTAGACAGATATTCAACTACATGTTTTGATGTATATTATATATTTTTTGTTTCATTGGGCATTATAAACCCCTTTAAGTGCTAATTTGACTTGTCCAAAAATGTACAAAATATCTTTTAGAAATTTTAACTAAATTTCTGACTACACTGAATAAAAAGCACTGACTTTGTGAAAAAGGCTCACTTATCTGCATAATGAGCCTCATGTCCATAGAAAAGAGGTGCATATTGTGCTGAAAAAAAAAATATATATATATACAGTGCAGCACTATTTTAGAATATTTACACCTATAGTTGAACTAAACAGCTGGTAGTTAGATAAGTTCAGTGAATTTACCCATTAATGTTTTACCTTTAAAAAGCTGTGGTGCACATTTGTTTTAAAAGATGTAAAAATATTTTATTTAAACATTCTCAAACACATGTTTTCAGGCTTTCAATCAAAACAAGTATTTTAGTAATATCATTTATATTTTTGTTCATTAATATAACAAACTCTTTACCTTACATTTTAAGTTAAAATAGTCAGTACAGGGCTCACAACATTTTTTCGAATGTCGTGACATCCACCAGTTTACAGTGACTTTCACCAAATCTGCTTCCTTTGACCTTCAGCTGAACAAGAAAATATTCATTTGTCGTCTGTGTAACAATGAGCAGCGCAGCGAATTGTGTAGACCAATGCAAACAGCACAAGAAATAAATTACACAGTTCTGTCAACAATGCTATTTTTACATGGCAGGACCGTTCTGATTAAAATGTCATCGGCTGGGTTCATTTTCTATGATGTTTCTGTTGAACTTTACACACTTGACTTGTTCTGTCCTGAAAATTGCAGGTAATGCTCTCTGGGTGCACTGACGCTCTAGGCTCCTTCTGAAGCCATCTTGGATGTTACGGTCAGGAGGCAAAATGTCAGACGTGGAAGTTCAGTTGTGTATGTTACTCGAAGTCTGTCTAGACCGTGATATATTTGATTTGTAAGGGTTAGCGCAAGAAGGTGTAGTGATCCACAACAGATGCTTGAGCTTTGTTTTAATGAATACAGTGAAGTGATACATTTTATACAGCTCACATTTCACCTCAAAATCAAAAGAAAATTATACCCTTCAGAAAATGAATTTTAGGACCATTTGATTTTTCGTATACAACTTATGTGAGAATTAAGCACATTTCCCCCCAAAATGTTTACATTTAAGGGTGTTTTTGTCATTGTCTAGAATTGCTTGTCCAATATATAGATTTTTTAGAGAAACAATGGAAAACAATTAACAAAGCTTGAAAAGAGCTTGCTTTAAACACTAGCATTATCAAACAGACCTGCGAAAAATAACAATTTTCAACTAGTTCCACAAGTGTTTTCACTTTCCTGGAAAAGCAACCTACAAAACGACTTGCTTACAGCTGTCACTGCATTTTAATATAACTGAAAATGTTCTTGACAGGTTCAGATTCCTTCGAATAACTAACTGCCGGTCAAAAGAAACCAGAAAAAAACAATAAAACAAATAAACCCACAGATCTAAATCACTGAGCTTGAGTTTACAACTGAGAGAATCCACTGTAGACTGTAGACATGAATAGTCATCTATACCATGTGAATAATTCCTTCTCTAGGGCATTCAATAAATGTCCTTTGACATTACAATGTTCTTGTCTTTAGGGTTGTAAGTGAAATTCAAAGGTTTAACAGAAACATCTTAGGATACTTGCCTAAAAACCTGCTCTATTATTATGTCCAGAAACATTGAAGCTCAGTTATTAGCTTAACTATATTATTATAGTGATTTAGCAGTTATCATGTACTACAAATCATGTAGCTTTTCAACTAAGCTATACTGAATAAAGTAGCAATGACACTTGCAAAAACATATTTTACCAATCAAGGTGTGTGAATCAATCAGTACAACAGGTTAGGAAACAGTCTAAATGGGTTACTGAATCATACAGACAGTCCATTCACACAGTGAATCATTTGGAGTGTTTCTTTCATATCACAAACTATAATAGGATAATAAAGAACAAGAAAAAGAACACTGGATAAAATGGAAATTCAGTCAGTTGAAACAAACCTGCAAATGCATCCTACTTCAAGTTAAGATAGCTTGTGAAGAACCATCCTGTACTGAAAGTAAAGACATTGTCTAACTAAAAAACACTTAAGAAACAAGGATAGTTCACCCGAAAATGAAAACTACCCCATGATTGACTCACCCCAAAGCCATCCTAGGTGTTTATGGTTTTCTTCTTTTTAAACAAATACAATTGGAGTTACATAAAAGAATTTCTTGGCTCTTCCAAGCTTTATAATGGCAGTGAATGGGGTTTAAGATTTTGAAGTCCAATGAAGTGCATCCATCCATAATAAAAAGTGCTCGACATGGCTCCGGGGCTTTAATAAAGGCCTCCTGAAGTGAATCGATGCGTTTGTGTAAGAAAAATATCCATATTTAAAACTATATAAACCGTAATCTCTATCTTCTGCTAACTGTCAATTACACGTTTGTGATAGCGATGGGAGAAACAAACCTTTTCGAAGCTTCAAATCAACTCGAAATGATTCACTGTTTCGAAATGCACAAAACACCACATGCTAGTGATGTCTGCTGGTCAAATGTGTGTAAATGCAACAAAAACTCATGCCAAAACACGCAAAAAACAACTTTTACAAACCCAATGCAAATGCTTTCTTGAAATTTTTATATTAAATGCAATTAAAATAATAAACTGCCATTAAATGTGAAGCGCCCGTAGCCTATATGTGTTTTTAAAGGGGTCCTATTACGCTTTTTTCCTTTTTGAATTTTAGTCAGTGTGTGGTGTGTATGTTTGGGCATAAAAAACATCTCAAAGTTCACTCCAAAGGGAGATATTTTGTTTTTAAAAAATCCCTTTTCAAGAACTACAACAAACGGCTTCTTTGGACTAAAGTGTTTTTTTTTTGTTTTTTTTGTGGTGTTATGATGTCACAACACGCCCATTAGAATATCATTAAAATAAATCCAGCCTACAGAAATTCAAATGGTTGGGGGTTGTGTAGGGACGAGGTGGGGGATTTTCCTAACTTTAGTGATGCAGCGTAGAGAGCAGCTTCTGGGATGCTTAAACAAGCACCCGCTGGTATAAACACAAGCATTGACTAGAGTGGCCGCGATCTGCTCTGGTGGCCGTGTCAGAGCCACGCCGTAGACGTGCAGTACAGGGGGTCAAAACACATGCCAAGGCGTGGCTGGTGTAAACACTTGAGTGACAATCATATGCGCTGGAGATGTGTGCAGTGTGTGGTAAAAGATTTATTCATCATACAGTATAGATAACTTCACTTATAACTCGAGTGTTTTTAAAAAGCATAAATTTGCACTAGACTAGGCTAATCAGTGATGATGTTCTTTGATAATGTTAATGTTCTTTGCTCGTTTCCTGTAGCTCCTTTTTGAATAACTAAGGAAATGTAAGCATTATACTGTAATTAGTAGCTTGCAATGTTTTCATTCAATTGTTGTTAGTTAAATACAAATTCAATCATATTAAAAACATTAGGCTGCTTTTAGCCTTATGCTGGAGCTGGTTTCAGGCAATAAAAATGAAAATATGTTAATAATTTAATACATTAGCACGATAATATTATGTATCGGTGATCTCGCAGGCTGACGATAGGACACAACACTACTACTACATCAGTCATACCTTAATATATCCTTAACTATAACGGAACAGACAGAACTTGCTGCTTTGGCAAGGGGTGTGGCCAATCACAACACAGTGGGACAGCTAACCAATCGCAACACATTTCGTTTTTCGGAAGGCAGGCCTTCATCAAACCCAAAACGATTCGAGCCATTTGTGTCAGGCTGGAAAGAAAGGTATTGTAATAATGTAAATTATGTGAAAAATAATGCTTTTTTGAACCACCAAGCATGAGAGCATGTTCTAGTACAGCCCCAAAACAAAATCAAGACTTTTTCAAAAAGCATAATAGGACCCCTATTATTGTTAATTTGCAGGGCTTGTTTTGTTTGTTTCACAGAAAGCTTGTCTGAACAGGCCAGTGAGAGACTATTAACTACTATTCATCCTTATAATTACACAAATTACTTGTTAAAAATGTGTTAAAATTGACAAAACTGATCCAAGATAAGGTAAACGCTGGTTCAATGGTTCTCCACTGGGGGGCGACTTTAATGAACTTGCATGATTCGTGGGTTCACAGAGATTGCCCCCAATGGCAAACCATTGAAATTTCTAAATGTTTCGAAACAGTTATGATGTAATGAAGCCTCGTTTACTGAAATTACGTGACTTTGGCATTTTGATATGTGCTCCGGACCACTGTTTCAAAACAGATGATTCGCAAAGGTCTCAAAGTTTCATGAAGCAGTGCTTTAAAAGCAGCCATGACTAGCTCATGAGAAAGTGGCGTTCCAACAGATGACTTAGGATGTAGATGCAACATAAGCTCCGGTGTAATATGCTAGTCTTGTGAGAACCAAGTTTTGTCTCCTCTATCATCAAATCCTCCAACATTTTTCTTTGCAAACCCTCATGTTGGCATAAAAAAATCTTTTTATGCCAACACATTGAAAACCCCCCTTTGAAACCTTTAGTTTTAAGAGTGTACTTTTACTACATCACTTGTAAAGTAACTACTTTCTCTGAAGCTTAGCTAACATTCACTATCATTTTTTTCAGTAGCTTGCCCAACATTGATCACAGCAGACAAAAAGCAGACGTCACTGCTTGCAAGAAGCCCTAAACGATGGCTTGATTTTCTATAACCTCAAACACAAGAATCGCCTCTTTTGAACACCAATGCTGGATGACAGTTCTATTGGAAACCATCTTGAATTAAAGCGGCCGAGAGCGTCTGATGATATTTGACCCGCGGTCTATAGATGACAGTGAATCTGTTTTCAGATGATGTTTTTTCAAGTGTGCCTTGAACAGCCATGGAAAAAGTATGTCGGAGAGAGGCTTATACTGACAGATCAAATGGAGCAGATGTGAGCCGGGGATTGTGGGATACATCAAGGGGGTTGTAAATCTCTTCGCTTGGACTAATGAGTATGACAAGTGTGGGCTGCGACGCGTACTCGAGACTGACAGAGGTAAGTGGGGTGGCGTTGACAGGGCAATGATGTCAGCGGAGTGCGTGCTTATGTGTGTGTGCGTTTTAGAGACCGCACTCTATCCGAAGGAACCTCATTAACATCAAGGTCAATTTTACCAGACCCCAAGCTGTCGTTTTTCTCACATTACCAGCGGGTATGAAAGAAGAAGCGAGGAAAGAATGAGGGGTGAATTAGGCTACATGCATGGATACACACACACACTGAATGATCCCATCGCTAGCGTAAAGTGTGGCGCTGCAGGTTTAATGAATACACACTTCTGTTCACGGACAATAACAGAATTCAATTGTTTATCATTGATTTTTCTGTGAGAGGACCTTCTGAGAGACTCTACAAGTAATGGTTATGAATGAACTTTCTGTAAAGGTCTCAAAACAAAAGCTACATTGGATTTCCCTGGCATATTATGCTAAATTAATAAAAAAAGTGTTTTCAGGCCATTTTTCTTCCATAATCTGATGTACTTCAGAGGTAAGTGGGCTATTTAAGAGGGTGGGATTTGATTTTATACTTTTGGAATTGATAAATGGGAGTTTCACGATCAATCCAGGCAGGAGGTGATGTTTCCCGCACTTTTTGTGTACTAACCAACCATGACAGCAATGGCTGAAAATTTTACTGGTCAAGTAGCCCCACCCACATGATAACTTATTGGATAATAATCCCACAGCTCATGAATATTAAACATCACGATTATATAAAACGCTGACAGTTGAGGTCAAAACTTCACATGCACCTTGCCGAATCTGCAAAATGTTAATTAATCTTCCAAAATATGAGGGATCAAACAAAATGCATGTTGTTTTTTATTTAGTACTGACCTGAATAAGATACTTTACATAAAATACATTTACATAAAGTCCACAAGAGAAAATAATAGTTGAATTTATAAAAATTACCCTGTTCCTAAATGATCCACAGCTGTTTTTTTTTTTTTTGCTTTGTTTTTTTGTTTAGTGGTAGTCGTTCATGAGTTCCTTGTATGTCCTAAACAGTTAAACTGTCCGCTTCAGGTCCCACAACTTCTTTGGTTTTCCAGCATTTTTGTGTATATAAACCCTTTTCAACAATGACTATATGATTTTGAGATCCATCTTTTCACACTGAGGACAACTGAGGGACTCATATGCATCTATTACAGAAGGCTTAAATGCTCACTGATGCTTCAGAAAGAAAACACGATGCATTAAGAGCTGGGGGTGAAAACTTTTGAATGAAATGAAGATGTGTACATTTTTCGTACTTTGCCTAAATATCTTTTTTTTTTTCATTTAGTACTGCACTCCCGAAGCGACAGAAGATACATACATGCTTCCCAGAGGACAAAATAAGTTAAATTTACCCTGACCTTCAAATTCAAAAAGTTTTTACCCCCTGGCTCTTCATTGTTTTTCCTTCTGGGGCATCAGTGAGTGTTTGAATCTTCTGTAATAGTTGCATGTGTGTCCCTCAGTTGTCCTCAGTGTGAAAAGATGGATCTCAAAATCATACAGTCATTGTTGGAAAGGGTTCAAATACACAAAAATGCTAAAAAAAAAAATTGTGGGACGTGAAGAATTTTTTCTGAAGAACAGCAGGCAGTTTAACTGTTCATGACAAATAAGCGACTCGTGAACAACTATTACTAAACAAAAAACACAGCTGTGGATCATTCAGGTAACAACGCTGTACTAAGAATTTTTTATAAATTCAACTACTATTTTCTCTTGTGGACTATATGTAAATGTCTTTTATGTGAAATATCTTATTCAAAAAATAACATGCACTTGGATGATCCCTTGTATTTTGGTAAAATAATTAAATTTTGCAAGGTGTATGTAAACCTCTGACCCCAACTGCATTTTCTGTTGGTGTTGATTTTTTTTTTGACCAATATAACCAATGTCAGAATGTATTAACTCAGTAGTGTTACATTTCTTTAAAAACTTTTCTTTTTTCTTTATTTTTATTTAAGAGATAAAAGCTTGAAAGTACACAGCAATTAATGCAAGATGACAGCTAGAAAAACTATAAACACTTTTGCTTAGATACAAACTTTTACTGATCGGTTTGTAATTTTCCACCCATTCTAACTGATTATTAACACAAAGCCTAGCCTAGTAATTTCAGAATAAGCTATAATAACAACATAGGAAGTGAAATAAATTTGTTTCCGAACTATTCATTTGCTAACACTCAGGGAATACCATCTATATCATCACCAGAACAAACACCACCATTTACCTGTCAGTCTAATGTCAGCTATGTGAATTAAGATGGCTTCTTTCCCCCAAGAAGAAGTAAAATTCAATTCAGGTCTTAACCCCTCTCTGCACCCTTCCTCTCAAGGACTGTCTCTAGATGTCCCTTTCTGTTTTAATGTGAGTATATGTGGGCGGGAAAAGAGAAGCTGACAGAAGCAATTCTCTTCCCCTCGCTTCGTTAGGCCACCTAAAGGTCGCCATTAGTCTCCGTGTTCTGCCCCGTAGAAGGCTCAAGGCACGCCGTTGGGTAGCGGCAACCACGGTCAACGTCGCGTCGTTGAGTGATTCATACTCTTACATAATCAAACTATGGGGATAATCTATCTTTTTTAGTGCTTTCAGGTTAAATTCAGACTTATTGCAGTCTGTTGTCCCATGACACAATGGGAGGGAGGAGGAATCTGATAGTGGCAGCAAGATGGGACATCTTCAGCATTACATTTGGGTGAATGTGTACGGATCAGTCCCTTTTTATTGATGGAAATGATAATATGTTTTGAACTGGGGAATTCACTGAATTTGGTTCAACACGAGCATCAAAGTCCATGTGACGTCAGCGGTTCAACCATAATTTTATGAAGCTCCGAGGCTGACACAGAAGAGAAGAAATTGTTGAATAAAGTATTTTTGTTTCTCATAGTTTTATGAAAATGAAGGTTGAACCACTGATGTCACAGGGACTATTTTATCAATGTCCTTACTAACTTTATGGGCCTTCAACGTGTCAGTTGTGTTGCTGTCTATGCAGGGTCAGAAAGCTCTCCGATTTCATCAAAAATATCTTAATTTGTGTTTTAAAGGTGAACGAAGGTCTTATGGGTTTGGAACGACATGAGGATGAGCAATTAATGACAGAATTTTCATTTGTTGGTGAACTACACACTAATAAATTGTATTAAACTGCCTTCCAAAAGTTTGGAAACGCCCTATAAAAGTGGGGTTTTGGACAATATTGGCTTGAATTCTTTATAATTTGTGATAACTCTGCACTGATAAGGGACAACACAAATTTAAATTTTCGATTCATCAAAATATCCACCATTGGCAGCTATTGCAGCTCTGCATAATCTGGGCATAAATTCATTGTATTCTAAACTTAATTGGCAATCAATTGTTGAAGCTATTAAGGTGTGCTGACCCAAAAAACTTTTAAAAACCTGGGCCAAATTTAAACCAGTAACCAGGCATACGACTTGGCACAAGCTGATTGGTTCATGTCGCATACGCAGCCAATGAGTTGTCATTCGCTCGAGCCTTTCGCAGTAGCGCGCTTTGAGTTCCTCTGAAACCCTCCACCTTCCCCTGCTCCACCTGTACAGATCTGATATGGGTTATTTTATATGTTATTTGTGCAGCAGCAGTATGTCTTAAATACTCACAGCACAGTATCGCCATATGCTTTGGCAGTAGCAAGTTCCTGTACTTGCTTGCAGCAGCAATAATCTACAACTACAGCAATAACCAACAGCAGCAGAGTAGCAGATCTATTCCGCCACGACTAAATACACTAACATTTACATTAACATTTCATTTACATTACCATGCTAAAATCTTCCGAGAGCTGTCATGGAAGAACTTTGTTATAACATCTCTAGTGTGTTTGCTGTGTGTCATCAGTTTTTCCTGTTCCCTTGTGGTGCTTTTTCTTGGAAAAAAAAGTAAAAAAATACCAGGAAATATTTTTACTTTCATCCTCAGCAAAGTGGTAAAAGGTTAGTTGGCATGCCCAGTGAAAGAAATTCAACTTTCAATCAATTGAAGGGTGACCTTTAGAGAAGGCCCTAATCAGTTTGAACTGTTGCATCGTAGAGACTCCTGGCAGCCACCAGCGTCAGTAACTGTCTGCTTTCATCTCATCCTGTCTCTCTTTCGCACTCTCTGTCTCTCTCTTTCCTGTGCTTATCTCTGAACAAGGTCATTATGTTTTGCATTAGCTGTCTGAGCTATAGCTGATTGCCAGAAAGAACGATTGATTTTCTCTCTTCTCTCGCTTCAAGGTCTGTAGCATTGTCCAAGATCAAAGTATCATCTATCAGGGGTCGTCCCTGTCAGTGTAATGTCACATTAATGTGACGAAATTGACCCTAAAGTCTAATCTGAGCTAACATACACATAGCCTAGGGAACAGGTGTCAATGAAGAATGCACTGCCATTATTACAAACAGATACAATACGAGGAGGAGGAGACATTTGTAGTAGAGCTAAGGGCAGAAATCCTTCAAAATGGCAGCTGTAGGAAGTCAACACTATTGTCACATCATTTACACTGCATAAATGATAACTCAAATTATCGAGGAGATACTTTTTAGAGTTTAAAAACCTTGGTGGACAAGATTTAGCTTGCAATTCGATTAGGATTTGATTATTTTGTATATACAGTGCACAGCATAAATGAGTACACCCCCTCTTAATAAATATAAAAGATGTATTTTCTTAATGATCACTAATATAATTCATGGAAAGATGGCAAAATTGAAATGTACTGAACATATACTTAATAAAAAACAACAAAATATATGCCAGTATTTTCTGTAAGATAAGTAAATTAGTCAATTTTGTTTAAACGAAGGATTGCAGAAATAAGTTCAGCAAATGTATAATATTCTAGTACTTAGTATGTCCTCCAGAACTTTAAGTATACTGCTCTGACCCTTCTTGGCACTGAGTGTACAAGGTCATGACAAATGCTCACATCCGTCCTGCTTAACTCCTGGAAGACGACCTCCTTAAATGCCCTGGGTGGTTTGCTCAGCTCGTCTCTACAGAATCCCCCACAGCTGCTCAAGAACATTAAGACCGAGTGAAATACATGTCCACTGAAGAATTTTTACCCTGGGAGAATGAAAATGCCCAATAATGCAGGGAATGAGTGGAGGATAGCATCTTCTGTTTTGAGTTTTTGTATTACATCACACAGTGGTGTGTGAATTAATGACAGCACTGATAAAACACAACTTCCTCACACCTTCAGCACTCACACATCCCAATATAATGCTTTACTACCACTGAACGTCACTGTGGGTACCAGACACTTCTCACAGTACTCCTCCTCAAGCAACACCATAACATTTTGGACGCTTTTGGATCCAAAATGATTGACTTGGTCTCTTGAGACGAGAGTATGGATTCCCAGAAGTCTATATTTTGTAAATATGAGCCTTGGACAAGGTTAAATGAGTTTATTGTGCTTTGGCTACAGTAGGTAATTCTAGTGGTGACAACAACCATGCATATCACTTCTGCAGGCTGCGTTGTACTCCGTGCGGTAACAGTGTAAGAGTATAAAAAGAGTGTCACTCTTTTTATAGCTTTTGCTGGCTCTGAGACACTTGCAAGGTATTTCTCCTCTTTTTCTAGCAAAAATCCACTCATCACTAAATGAAAACTTAAAGTGAAGACCTGATTATTTCAGGAGCCTTGTCACAAGTCCATTGTTTTTGAATGTCGGTTTTACTTCTGCTATAGTTTCACACTTAAAACAATAATTTGGTATTCCTCTTGTACCACTGTCCTCTTTTATGCTAGGAAATAAGTCACCTGGCAGTCTCCCAAGTGGTTCAATTGCTGCCAGCATTAAGTCTGATTATGATTCAGTAGGCTATATTACACTTTCAATGGTCAGGAACTTGTCAAGTTTTGGTTCAATATACTTACCTATTGATCAAAAATAGCCTTAAACCTACAATTTTTTTTTTTTTTAAGTTTTATTTAGTAACTTTTAGGAGTTTGTACTAATTTTTGCAACACAACATGTTATCACTTTGATAAGAAAATCTTATTTTGCTGAATAATTTTGACATTCTTTAACAATTCATCAAGCAGGCTTGTTGGAACATTATATCTCCAAAGAGCCCTAACATGTCATCTAAGTAAAGAGTAATTGCTGGATTTTGTTAAGTTTTAGAGGGACGACATTTACGCTGTGCACTGTGTATCAGGTATAGTAAATGGCAAATTTTCTTATGGAAAAAAAAATTCTCAACTAACGTTATAAAATATACATAAGAGTCAGCTGGTACTACATTATAATATTACAACTGATTTGTATGCAAACACTTAAATTACATTCAAAGTTTTTATAATAATAATGTAATTGTAAAATTAGTGCTCTAACTATTATATGTCTACTCCAATTCATTTTTTTTTTAAATAAAAACATTAAAATAGTAGCTTTAAAGCTTTTCAAAAGTTAAATTAAATATTGAACAATGAAAATTATAATGTATATGTTATTTGGTGCAAATATCTAGAAATTCTCCTAATTTTTTCAGCTGACTAATGAGTTTATTGTCACCAAATATGTTTTTTTTTCTGAGGTAAATGTGACATATTGTTTACAAGCTGTTATACTGACGTCTTTCCGCAGTCAAAACACTGGTTGAGTGATTACATGAGACAGGACACGAATGTCGGTAAGTTGTAGCTACTTTTTCTTTTAACATACCTTTGACATTCATTCATGCTTATTTCACACTGTTGCTAACGTCCTGGGGTCGGTTAAGGCGCCGGCGGGAGCGCTCACATTTTTTCCAGATGACAGCAAAAAGAACTTGAATTGCTCCCTCAGTTGTGATTGGAAACATAAAAGTAATACATCACCTGAATCTGTAGAAAGTTTACTTTTATTTGTGTACGCTTAACATATCAACAAATGTTCGTGGTTTTTTTAAATAACCAGAGGGTTAATGTCAGTTTACGTGCACTTGGAGGCTTCTCTGGAACTGAATCGCTACTACTGCACAGGGATCTGTCACTCCACATTAAACAGTGCCAAAATGACATTTATTGTCTGAATACTGTAACAAAAAGGACAAGATTTGAAATCTGAGACTTATATTAAAAGCAACAAAGCACAAAGCTTATTGCAATTTATTGTATGGAATGTTACCTTCATTAAATTAAAACAGGCTAGACTAATCAATTCCTGGGATTTAAGAATCAAAAATCAAGAAATTGATATTGAAACATTTTACACTGACATTGCACTAGCAAAACCACCTAGACATTTATTTTATGTTAAAAAGTTACAATAACAAATATATATTTGCCCCTCTCCTTTTATCTTTAATCCATTTTATAAAGTTAATTTCAACCCATTTCATGTGGTGCCTGCTGAAAAAAAAGAACCCATTAAAATGAGCTAAAAGAAAACAGAACAAAAACCTTTTCTGCAAATCACCAAAGCTTTCCTGAAAAGGTCAAAGCCTGTTCTGTTGGTCTCAACACATTTTTGAGATCAATGCTCCACTCTCCTTGTTTCTTCAAAGGCGTTTTGTTCAAACAAGGCTTCATACTTAGAGTCATGCCTGTTCACTGCACAAAAATTACAAGACTGAATGTTACATTAAACGTTCTAATATTTCTAATATAACTAAACACATAACACACAGTCTAAGACTCTGCTCAGATGTTCAAGATTTACAAAAATCTTAAAAAATACTAAGATTCGTTGTGTAAAATGAGCCTTGTTCTTATTACCAGCTTCCCTAATCTAGTCATATGCACTAAAATAAAACGGTAGGGGACAATGTAATTTATTTCTATTTCAATTCATTTTTAACGAGTCCATTACTCACTTCGGGGCCCCTGGGGGCCCATAAGTTGAAGTGTTGTGCGTTTTTTAAAATAGAGCTGTGATTGTTTTGCCATGTTTATTCACAAGCCACGGGTCAGCGGTCGACTGTAATCTCCTTTTTCTCCCAAGGGCAATTTAGAGAGATATTGTGAATAAAAATGATTTTAATAATATGACACAAAAGAACCCAGAGCCACTATGAATATTATTACGTTCATATCTGAAATAGTTTGTGTCAAAATTACAGCATCTGAGCAACAAGTTGGAGCTTTAAGACAAAATATATTTCTGGCGTGCTCAATTAAAATGTTATCCCAGTGTACACAGAAACTGTCATGCACATGTACGCACTGCAAAAATAAACTCAGATGGCCTTTTATTGGCAGACTCAGGCACTTTTATACTTAATTTCTGCCTCTAGTGCCGCTCGAAGCCTGAAGCACAAGCAGAGTACCAGAATAGTGCCTCGTACTATAAAGTAGCGTTAAAGTTTACTCTCAGGTACATGACATACACCTTCTATCTCTAAAAACACAGGGATGAATACCAATTAGCCTCTCTGCTGTAAAGTGAGAAGCTAAATTTTTCTTTTTAAAAGTAAAGTTCACCCAAAAACAAAAAATCTGTCATCATTTACTCACATGTATGAATTTTCTGTCTTCCCAGGAACACAAAGAAAGATATTTATAGCAGCAATGTATGAGCTGCTACACACATACAGTATATATTTTGAAAATATTTGCATGTATTTACATGTATATATTTATATTCTTATCATTTATATTTTATATAAATATTTTTTATATATAAACAAAATTTTTCTTAAATATATACATGCATGTGTGTGCATTTATATATACGTGATTACATAATCGAGATTAATTGTTTGACAGCACTAGCGCAAAGAAAACAAAAATAACGAGATTACGTAATTTCTTCTCTTTCATGCCAGTCTATGACACAAGTTCAGGATTTAAAATTCTTTTAAGTTCTGGCAACCACAGCTGCTTAATCGCATCATCCAAAATAAGATTTTGTTTACATAACATGTGTATACTGTGTATTTTTATTATATATAATATATATAATATATAAACACACACACATAAAATATATATTTTGAAAAAACAATTAGTTGATATTATATATAAATATTTTTAATGTACAAACGTCAAATTTTCTTAAACGCACGCACACATATTATGTAAACAAAAACTTTTATTTTGGATGTGATTAATCACGATTAATTGCAATTAATCGTTTGACAGCACTAGCGCAAAGAAAACTAAAAATAACGAGCTTACTTAATTTCTTCTCTTTCATTCAGGATTTTAAAGTGCTCCTATTATGCCTTTTCAAATATGACCTTTCATGCAGTGTGTAATGTAGCTGTATGTGAACATAAACTATCTGCACAGTCCATCATAAAAAAAGAGTCGGCTCACAATCGCCTGAACGAGTCGTCAGGAATTCGAAATCTTATTCTGTTACCGCTATACATCACAAAGGTATAAAAATAACAAGTTTGCCAGCCTGATCTCACGGCAATTCGTAAATATTTTACAAGGTGGCTGCTTCGTACGACCTCACTCGTACAAATTCATACGATTTTAGCAAAAACGTATTTTACGAGTTGCACAATACGTATGAATTTGTAGGAACGACCTACATCTAACCCTGCCCCTAAACGTACCCGTCACTGAAATCGTACAAATTCATACGAGTGAGGTTTTACGAATTCGTACGAATTAGCCACATCGTAAAATATGTATGAACTGGTCGTGAGATAGCGTTGAGTTTACTCAATTTCTTCTCTTTCATGTCAGCCTTCGACACACGTTCAGGATTTAAAGTTCTTTAAGTTCTGGCATCCACAGCTGCTTTTTTGCAGTTTAATATATGACTTTAGCTTTACCTTTGAAAGAAGTCATATGTACCATTTTTCTGAATATTTTATTGTTTTTTTCTTCTTTTTGGCTGGACATTCTCTGGTCACTTTCATTATACGATCAAGGGCAGCTTGGGCGAAACCCACAACATAAGGGTGAGTAATGATAAAACTTGCAGGTTAGTTAGCAAGGAAATTATAGTACAACATCCTGCATAAGGTTACTATAATAAAGCGAACATAAACATGATAAATATTTAGGATATTTGCATCACATCTTAATGTTACATTTGTTATATCCATCTAGGCAACTTTCTTCCCATTGACGCCCTTGACCCAGATGGTGGACGTCCAAAGGGACAGCGAATTAAAAAGGAAAGAGAAATACAATTATATCAAATTTAGTATTTTCCTTGAACTGTCGGATAAGGGGACTGCTGGACCCTTGCAGACTGAGCGGTAAGCCTTGTCCCGGGTCTCGTATCTGGAGACACGTTCTCGGGTTTCAGACATCTCGCGGGAATAGAGATCAAGAGAAAGGTAGAGGATTTTGCACAAATTACATATACATTTATTAATAGCTCGGTTGAGTAAATGGACTCGGGAATCAGAGGTGGAGGGAATGTAGCAGCTGTTGGCTTTATTATCACATATGGATCATAGTCTTAACTCCAAACGTGGTCTATTTCCATTAATGTGGGGTAAGATTTATCGCGAGGCTGTGCCCCTACAACCCCGCCTTGGTCAAACGTACTTTTTTTTTCTTTTAATTCGTAACTGACCTTTGCAGCGATTTCTGTGATGTATCTTTTATAAGCAGATGACTTTGAGGAAGGACATTATTAAAACAAAACTTCAAGACTTCAATAATTACATCCTCGCAGCGATAAAGGCCCAAAGCCACTGTTTTCCCTTTGATCATGCTTTGGAAAATTTCAAGCTCAAATGTAGATTTACCTCATCAAGGCGGCCAGTCAGATCCTAGTTTTTGTGTGTTCAACAAGATGACAGTTTTAGTCATACATCCAATTTCAGTGGCAGGTCAACCCTTTTGATATGTCTCACACTTAAACGCATATTTGCTCTCTTATTGACATCTTGATATATTATTGAAATATTGATGATAAACAGACATGTTCAAGGCTTAAACTCCTTTCCCAGCTTCTACAGCAAAGCCACACTTTTCCTCTTAAAGGGATAGCCCAGTCAAAATTGAAAATTCTGTCATTAATTACTCTTCCTCATGCCGTTCCAAAGCTGTAAAAGCTTTGTTCATCATTGGAACACAAATTAAGATATTTCGGATGAAACCCAAGAGCTTTCTGACCCTGCAAAGGCAGCAACACAGCCACGTTCAAGGCCCAGAAAGGTAGTAAGGACATCGTAAAATAGGCCATGAGACATCAGTGGTTCAACTGTAATGTTCTAAAGCTAAGAGAATACTTTTGTGTGCATAGAAAACAAAAATAACGACTTTATTCAACAATTTCTTTTCTTCTGTATCAGCCTTGCACTGACCTAAAAGAAACAAAAGAAAAACAATCTCCAAACAACCATATAGCAACTCAAGAACTCACCCTATAGATTTATAAAAGCCTTTTGCTTCACCTTACCCAATCCAAACACGTACACACACACACACACTATTCCAGACACAAATTTCTCACAGCATCCCCATCAGTGTGAAACCCCCTCTGCCTCCATACAAACACCATCAACCCAGAGTCTTTAATGGTGTGGACTGAATATCTTTTTTTCCCCCTCTCAAAGATATTCACCCAGACTCCAGTTCAAAAAGAGGTGGTTTATTACGGCTGGAGTCTGGGGAGAGAAGCTTTGTGAGGGGAGAGGGGGATTTGAGAGTGGGGTGTATTGATAAAACCCCCGTCTTAAAGGCTGCCGCACCTTGGCTGGAGTTCAGGAAGGAGGAAGGGAGAGTCTGAGACCCGATCCACTTCCTCTGCCTCCAACTATACTCCATTTGAAAACAGATCAAGTGCTGGAATTTCAGATCTATTGATACGGAAGCTCCACATAGACTGGTGTTTCTTTAACTATCGGTATAAGTGTATATACATGCATCATAGATTTTTTTTTTTTTTTAACTGAACAATAAATGTCATTTCCACCAGATCACAAACAGCATTCTGTGATGAAAATAACATTTTAAACACTTTTGTAATCAAACGAACAACATGAGGAACACTTTGTTCATACATTACCAGTCAAAAGTTTTTGAACAGTAAGATTTTTAAAGTTTTTTTTAAAGAAGTTTTTTCTGCTCACCAAGCCTGCATTTATTTGATAGATTTTAAAATATTTTTACTATTTAAAATAACTGTTTTCTATTTGAATATATTTTAAAATGTAATTTATTACTGTGATTTTAAAGCTGAATTTTTTGCATCATTTCTCCAGTCATATGATCCTTCAGAAATCATTTTAATATTTTGATTTGCTTCTCAAAAAACATTTATTTACTTATTTATTTATTTTTTAAATATTATTATGTTGAAAGCAGCTGAGTAGAATTTTTTCAGGTTTCTTTGATAAATAGAAAGTTCAGAAGAACAACATTTATCTAAAATTGAAATCTTTTGTAATTTTATAAACGGCTTTATCATTTTGATCAATTTAAATCATCTCTGCTAAATAAAAGTATTAATTTATATAATTTCTTTCACAAAAAAAAAAATCCTAAAAAAAAGGACTTAAATATTGCTGATAATAATAATAATAATAATAATAATAATAAATGTTTCTTGAACAGCAAGATCTGAAGGATCATGTGACACTGAAGACTGGAGTAATGATGCTGAAAATTTAGATTTGATCACAGGAATTAAATCACATTTTAAAATATATTCAAATAGAAAACTTTGTATATATATATATATATATATATATATATATATATATATTAATATTACAAAATTGTACTGTTTTTGCTTGGCTTGGTGGGCTGAAGAGACTTCTTTAAAAAACATTAAAATATCTTCTTTTGACAGGTATAGCTTTTACATATCTACATACACACAATAAAAAAACATTTTCTCCATTTATAACAATTTGAAACTCATTTGGACACAACTAATGCAAATGAAATTATGGAAAAACCATGAGAAAAGGCCTTACTTTGTGATAAATCATTTAAACACAAAAATAATGAAATTGTTCATGTACATTATTAAAGTTTCAATAATGTAATTATTCAAATTATTCAAACCAAAACAAAACAAATATTTAAGAAATTTTACCTATGTATGGTTAAAAAAAAATAACATTGTTTGATTAGGACAAGTCTGCATTTTAGCATTGCCTTCTTAGGGCAAAAAAACAAAAAACAAAAACAAAAAAACACATGGTTAAATGATTATTCTTTTATGTGACCTTCATAAAACAAAGAGAAATGAAATGTCAAAATCCTTTTTAAAATAATAATTAAAAAAAACCTGTAGTGGAAGAGACATGCATATGTTTTGTGCTAGTTGTTTGTTTTGTTGAGAAGGTGTGAGAGATAGATATCTTGGCACTGAATTATAGCAATTATATGTCATAAATTATCTAAATTATACAGGAAAGCTTGAGATGAACAATACACATCGGAGAGAGAGAATGCCAGTACGAAAGAGATGGAACCAGAGTAAAAAAACAGCACGATGCATTAGATATGCAGGAATAGTGATCTGGAAGGACAGCAGGCTCTCGAACCTTTGCACTGCCTCAGACTGTCTCCACAGCCGGATGGTGACTGTACATACAATTATACATCTGCCTATCAGCAAGAGCATATATGCACAGAGACCATCTCTCTTCTCGCTAAGGTTGTCGGCATACACGGATTTCAACATCAGCTCCACACTGAGCTGCGCAAATTTAAACAATGTGGATGAGGGAAATAGACTGGCAGAATGATGTGTTATTTCCATTGTTGTCCCAAGCAGATCTTTATTCGTTGGTTAAGCTGGGCCAATGCACTGGAAAAATCAAGAACGTTGAATTTTAGTTGGTAAAACGAGAAAGGTTAAAGGGATAGCTCAACCAAAAATGTCAATTCTGTGATTAATTATTCACCCTCATGTCGTTATGAACCCGTAAGACCTTCTTCATCTTCGGAACACAAATTAAGATATTTTTGATTAAATCCGAGAACTTTCTGACCGTGCATAGACAGCAACGCAACTACCACGTTCAAGGCCCAGAAACGTAGTAAGGACATCATTAAAACAGTCCATGTGACATAAGTGGTTCAAACATAATGTTATGAAGCTACGAGAATACTTTTTGTGTGCAAAGCAACAAAAATAACGACTTTATTCAACAATTTCTTCTCAGCTCCAGCATCACACGCATGCGTCGTGGTACAGCTCCAGCATCACACGCATGCGTTGTGGTACTCTTATAAATGCACGTCGTAGACTGACACGGAAGAGAAAAAATTGTGTTTGAAGATTACACAGCTGGATTAAAAAAAAAAATTTATTTTTAATTTTATACAACCAAGATAATGGTACGTTTACATTAATGTCAACGATTATACTAAAAATGGAAACATTTCTCCTTTGTGTTTTTGAAAAGATTCACGTACAGACGACACTGCCGATCCCAGTTCACGAATTCGCAAAAATGACTAAAATCGCTGTATTATGCATGCCAGGCCAGTAGTTGGCAATGTCATTTCATAAAGAAACGCTATGCGCTTGTGCACATACACATTATTATCAACTAAACACATAATATGTATGCGGGTATTATTCTGACGATTAGTTGGTGTAAAATGTAATTATAATACATTTTTTGTAGTAATAAAAATAGACCTAAGTGAACAATAGCCTTTAAAATGACTTAAAATACATATATAAAAGCAATGAGGCAATAATAATTAGTTCAAATAAGGTATCAAAAGCAAGTAATCAGAAGATTTTATTGAACAAAACTGTTAAAATACATAATGTATTATAAACAATAGAGCTAATGTACATTATGAAATATAACAAATGACTGCAGAGGGCGCCAATGGCCTGATGATTGTTTTTACACTTTACTGCGCAATCTAATCCGTGTTTAATAAAGCAATAAGCCCCAAGAAGCCGAGGTTTACAGTGAATTTATAACAGCTAAGGGGTGACGTGAAGCGTAGCTGTTATAAATTCACTGTAAACCACAGCTTCATGGGGCTTATTGCTTTTATAAAATGGTTATTCCATATATGTAGTAAAGTTTCACAAAATAAAACAGAGCAAATAAAGTGGAATGATATTAATAAAAACATTATTCTTCTGCCAAACAATGTAGTTCCTCAGAAACGGTTGTTTGCAACAAAGTGGCTGGCGAGTAACGCACAAATGTAAACAAAGGTGTGTTTGTAGAGTATTTTACAACAGTTTAGAATGCAGCTCAACCAATCAGAATCAAGGATTGGGACTATCCGTTTTATAATCTCTATAATCTCTATGAACTCCTCATAGAGATTTAATGACTTCAACATTATATTTGGTCAGTCTACAATGTTAAAATGCAAAGATCTTGTTTTTATTAAAGGGTGTGTCTGTGGCAGCCTGGCAAAGTTTGATGTTTCACCATGAGAATAGAAGGTGTTGTAGCTCACAATATCCGATCTGACACAAACTTCACACGTTTGATAAGAATCCTGGCCTTAAGACATCTAAAGGCCAATATTCAGGTATTACCATAAAACCATAATCTACATGCCAATATCCAGTTATAGTCATAGCGCCACCACCCAGTACCAGGAAGTTTGGAACATGTAAATGACTGACACATTCTTCTATATTTACCACTTTAAATGCATATTTCCCACTGTTTGATGTTTTCCTAAAGCCACCGGGTGGTGGTGAGCCTGGGTGCGAGGGCCCTTTCAACGCTGCTTGCAGCTTTAATTTTTTATAGATTTACTAAACAAACTTCTCACAAAAAAATAAACTGACTGTCTGACAAGAGGTTACAAGAGGTAAACCAGTTTTTCATTTTTCCTTAACATCAAATTAGCTCTAAAAACTTTATCTTTAGCTCTTAAACTTAAACTTTAGCTCTAAATAACATACAAGAATAATGTTTTATTTGGCTATTTTTTATGTCTATTTTTTTTTTATCTATCACAACTAACCTTCCGGCAACAAATTGGCAAACACAATCAGCGCAGTTATAAAGGGTACAGGCAACCCAGATGACAGAGCGCAAGATAACCCCCAAAAAGTAATCAAAATGGAGTCTTCCTGTGAATAAAGGTCACAGAGGGGTCAGCCGAGGAAATGCCACACAGCATCTCTCATGCAGTTGCTCTTCAAAAAGCATTTGGGTGTGGATGCTATACCTCCGCCGCTGGAGACGGTCTCTCTTATTTCCTCCCTTATTTAATCAGATTGAAGTTCAGAGGAAGCAATGTGGAAGCTGAGAAAACGAGGAAGGCTTGGGATAAGCAGAAGTAACAGGGTGAACTGGAAGTTCAGATGCAATTCTCTTTCAGATGCAATTCTCTTAGCCAGCTGATCCTAATATGAAACTGATGGGAAGGGGGGCAAGGGGACACAGAAAGGCCAATTTGTCTCCAGTGGCTACAAGAGCTTGATATGAACAACGTGCAGCTTGAGTTTAGTAAAAACAAGCCTTGATTTATTTACTCCCAGTCTATAAAATGCTCCATGATGTCTTTTCGGCCATTTGCTTGATTAGTGGATGTCATATTTGTCATTTAGCGCAAAGCACGATTAGCCTCGACGCCCTTGTACGTTTTTATAGTGTTACAGCATTGCGGTTTTTAATTTGGTATTGTGGTTTTATTAAAGTGGACTTCATTTAATGTTCCATTAATCTTAAGATAACATCAAGACAACTGTGTTCTCATGTTTGGCCGTTTCCTAGAGACGCAATGTGTAGGTGGGCTGACTGGAGCTTTGTAAATGTGAAACAAATGACTCAGTAATTGGTTTTTACTCATTTTGAGATGAGCTAAAGTCTCTGTCCCTCCTCGTGTTTTTTAGCTTCACCATATTGGCATTGAGTACCACTTTAGAAAGCCAGAAACCATTGCCATTTTTTGCCATGGGCAATTTTGTCCCCACCAGATTTCCAAATACAAAATTAATGGCAACAACGGTCAAAAGTTTGGAACAACTGCACGATTCAATATGCAGTAAAACCAGCGGGACTGTCTAATAGTGTATCCCAAATGCAAAGTGATGTCAAAGCTATACGAACCAAACTTTGTGGGCATCTTTGCAATCATAAAACCATTTCGTTCTTTAGGACCCTGCACCCATGTTCACCAGAGAGCCTCATAACAAAACCGCATTGTCAGATTTACTTACAACATCAAAATAACTGGTGTAACCGCCGATAATGAAACCGCCTCAAAGGTTCAAATGTTGAGTCGCCGAAGCGGTGTTACCACGGCAACACATCCCTGAAGACTCATTGTTTTCTTCAGGAAATTCAAAGGGCCTTCTGCCTCAACCAAGAAACTAAAGTTCAAACCAAAAAAATGAGACCGAGATGACCCAGAACACAAATGGTTCACAAATACGTCCTTACCACAGCTCCCTGCAGTGTTTACTGGATATTGAAATGATTTTGCTCTTTTTTCGTATCTCTGTTAAACAGAACAACTTGTTGTTGACTGCAACATAATCTAAGTTTCACAGGGTCATTTCAAAAAAACAAAAAAAAAACAAATACAAATTTTTTTTCAAGTTGCAAGAGTCCAAATCCAGTTTTAAATACATCTACAATCAACAAATACTCAGATAAACATCACATCAGACAAAACATTAATCAAATAATGGCCCCAAAATGACAATCAAGCAAAATAATGAACACTTAAAGGAGAAGTCCACATCCAGAACAACAATTCACAAATAATTTACTCACCCCCTTGTCATCCAAGATGTTCATGTCTTTCTGTCTTCAGTCGTGAAGAAATTATGTTTTTTTGAGGAAACATTTCAGGATTTTTCTCCATATAATGGACTTCATTGGTGCCCCGATTTTGAACTTAAAAAATGCAGTTTAAATGCAGCTTCAAACAATCCTAAATGCAGTTGTAAACAATCCCAGCTGAGGAAGAAGGGTCTTATCTAACGAAACGGTCAGTTATTTTCATTAAAAAAAATACAATTTAAATACTTTTTTAATCTCAAACGCTCATCTTGTCTTGCTCTCCCTGAACTCTGCGTATTATGGTTCAAGACAGTTACGGTATGTCAAAAAACTTCAATTGTATTTTCTCCCTCAACTTCAAACATCATTTCAAAATCATCCTACATCACTGCAGAAGTACCGACACGGTCTTTGCAAAGTGAACATGCAAAGAAAATCAAAAACCCTTAACAAAAAAGGTAAAACTGGGATATAAGACAATTTGAAGTTGAGGGAGAACATGAGATGGGAATTTTTCGACATACCCTAACTGTCATGAACTGGAAAAAAAACAGTTCAGGCAGAGTGAGACAAGACGAGCGTTTGACATTAAAAAGTATATACATTAACTAAAATAACCAAAATAACCAATTGTTTTGCTAGATAAGACCCTTTTTCCTTGGCTGGGATCATTTACAACTGCATTTGGGATCGTTTGAAGCCGCATTTAATATGCATTTTGAAAGTTCAAACTCGGGGCACCATACCAGTCCATTATATGGAAAAAAATCCTGAAATGTTTCCCTCAAAAAACGTAATTTCTTTACAGCTGAAGAAAGAAAGACATGAACATCTTGGATGACAAGATGACTTGGATGACTGTTGATTTTTGTTCTGGGAGTGGACTTCTCCTTTAATAAAGGTAGCACAGATAGTACATGTACGTCTCCAAGATGTCTGTTAAAGATCACTTTAAGCATCTGTAGTGTACAAACATCTGACAGACGTCTGTAAGATGTCAGTTTTACATACATTCCAAATCATAAACATCCTAAAGACATCTAATAGACATCTATTTGACATCTGTATTACAGATGAGCAAACACTCTAAAAAATAGAACATCTTCCAGATGTAAATGCAGACATCAAATCCGTGATGTATGTGTGCTATCAGGTGATAGTTTGCCCCAAAATGCAAATTTAGCTTGTTCTAAACCTCCTTGACTTGCTTTTTTTTCTTACATTACGTATTTATCTTGAATTTTATTTTTTATAGTTTATGGCTCATATAATGCGTGTAGGCCTACATCGTGTATTCTTCTTGACGTTATGATTTAATAATAGGATAGACTTGTTTCAGATACTCTTGACATCGACCTTGAAGCATAAATCTAGCCCAGTCTCAGTCTAGCTCCAGTGTAAAACCCAGATTCAAAGGCAATTCTCCGTAAAGACAACTGTGTGATGTAAAAGAAGGTTTCTATACATCTTTGCAGAGCTGCCATGTCACACTGCATGACACACCAGGATGGCTTTCCGACCCAGCAGGCTCTGCGGTCATCAATCATACACAGACTCAGAATTAAGAGCTCTGTTTACCTGTGCCTAGCCAGCAGATTTTAATGCTGACTATGGAATAAGAATACAGACCATACTTGTTATAAAGGTATGGTCCCTCGAAAGTTCATTGGGGAAAAGAAATGATCTTAACAGGGTACATGTTTTATCTTTCGTTTGGGTAAATGTCTGTGCATTAGTAATGTTTGCAAGGAGAAGATGCTACAAATCAAATCTCAAAAGAGATTTGCTAACGCGAAAGCCAAATTTATCTTGACATCCAGTTACATCACATAGTTTTGTTTCCATCTATCGGTTAATTCCCTCTCCGTGTTCCTATGTTAGAAGCAAACAGCGTGTTCTTATTCTTGTCAAGATTTTCAGACTTACAGCTTATCTAAATAAACCAGAAGAGTCCTGTCAGCCAGAATCATCGTGCTTCGAGACCATATGCATCGCTTATGTCCCAGACAACATATTCATAATTCAATCATTTGTCCTCAAAGTTTAATGCTGAGGCTTGTTAAGTAAGTAATTATAAATTCCACGTCGTTTCATTGCTGGTGTTGTTAACGTCCCTCTCTGGTGCTGTCTCGCATGCTGCCTCTCGGCATATGGGTATAACACGCCATTATAATGCTGACGTGCCTGTTCATATTTGTAAAACTTCTGTATTACAACATGATTGCACATTTAACTGTGAACTGCTTAGGGAATGAAGTTTGGGAATCGCTGTAGAACATTAGAGTTGTTGTTGTGAGTGTGAAATTAGCTAAACGACAAGTTTAAAGTTGTGCTTCTACTTCAGACTTATTTGTTAAAAAAGTAAGATTGCATGAAACTGAACATTTTGTCTTTTACTCTTTTTTTAGGCAAACAAAGTCTATACAGCACTATAAAGCAGTTCTAAAAAGACAATAGTGTCATTGTTCAGTTCAGTAACTCATCATTTATAAAATTAGTTTGAGGTTAAAGTCATCATGAAATAGAATGTACAACCGATTTTATGTAATGTTACGCATTAAAAGTCACTGTCGTGACAATTTTACTTAATT
Organism: Labeo catla; assembly: GCA_012976165.1. Lineage (NCBI taxonomy): Eukaryota > Metazoa > Chordata > Actinopteri > Cypriniformes > Cyprinidae > Labeo > Labeo catla. The sequence continues at coordinate 48,787 of VONZ01001058.1, forward strand.
TGCAAAATTGTAATAATCCTGACAATACCGGAATGGAATGGTACTTTTATAGTGTTTCTTCATGGTTAGGTTCATGATTGAGTAGTGTTGAGTTTAAAGTTTGCCATCTTGTAAATTATTTCAACTCACTGAAAGACAATGTTGAGTGAAACAGTGTATTTGACAAGAAAAATTAGGGACGGGACTTGGCTTTATTAATTGGAATTGATTGGATCATGACTAGCTGGGTGTGGTCATGGTATGAAAAAATAAAAAAATAAAAAGTGATAAGAGTTGGATCACCCTAAAAATGAAAATTTAAGCTAGGGGTGTGCTATAATTACAAAAAATTATATCTCGATATTTCTGGAATTTTGTTAATAATGATAATTACAAAATACTTTGCTGAGATTGTTATTGTACTGGTATTTTGGAGTTTTAGGGCTGCCGTGAACAGCTGATTCCCAAAGCTTTTGATATTCTCCATATTCTGTGCGGTGGTTAGTTAGAATAAGAAATTAACTTTTTCAATAGGTTTACATAGATTTTTACCTTTTATGGGCATTTTGTTTTCTAACTTAATTAAATGTATGCATCATCTTTTGTGTCAAATGATGATGCATCGTATTTTCTCCCTCAACTTCAAAAATCATTTCAAAATCATCCTACATCGCTGCAGAAGTTCCAACCCAGTCTTTGCAAAGTGAACATGCAAAGAAGATCAAACACCCTTAACAAAAAAGGTAAAACAGCGATATAGGACAATTTTGAAGTTGAGGAAGAAAATACGATCAGATTTTTTCAACATACCCTAACTGTCTTGAGCCAGAATACAGAGTTCAGGGAGAGCAAGACAAGACGAGCGTTTGACATATAAAAAAAGTATATAAATTGTATTATTTTTATGAAAATCACAGTTCGTTTTGCTAGATAAGACCCTTCTTCCTCACCTGGGATTTGCAGTAACAATTTTTAAGTTCAAAGTATCACATTATGACCAGGTGTTGTTGTTTTATCTTAAAATGGCTTAAATACTATAGATTTAGGAAAGCTATATTTTCTAAATTGCCTAAATGTCAAAAATAGTACAATAATGATTACATCACGAAAATATCTTTACAGAAAAATCCTAATACTAAACATGTTATTGCATTATCATGAGTCATATTTTTCTCTTACCAAAATTAACCATTTTTTGGTGGATTGATTACAATCTGTTTTAATTTAACTACAACAATGGTTTTACTACACATCTCATGGTTAGACTATGGTTAGTGTAGCAAAACCATGGTTAATTTGTGGTTACCATGGTTTAACTATAGTAACCATGCATTTTGGTTTTAATTTTCGTAAGGGTTGTGTTTTTATCTGCCCTAGCTCCCTCTGAACGTATTACAAAACGATGACAAAACGACAGTAGATAATAATGATGTCCTTTAGCATAGAGTATTTTGAGTAATTTAGTTTAGTTTCGTTTACTGCTGCTACTGCTGTAGTTTTGTCTTTGTTTATTTAGTTAAGCATTAAACTGCTAGTAAATCTTAGCAGCCTGTTTACAGATGAAACTGACCTGCACTTGAAGTCCTGAACAGGTAAGTAGTTTTACCTCTATGATCCACCCGGCGCTTCCACTCCATTTTCGAGTCACTTGCAATGGTTGAAGAGAAAAGAAACCGTTTGGCGGGGACGCGAAGCGCGCGCGAGCAGAATCGCGTTGCCAGTCAAGACTAACCGATCCATGATTTATTAGATATTTGTTATCGAATGGTATCCACCAAATGCTGATTAAAACAAAAGCAACGAGCCTGGCTTGAAAATGTAAGTAGTAGAAAGTACAGTGTGTAAAAATGTAAGGAGTAAAAGTAAAAAGTAGTCAGAAAAATAAATATTTAAGTAAAGATACTGATACTAGAAAAATCTACTTGAGTACAATAAGGAAGTATGTGTACTTCGTTACTTCCCATCTCGGAGATGCAAGCTCAGTTGTGACTTTGTCTGAAACTATTTTCATTGACGAAATAGAGCAAAACAGGAACTTGTGTCTGAAATGTAAGTCCATTAATTGTCAATTAATTGATTAATGGGCTAAATCATGTAGTGAAAGTGTGAACTAACTTAAATCACGTAGTGCATTCTCTGGGTGTGTTTTTGTTTGTTTTTTGTGATATGTTCAAAAATGTCAAATATATTGTTTAAACAACAATTAGGCTACAATATTATCAAAGATGATAGACGATATATCGCAAACCCCTAAAAAATTAATACGTTTTTTCATTTGAATAAAGTTCCTGCAGAATGATGCAAAGTAAGAATGTGTTTTCATTAAGTAAATAGGATTAAATTTTAAAGCATGAAGAAAATGAAGTTGACAATTAGTTTTATTTGTAAAATTTAGACAGTATACCTGAATACAACAACAGCTTTGTGACTTGAGTGAACATAATCTCAGCAACGCCATATTTCACCCAGTGACAACCATGACGTATCCCACAGTGCACTTGGACTGAAATGATTTTGCCTGCCGGAAGGGTCCTTGAGCCTTCAAGACTATGATTTTTCACTTAAAGTAGTATTTATACCACCTTGAATGTTAAATTTACATTTTTCATAAAGAACAAAACATTTATCATCTGACATTTGGTTATTCCCTCTCATCTGTTATTGCCATGACACATACATGAATAATTCATGGTTATTCATTTACAGTAACTCAGGAGAAATGCACCTGAATTATCCTGCCACAATTTTATAGTGTGTCATATTATACATTAAAAAAAAATGTCCAAATGGATCTTGCAAGCCATGGTCACTTACAGAGAAAAGTGCAGCTAATTTGACTTTGCCCAGGTAACCTCTATTTTTTTTTTCTTCAGACAGACAAAACAAATAGCTTAAGTAGCTTTGCAGCATTTCAGCAATAAAAATGAGCCAGCCATCAATTGAAGTTCAGCTCTATTGGTTATTATAGGAGCGATAAACTGTGTTCTCTTTGGTTTCTGTTGTAGTGTGTTCACAAAATCAGCTGAACACCCAGAATTCTATAATAATAATAACACCAATAAGTGGAAGTTGATGGTGCTTCAGCAGCTGCTGTTCAAACCAAATAGATTTTATTTTCGTCTATTAAATGTTTCTTATGACTATCCGCCCGGCTGAAGTTGATCCTGACCTCTATGTGAACCCCACCTGAGCTCGACCTGCAGATAAACCTTTCCTCCTCTTTTCCAGGGTGTGTAGACGGTAAAACACATCCCCCGTTCGGGAGAGATTAAGCTGCCCGAGCGAGTGTTGGTGTAACCTGATAATGGAGCAAGCTTTCATTTCCGTGACACTTTTGTACCTCTCTCGTCTCATGCTCTTTCTGTCTATCTGTATCTTTTAGCACCCCTGCTCTCTCGCTTCTCAACGTGATGCTTAGCACGGGCAGAATGGGACAAGAAACGGCTGCCATTATTGCGACTGAGTGCCATCCATCCTGCTGAGAATCCCTGGGCCAGAGATCAATAGACACTGGCAGAGAGATGGAGTACAGAAAAGAAGAATCACTGAGAGGGAGACTTGGAGAGATACAGGTATGTTTGGAAAGAAATACAAGTTTACTGCTTGCTCTAATTTTGCAGTATCTATTGCGTACATTTCCTGTATGGACAACCAGAGCTCACTGCATGGCAGACTGTATACCACCAGGGGCATTACTAGTGGAGGGAAAAGGGTGAGAGAGTGCAAAGGGGTCAGAGGTCTGGGGGGCCCACGAGTATAATTTCAGTTATTTAAATCATTGCAATCCATTAGTAAATATTTCTGTTTTGTTTTTTTGTTTTTTTTCCAAAATGTTATAATTAAAACATTAATCTCATAATATTGTTATGAATATAAAACATCCATGTCACCTCTGAGCCTCATTAAACTTCTGTAAATATATCTGCCATACTTTTGTGTTCTTTTGTGCCACCCCTGTTGTGATTTCTTTTGATTGGTAATTTCTCTTAAAAACTCTTTTGTCATATTTAATTGAATTTGAATTTTTAAAAAAGCTTATACATTTTACTTATTTTATTTATGATTTTTATTTTCTATATTATTATTATTATATTTTTAGCTATTTATCTATCTATCTATCCGTCCATCCATCCATCCATCCATTTATCCGTCCTCTGTCTGTCTGTAAATCTATCTATCCATCCATCTATCCATGTATCTATCCATCTATCCTTCTGTTCATCTATCCATTAGTCCATTTATCCAACCATTCATCTATCAGTTTATCCATCCATCCATCCATCCATCCATCCATCAGTCTTTCCATCGTCTTAACTATATATCCGTCTGTCCATCTACCCATCCATCCATCTATCATCCATCCATCCATTGTCTTACTGTGTCTGTCTGTCCACTTGTCCATCTATTTATTTATCTATTTGTCATCCATCCATCCATCCATCAGCCTATCCATCATCAGATTCTATCTATCCGTCCTGTCCATCTACCCATTCATCCATCCATCCATCCATCCATCCATCCATTGCCTTATCTATCTATCCATCTGTCTATATTTTTCTGTCCATCTATCCATCTGTGCATCCATCCATCAGTCTATCCATCGTCTTATCTATCTATCCATCTGTCCATCTACAATCCATCCATCTATCATTCTATTCATCTATCCATCTGTCTATCTGTCCATCCATCTGTCTATCCATCTGTCCATCTGTCCATCCATCTGTCCATCAATCTGTCTTTCCATCATGCATCCATCCATTGCCTTATCTATCTATCCATCTGTTTATATTAGTCTGTCCATCTATCCATCTGTGCATCCATCCATCCATCCATCCATCCATCATCCATCAGTCTATCCATCGCTCTTATCTATATATCCATCTGTCCATCTACCTATCCATCCATCTGTCCATCAATCTGTCTTTCCATCATCCATCCATCCATTGCCTTATCTATCTATCCATCTGTCTATATTTGTCTGTCCATCTATCCGTCTGTGCATCCATCCATCATCCATCAGTCTATCCATCGTCTTATCTATATATCCATCTGTCCATCTACCATCCATCCATCATTCTATTCATCTATCCATCTGTCCATCTTTCCATCCATCTGTCTGTCCATCTGTCCATCTATCATCCATCTGTCCATCAATCTGTCTTTCCATCATCCATCCATCCATCCATTCATACATCCATCCATACATCCATCCATTGCCTTATCTATCTATCCATCTGTCCATCTATCCATTCATCCATCTATCAGTCTATCCATTTTAAAAATGTATATTTTGTTTATAAAACTGATTTTATTTTTTAGTGTTTTAATTTATTTACACACAATAGTATAACATTTTAATACAAGAACCAGTGATATATATTTAGCATCAAAGTTGGTGCAGTGCATCTTAATGCAGCATATTTGAATATATGTGAGTGCAAATGAGATACAAGAACTGTGAAAGGTGAAAAAATCATATATGAAATAGTATGCAATATACTATAATTTTCTGTATGCAGATAGTCTTTTTTTGGCAGTAGAAACATCGGGATACTGCGTACTATTTCACACACTATTATACTATACTATATAAGTGTATAGTCTATACAGTAGCACTGTATGCAGTTATTCCATTCCATTGACTACGCACTGAAACAAAGTGAAAAAGAGTAAGATGGAGAAAGTGTGAAAAAGAGAAAGACAAGGATGGAGAGAGACAGATAGCGAAAGTGCCGTATGGCACCGTAAGACCTGGCTTTGTTTCCCAAACAAGCCCTACTGAGGTGTAGCGACTCACTGTTGAATAATTACCTGTTAAACATGCATTTATCATTACTGAATATGCGGCTGTTCTAAGTGTTTGTGGCTCAGTGGCTCTAATCCAGTTCCTGTGGCTGTAATACACAGGGAGAGTTTTTCAAATGAGTGTCATTACTGTAAATGATTATGTTTACCCCCTTTTGAGGCATACGAGGCAGCTGCTTGTTCTGGAGAAGCATTTTTACAGTCGTTTCACCGTGGAGATGACTGTGGACTAGAGTGGGTTCTCAGCCTCTGCCTTCAAAAAGAATCAGCGGCACGGACCTCTTTTGATATAGTCTGATTCGACTCCAATGAATAAATTTGCTATTAGGTTCAGATCTCTAGATGAAGTCAGATTTGTTGGAATAGTTCTGAGCGATATATTCGTAAAGCAGAAGCACAGACAGTTGTTAGTGATCTTGCAGAAGATTTACACGGAAACTGTTCCCAGGGTTTTGCATTTCTTTGCTACAACTGCAACAGCTTTTTATCTGGAAGATGTGATTTTGAGAGCATTTGTCTCTAAAATGATGTGACATTCAGTATAGTAGATGTTTTTGGGATGACATAGAACGACAAAGAATGTATGTATTATTTTAAACATTTTTTTTATGCATTATGAAGTTTCATTGAATAATTTACCCCAAAATTATGTCATTATTTATTAATTCTCCTGTCATTCCAAACTGTATGATTTTATTTCTTCAGTAGAACACAAAAAATTATTTTATCTTTTCCGATGAAAGTAAATGGAGAAGGATGCTGCCAATCTTCAAAAATAAAATAAAAGTATTATATACATTAATGATAAATAAATAAATAATATCTCATATATCTCAAATGTAGATTATTTAGCAGAAACTCTTTTCTGATGAAAGTGAATGGGGATGGATGCTGCCAATTTTCAAAAATAAAATAAATTAATGGAAGTATGTATTCATAATAAAAAATAAATAAATGTAAATTAATAACACATGAATAAAAATCTTATATAAATGTAATATTTAAAAACACTAATAATTTAATGATACAAGTGATTAAATGATTTAATAATTAAATGTAATCTTTTTTTTATACTGTACATTTTAATGTTGTAAAGCCTAAAATTAATTTCTAGCATGTATCTACCATAAATATTTCTAGCATGTTTCTAAAATATATATATATATATATATATATGTATATTATTAGTATATTATTATATAAGTTCATTAAAAAAAACTGTTAGAATGATTTTAGTATAATAACTGTTATTAAAATGATGATTTTTATACTTATCCCTGTATAAAAATTACAGCAAAAATAATCTTAATATAATTAATAATTATTTAATAATGTATTGTTATAAATAATTATAATAAATATTTTTTTAAAACACTGAAAATTATTTTGATATATCTTTTATATTTAGCAAATATCAAAAATATGTTTCTTTCATGCTGTACATTTTAATGTTGTGATTCCAAATTGACTCATTATCAGTCATAACATGAATATATATAAAATAAATGTCAAAAAAATAATTAACAATTTAATAATTAACAAAATAATTAATCTTATCGTTATTTGCCTGAATTTTAATATTATGCCTAATAAGAACCTGTGAGATTTGGCATCAAACCTGGCACGATGCATTTTAATGCAGCATATTTTAATATACGTTTTAATGTTTCATTGCCTAAATTAATTTCTAGCATGTAAAGTGACTGCTTTTATGTATTATATTTTTTATGTCTTATTTTTAATGTGTTTACACACAGTAGTATAAAATTTTAATACAAGACATATTAAAATTCTTCAGCCATAGCATGAAAATAATTAATTGTATTGTCACAGGCCATAACTTTAATATTGTTGTATCCCTAGTAAGAACCAGTGACATTTGGCATCAAAGCTAGCGCAATACATCTTAATGCTTTATTTGATTATACATGACCACGTGTTTGATTATACGTGACCTCAAACTATTTGAAAACTGTAAAATGAAAAAAATAACTTTCACTGCATTGGAAAGAACAGCATGAACATTCTGCCTGACTTCTCCTGTCCTTCTCCTGTCCTTCTCCCCAGTTTAAAGTGACAAGAAAGTAAATAATGACTGAGTTTTAATATTTAAATGCACTCTTTTCCAAACGTCTGAGGCAGAGATCAGCACCTGAGAACATTTTCTAAAATAAACATGAACAGGTTGTACAGATCCCAGCTGTAATTGTACCCTTTCACTCCCTGAAGCAACCTTTGACACGTCCCAAGCACTAGATAGTAACACCAGCAGTCAGGCGCAAAATAAACTCATAATATATGCACATCTACCTGCAGCAAACATATTGCAGCTGCTGCAATAATTGCATTTAAAGACACCTCATTAGTTTCCCAGGTGGGGCAGCCGGAATTAAATCTGGAAATGAAACAACACTCCTTAAAGGTGCAGCATGCTGGAAAAAAGACTTTGAGGATATAGTGGTGACAAGAAAGGAGACAATCTCCTTCATGGACGCTTTGAGAAGCAGATGACATCAAGAGCTCGGTCTCTAAGGACAATATCAACTGAAGAAACTCTGCACGTGTTTCCTGGCCTGCTGCACGGTATGTGTCTGTTTCCAGATTTTTTTTTCCCCCTCAATGCACGGATGCACATAATTGCATGGAGTGACAGGGTGAAAGACACGTGGATGAAAGATAGAGGAGGAAAAAGAGACATCAAGCATGAATGTGCTGACATCGCAGAAGCATTTGGCCACTGATGGGACGCTGGTGAAATTTGTTGATGGGACCCATGAACTTCAAAATTGCTCTGTCTCTTTTTTGTGTCCTCCGTGCATCACTACACAGTTTCAGTGGAGGAGACAAAGTGATATCTCATTTTGCAGATGAATAACCAGGTAAATCATGTTTTATGTCAACACTTCCTTATCTCTCTTTGATTTCCCTCATTTCTTTATTTTTGGAAGAAAAAAGGAAGTTTTGATGTGGCGAGTAACATTGAACTACTGGTAGTTTCACACAAAAACTATCTGTCTGTCTGTCTAAAAATGACCAAAAAGCACCATAAAAACTTTATCTTTAATAACACGTTTAATAACACTGTTTATAATGTTAGCATTTAAAAATAATTGGTTTTATTTACTTATTTATTTATTTTTGTGTATTCTGACATTAATGTATTTACATTATTATCAAAATCAGTCTATCAATTAATCTATCTATCTATCTATCTATCTATCTATCTATCTATCTATCTATCTATCTATCTATCTATCATCTCTGTCCATCAATCTCTCTGTCCTCTGTCTGTCTGCAAATCTATCTATCCATCCATCCATCCATCCATCCATCCATTATTCTAGCCATCTATCCATCATCTTATCTATCTATCTATCTATCTATCTATCTATCTATCTATCTATCTATCTATCTATCTATCAGTCTGTTCATCTATCCATTAGTCCATCTATCCATCTGTCTATCCATCCATCCATCTATCTATCCATCTATCCATCCATTTATCTATCAGTTTATCCATCTATCCATTGTCTTATTGTATCTATCTATCTGTCTGTCCACCTGTCCATCCATTTATCTGTCCATCTATTTATCTATTTGTCATCCATCCATCGATCCATCAGTCTATCCATCATCTTATCTATCTATCCATCTGTCCATCTACCATCCATCCATCCATCCATCTATAATTCTAATTATCTATCCATCTGTCCATCTTTCCACCATCTGTCTGTCCATCTACCCATCCATCTATCCATCCATCCATCCATCTATCTATCCATCTATCCATCCATTTATCTATCAGTTTATCCATCTATCCATTGTCTTATTGTATCTATCTGTCTGTCCACCTGTTCATCCATTTATCTGTCTATCTATCCATCCATTTATCTATTTGTCATCCATCCATCCATCCATCCATCCATCCATCCATCCATCCATCCATCAGTCTATCCATCATCTCATCTATCTATCCATCTACCCATCCATCCATCCATCTATAATTCTAATTATCTATCCATCTGTCCATCTTTCCACCCATCTGTCTGTCCATCTGTCATCCATCTGTCTATCTATCCATCCATCGGTCCATCAATCCATCCATCCATTCATCTACTGTATCTATCAATCTATCAATCTATCTATCTATCTAGCTATCTAGCTATCTAAAAATGACCAAAAAGCACCATAAAAACTGTAGTCTTTATAAAGTTTATCTTTAAAAAGACTAATAATTTAATAACACTGTTTATAATGTTTGCATTAAAAAATAATTGGCTTTATTTATTTATTTATTTTGTGTATTTTGACATTAATGTATTAAAATGTACATTAATTATCAAAATCAGTGATAAAAATTGTAACATCAGTGCATACCTCACAGAAAGATATCTAATTTTGGTCATATATGCCATTTATTTTTAGTTATTAAAGTTAACCCTGGTTTTTATGACTTAATAAAATGTTTTTTTATGGCTTAATGTAATGTAAATGATGTCTCTATATGTAGTACAAAACCCGTGAAAGATTTATGTTATTTAAAAAACCAACATCATTTTTGTACATATTTTGGACTGGGGGGCGCCATTATTTCGATGATGTCAAATGTAACTCGATGAGCTACTGGTGCTACTTGTTGCTGTTTTTACTGCAACACAACTTGGAAAATAAAATGCTGATATGATGACCACAGCTACGATGGATATAAGCAAAGGCTTAAACCAAATGTTGTACCATTGATTTTTTCCCACAAGGGGACTAAACGCCCCTGGATATCGAGTGAAATCTGCACTTAAAAACTCCTTCAGTGGCTGTGGCATTGTGACAAGTGTCGGCATGTTTACATCCTGCCAAATCGTTGTGGATTTTTTAAAATAGTGTTCTTACCGTTGACGCATTATTAATATGTTGCTATATGGTTGACAGAGTGCTTTAAAAGAGAAGTTCACTTCCAAAACAAAAATGTACACATAATTTACTTACCACCTTGTCATTCAAGATATTTGTGTCTTTCTTTCTTCAGTTGATAATAAATTGTTTCTTGAGGAAATAAATTCAGGAATTATCTTCTTATAGTGGACTTCATTGGTGCCCCCAAGTTTGAACTTCCAAAATGCAGTTTAAATGACTCTAAACGATCCCAGCTGAGGAAGAAGGGTCTTATGTAGCAAAAACGATCTGTAATTTTTTAAACAAACTGACAATTTATAACCTTCTTTACATCAAACACTCATCTTGTCGAAGTCTGCGTGAACATTTCCGGTTCTATATGGTCATAACAGTTAGGGTATGTCGTTTTTTTGCCCCCAACTTCATCGCTACATCGCTGCAATAGTACTAACTCAGTGTTTACAAAACATGCAAAGAACATCAAACGCCCTTTACAACAAAAAGGTAAAACAGCGATGTAGGATGATTTTGACGTTGAAGAAGAAAACTAGACAGGAGTTTTTCGATATACCCTAACTGTTTTGACCCGGATTACACAGATCACACATACACATTGCAGAGACAGGACATATAAATTGTCATTTTGTTTTGAAAATGACCGATCGTTTTGCTGGATAAGACACTTCTTTCTTGGCTAGGATCGTTTAGAGCCTATTAAAGCTGCATTTAAACTGCATTTTGAAGTTGAAACTTGGGGGCACCATTGAAGTCCACTATATGGAGAAATATCCTGAAATGTTTTTTTTTTTTTTATTCTGAAAAGATTTATTTTTTGGCATTTTTAGCCTTCATTATGGTAGGACCGATCAGAATGGACAGGAAACAAAGTGGGAGAGAGATAGGGGGTGGGATCGGGAAAGGTCGCGATTCAAACAAGGGACGCCTGTAGTGCAATGGCGCTGTATGTCGGCTATCGCACTGACATCCTGAAATGTTTTCTTATATAATTTCTATATCGGCTGAAGAAAGAAAGACATGGACATCTTGGACGAGTAAATTATCTGTACAGTTTTGTTCTGGAAGTGAACTTCTCTTATAAATGGTTGCTAGTATTGTGATTGCACACCAAGTCGGAAGAACCCTCCCCCAGTTTTCTTGCTCTTTCAGCTTTTGCTTAAAACTGAAATACGTTGTACTGTGTATTTTTGTACTTGCTTAATGTTTGATTTTGGTCTTAGGTGGCATGGTGAAGAACCACTCATCATAGTTGCTCAAGCATTGCTGTGCACAGTCAAGGACACATGTTGACCATATATCCTGTTTGGGAACACATGATGGATAGCATGTGCAAGGATCGGTGATTTATATCACGCTGTCTAGACATACAAGACACAATCGAACAACATAGAGCACATGTCTAGATCTGATACAGCAGGAAATTAAGAAGAAATCATTTCTCCTTTGAGAAAGACTCTGAATTGTAGCCGGGATGAAAAGAAAGCCAAATCCACCTCTTATTCGATATCCAATAGGTCAAAGCCCCGGAATGGCACTGAATTATTTGAACCACTGTGTAAACACGGCGACTCTTGAGCCAGACGATGAGAACAGCTTCCACGGTCCGCAAAATGGGGCATCTGTGATCATTTCTGACAGCTCTGACGGCTAATTGGGAATTGCACATCTGACATCCATGGGACACGATGGCAAGCACAGCTTGCTCTTTTGATGTTCAAAATCCTGACCCCAGTTGTCCTTCCAAGTGAGGAAAGTGTCCAGCAGTCAAGCTGGGCGGCTGAGACGTTGACCTCTGGTGTCTGTCCTCATCACCCCGATGAACTGCTTTCCTTCAGTCTGTTTCATTCAGTTCTTGTCCAAGCTGGAGGAAGCCAAACATTGGATGTAGATATACAGTGCTGTGGAAAAATGTAACCACATCTGGAAAGTGTAATTGAATTTTATGTATGTTAATAGATAAAAATCAATATAATTAAACAAACGACACTAGAAATTAACAGTTTGCATTAATTAGTTTAATCCTCATGTTGTGTTCTGGTCATTTTGACCGGATTTTCGCATTCCGAAGATGTTAGCCAATGATATCACACAGGATTAAAACTCTGACTTTTTGATCACACGTGGTGTTAACAGGGTGTTAATTCCTTCCCTAGTTGGAAAATTTGTGTACACTGGATTCAATCTTTTAATCAACTTGTTTTCTTTTACTTGGCACAGGTTTTGTATTTCTTTGTATTTCTGATCTGAGCTCAATTTTTGAGTGAACATTCGCCAAATTATCCACAAATAATGCTTTTTTTCCCACTCAGAAACTGAGGTGCAAATGCTCAGATCATTAGGTTCCAAAAAAACCTGTGCTGTTTGAAAGAGAACAAGCTGATAAAAACATTGAATGATTTGGTGATAATACAGCATAATGAAAGATTTACAAGCATAAAGGCTGGTTATTTTTTTACTAGGAACACCAATTAGGTAAAGGATTTACAGTACTGCGCAAGGACTAAATTAAAATAAAAAAAATAAAAATGTTGTTTTTAAAAAAAACTTAGTTCAACCCTAAATTTAAATTCAGGTGCAACAATTAGAAGATGCTAACATACCAACTGTGGTTTTAGGTTTTTTATTTATTTATTTATTTATTTTTTTTTTTTTGCTGATAATACCAAAGAGGTTTTAAGGAGAGTGTACAAATGCTGAAGCTGAACTGGACGTGCATCTTTTGACATGATGATGACCCAGAAAACATGCAATCCTTAAAGGAATAGCTAAGAAGAACGAAATGGAGGGCTTTGTAATGGTCAATTTCTGATGTCAAAATCCTGATCTCAATGTTAGAAGTGGGCCGTCAAAACAATAGTTAATGTAGTTCGAGACTAACATTTCTCCTAGTCAATGTAAAAGCCAAATAGACTGAAAGAAAATTCATTAAAATTCACAAACAATTGACCCTTCGCAGGGAGCTTGATTGAGAGGCGATTTAAACAATCATAAAGCTGAATCTGCCATTTTGTCCAACAAACAAACCAGACAGGAGAGTAGTTTAACTTCAGTGGGCATAAATTTGTAAAGGATGTAGCAACAGCAGCTAAGGGGGGCGGGTCTTTGTGAAGGGTCAGTTGCAAAGTAACGGTACTACTTGATCTCATGACGAAAACATACTTATGGGAACAGGTAAGATAAGAAATGGTAAACAGCGAGTACTTGTAATCATTTTCGTACACAGTTAGGATTACAGCTCCGTATGTTTCACTTTCTGGACATAACAAGCTTTCTCAGTAGCTCAGCAGGCACAGACTAGGATGCAGAATCCTTGGGTACGAATTCTGTGAAAAACATGACTCACGATGAAAGAGCTGAAAGATCGAAAAACAAGCTAAAACGGCATGCTTGCGATTTGCTTTTTTACGTCATACTCCATTTTGTTTGTCAAGTTCCCACAGGTACGTTTCCATAATGCAAACAGGTTGCAAATTACAGATCTCAAAAGTGGGTCGTCAAAACAATAGTTGATGTAGTTTGAGGCTAACATTGCTCCTATTCAACGTTAGATATACTAAAAAAAAGCATACAAAAATTGCTATTAAAATTCACAAACAATTGACCTTTTACAGGGAACTTGATTGACAGGTGATCTGACTAATCATATGGCTGAATCTACCATTTTGTCCAACAAACAAACCTGACAGGAGAGCAGATTAACTTTGGTGGTCGTAAACTTGTAAAAGACAAAGGAACAGTAAGGGGTGCGGCCCGGGTACCGGGTTCGGTACTTTCAGTACTGAAATTTTAAAAACGTCCATTTCCCGCTCACATTTGAGCGCTGTTGAGCAGATTTTTAAACATCGCTGATTGGCCATAGTGTTCACCCGCTCAACAGACATGACTGTGATTGGCTACAATGATAAGCGCTTCACGCTCCTCACCAAGCGCTCACACATAGCATAACGAGAGTGTTTTAAAGCCGTGTGTGTCAGCGGATCTCTAATACATCTGCATATAGACTGATCCGCTGACAGACATGGCTTTCAAACGCTTCCGTTGTGCTTGTATGTGAGCGCTCGGTGAGGAGCGTGAAGCGCTTATCATTGTAGCCAATCACAGTCATGTCTGTTGAGCGCGTGAACACTATGGCCAATCAGCGATGTTTAAAAATCTGCTCAACAGCGCTCAAATGTGAGCGGGAAATGGACGTTTTTAAAATTTCAGTACCGAAAGTACCGAACCCGGTACCTTTTGACAACTCTAGGTGCAGGTCTTTGCGAAGGATCAATTACAAAGGAACGGTAACTAATACAGCTAATACTAGCTACTAAGGGGCTGTTTACACTATGTTTTCAGCCAAAAATGGGAAACTTTTTATGCGTTTTGCATACATGTTAGGTATGCGCAGTATGTGTCGATTTTAAACAAACAGTGGGCCAACTACTGGCCTGGCATGCATAATACAGCATTTTTGTTCGTTTTTGCGAATATGTGTAAACAAAAATCGTTTCAAATTCTGATTTACTTTTTTGATTTTTTTCAGTTTTTGACTACATCGTTGTTGTGTAAACATCACCTAAATCTAGGAGTGTACTAACTTTAACAAGATGTAGATATTTTTGTTAAAGGATTAGTTCACTTCCAGAATAAAAATTCTTGGTAATTTACTTACCACTATTTAATTCAAGATGTTTAAGTCTTTCTTTCTTCAGTTGAAACAAAATTAAAGTTTCTGAGGAAAACATTCCAGGATATTTCTCCATATAGTGGACTTCAATGGAAATCAATGGGTTAAAGGTCCAAACTGCAGATTCAGTGCAGAACCAAAGTGCTCTACACGATCCCAGCCAAGGAGTAAGGGTCTTATCTAGCAAAACGATTGGTCATTGGTGCTTGGTGCTTGGTGCTTGTCTTGCACTAGCTCGACCTCATGCATTACATAATTATGCATGTATGATGTAAACAGAAGTACTGACCCAGTGTTTACAAAGCGAACGTGCAAAGAAAGCCAAACACCCTTTACAAAAACAACGATGTTGGACGATTTTGAAGTTGGAGGAGAAAATGAGATGAAATTTTCCTCCCTACCCTACCTTTTTTAACTAACTGTGTGTGACTTTTCCAACATGATTACGCAGTGGTTGAAGATGTGCATCGCAGAGCTAGTGCAAGACAAGCATTTGTGGTTTTAAAAAAAGAAAATGGCCTATTATTTCACCTTAAAGGGGTCATCAGATGCCCATTTTTCAGAAGTTGATATGATTCTTTAGGGTCTTAATGAAAAGTCTATAACATGCTTTGGTTAAAATTTCTCAATTTACCTTGCCAAAATCAGCTCTGCAAAAATCATCCTGTTCTGGTCAATGTTGCTTTAAATGTTAATGAGCTCTGCTTGCCCGGCCCCTCTCTTCTCTCTGTGGAGTGACGAGCCTGTTTACTTTTGCCGCATTTAGCTACTAAACTTGCTAACAAGCATGTTATTAGGAAAGGCGATCGCAAAGATTAATAAAAAAACCCTTATACTCACTTCTGCTGTAAGTGAAGCTGGATCACAAATGATTTGCGTGAACATAAACGGATATATATAGTTCGGGAGGCGTATTCCCTTCACAAACAAACGTAATCCACTGCATCTTCAGCGGCTCAGATGTTGGGAGTAAATGATGACTACTATGTTAATTATTACATCTAATAACAGAACACCTCAATCGCTTAGGAGCCATTCTTGTCTACGTCCCTGTTCTGGCATCGAAACAATGGTGATCGGACTGTTACTGCTCATTTAAGGCGGGTCTAAGGTAAGACGGCCGTGTCAGTCAACTCTCGTGGGAGCGGTTTCTGTCGGTGTGTTGTCACATAGACAAGATGCTGGGGAAATTATTATTACAGATTACATAAAAACCACTGGGTGGATTTTTATCATTATAGGGTGGTTGTGTACACACACTGCCAACACACATTTATGTTCAAACAACATGTAAAAGGGAACTTTGCATCCGATGACCCCTTTAAACCCTTTGAAGCTGCATTGAAACTGCAGTTTGGACCACTGAAGTCCACTATGGAGAAAAGTCCTGGAATGTTTCCCTCAAAAACCTTTATTTCTCAGCTGAAGAAAGAAAGACATGAACATCTTGGATGGCATGGGGGTGAGTAAATAATCAGGAAATTTGTATTGTGGAAGTGCATTAATCCTTTAAATAAAAATTTTAAAGCCATATTTTCTGTTGAATTGTTTTACCTTCATCTATCAATAGCTGTATTAAAGTATTGAACCAATTACTTTTCATTGGTGCACTTACTTTTTCACAGCACAGGATTAATTTTGAAAGATGTTTCCTGAAATAACTGGGGCTTTTTGCAAATTAATTGTGAAAGGCTGACTTTCATCCTGAAGGCTGACTATTTATGCATCACAAGTGCAAAAGAAGCTAAATTTTCCCTGCTCCGAGCATGACAGGTATATTGTCGCCATAATGGCGTAATTACATGTTATTAAAGTGTGTTTAATTGCATCTAATTTTTACTGTGGTGGGTGGACAAATATCTTTTCCCTTTCGAATGACATTTCCTTGTTTTATGTGACAGCTGAATGGAGGAAATGACAATCTGTGTGCCGCAAATAAGCCTCGCAGCTGAGGAGATTGCACATTTGTGCTTCACTCGAACATTCTTGGCAGCGCTGGCAGATTTTGAAGCCCTCACATCTGAGCTTGCCCCCTCTCAGCTGGACACATCTGGACATGTGGGGGCTTGGGAGATAATCCAGCCACCCCTGGTGAGCTGGACCCATGCCACCGTCCAGAGGGGTTTCCTTCCCTCGCGGTGGGAAGCAGCTCTTGCTTTAATGATGTGGTTTTAGAGAGCAGGCCATGAAAACTCTCAGGCACGTCAGAGGACTTCTGTGTGTAATTGAAAAGCTCTTCAATCTGGTGCAAGAGAGCCCAAATGGGATATTTCTGAAAATAGCCATTGCTGTTTTAATGAGTTTGTTCATTAAAAGTTCAACTTTTTCCTTCGGGAGTTAGACAGTATCATTGGACGTAACTAGAAAACTCAGATAAATGGGAATTGTAATCCTATTATTTGCGATCTTCAGTGCTTCAAGCTGCGTTTCTGAAATTAGTTGTATAAATAAATAGTTACTCTAGAAAGATAGTTCGGTCCTCATTTACTCATTTTGACATTTGTCCAAAACGGTATGATTTGATTTTTTCGGTGGCACAAGGCTTTTTAAAATATGCTCCTCCATAATTAAATGATAATTAAATGAATTAGGATTGTGGCTGTCAAGCTTCAGAAAATAAAATAACAAATAATAAAATGAAATAAAATAAAATAAACATTTTTAAAATTGGTCTACACTGTACTGAAAATGGTTTTATGTGCTGTATTTCAAACGGATTTATGCGAAAAACAGGTCAAATTTAATTAGTTATTTATTAGAAGACCTGCTTTCAAATCAAATATGGTAGCAAAAAGAAAAAAAAAAAAAACTTTTGTGTTTCACACACAAGAAAAAGGGCCAAACAGGAAATAATTATATAAAATGTATGTTGCAATTTATTTATATATTCAGACCTATATCTACATATTGCCATTTATATTTATATATTCAGAATTATAACTATATATTGAGTTTTACTTCTATATACTCATTATTTACATTTATATATTTCATATTTATATACTTCTATTTATCTTTATATATTCACAATTTATGTTTATATATTCAGAAATACAACTATTAAGTTTTACTTCTATAAATTCACAATTTACATTTATATATTAATATTTTATCTTTATATTCTGTTTTACATTTATATATTCTGGTTTATAAATAAATATTCTGATTTACTTTTATATATTCAGATTTATAAAGAAATATTCTGATTTACTTATATATATTCACAATTTACATTCACAACTACTGTGTATAAGTTTTATTTCTATATATTCTTGATTTGTATGTATATATTAATATTTTATCTTTATATTCTGGTTTACATTTATATATTTTGGTTTATAAAATATTCTGATTATATTCTGTATATTCAGATTTATAACAAATATATTCTGATTTACTTCTATAATATTCACAATTTACATTTATATATTCAGACTTATATTCAGTTTTATTTCTATATATTTAGAATTTACATTTATATATTAATATTTTTATCTTTATATTCTGATTTACATTTATATATTCTGGCTTTTAATATATTCTGATTTACTTCTGTATATTCAGATTTGTAAAAAAATATATTCTGATTTACATTCTATATAGTCACAATTTACATTTATATATTCTTATAACAATATATTCAGTTTTATTTCTAAAAATGTATGATTTACATTCATATATTAATATTTTTATCTTTATATTTTGATTTCCATTTATATATTCTGATTTATAAATACATATTCTGATTTACTTCTATATATTTAGATTTATAAAAATATATTCTGATTTACTTTTATATATTCTGAATTCTAACAAATATATTCTGATTTACTTTTATATAATCACAATTTACATTTATATATTCAGTTTTATTTCTCTATATTCATGATTTAAATTTATATATTAACATTTTTATCTTTATATCCTGATTTACCTATATATATATTCTGGCTTATAAAATATTCTGATTCCTATATATTCAGATTTATAAAAATATATTCTGATTTACTTCTATATATTCACAGTTTACATTTATATATTCAGACTTATATTCAGTTTTATTTCTATATATTTATATTTCTTTATTTTTATATTCTATATATTCATGATTTACATTTACATATTAATATTTTTGTCTTTATATTCTGCTTTCCATTTATATGTTCCAATTAATAAATAAATATTCTGATTTACTTCTATATATATTAACAATTTGCATTTATATAGTCAGATTTTATATAATTATTTCCTGTATGGGATGCAACAATCTCTAAGTCCGTCTGAGATTTGTTCTTTTAAATTTGCATTTTTCATTAAATTTGCAATGTGCATTCTCATGATTAGGTTCAGTAATTTTACTTTAATGGCAGTGAAAAGGTTATTAGTCAATTATTGAATGCCTTATTTTAAAAAAAAATATGTCCGATGTTATTTTCATAGGAGCCTGATAAAAATACTCATTTAAAAAAAAATATGGAAGTTTAAGCATCTGAAATCTTCAGATGTATGTATATATGTATGTGTATTATTAATATTATTGCAATATAATACTGTATTTAATAAAAATCACTTTTATTGGCATACAAAAGTTAATCCATTAGCTATTAATTCTGTTATTTTAAATGTCAAATCGAGTGGAAATAGCCTGTTGAGTGTAATATTTAGTCTGTAAATAGTGTACATATTAAAATATATAGTGTAAATGTTGTGGCGTGTGTGTATTTAAGTATATGTATTTAAATCATATTTAAATGCCATAATAACCTATAAGTGTCGTTTCACACAGTATATGTATAGATTGTGTTTATTTTAACTCTTAAACAGCAGCGTAACACTTCAACCCTTGAATTCTCAACCTCATTCACATTCTCAATGATAATTTAAGTGTAAAATATCTAGGCTCCTGCAATACGTGGTTTAATATAAAATGATATCCCTTAAGGTCTCCTTGTCAGCTGCATGGGCGTAATGACGATAATCAGGGTCAGAGGAGCCAAAAGGAAAAAAAAAGCTCGATGGCATATTCTGTCAGGAAGAATTAGCGCTCTCCAAAGTCTTATCAGTGATGTGCCCTTTGAGAGTACGGCTAAAAGTTAAGAAGCAGGAGGGGGTTATTGTCTGTAAGTCTCGGTTTGTTTGCATGCGCGTATAAATATTTTATTAGCACCTCATATTCTCTCTAGCTCGCTAATGCATTCTGAGATGTCGTTGCTTATTTCAAAAGACATGCTCTCTGCGATCCTCGCACAACATTAAACCGAGCCTATTCTTGTGGAGTCGCTCCGATTACAGCGATTTAGATGAGCGCTTTCTTTTCAGCCGCATCGCGGAGTTTTGAACAAACGGCATGTTTAGATAAAAGCTTTCATGGAGTGGAAAACACAAGTGACAATGGATGGTTTCTTGACCTGAACATGACCAGACCATGAGCAAATGTAGCCCGATGAAAACCGTAAGTGTATCTAAAGATACGGTTGTTATTGTGGCGTGCTCAGAGTGCTGTTCACCTCAGCTGTGTAGATGTAAATGTGTGGTAGAGATGGTTTGTTGTACTTTTCCAGATACAAATGGAACAGTGAACAAAAGCTGGGTCATTCACCAAAAAAGCATGTTTTGTGGTCCCCTTCTAGCCACAAATGCAACTTACAAATGCTGTTTTTCCCCCCAACAGAAAGAGATGAAAGTGCATGGATATTCTCAGTATGTTGGTGAAAACCTGGAAACCCACAAAAGAAAGATCATTCAACTTGCAAACAACAATAAATCTATTAGTTTTCTTTTGGGTCATTGTATGCATCTGTCGGAGAGCTTTATGATCAGTATACGAGATGAATGATCATTCAAATGTCTTTGAGTTTAACCTTGAGAACAGATTGCTCTTATGCTGCTTTCTTTAATTATGTCTATAAATGATTTTGAAACAAAAATAGAAGATAACTGATCTGTCCCATCTTGGGGTCCTTGGCCTTTTCGACTGTATCCAGCAATATATAAATAAACACAACTGGAACTGAACTGACATTTTGTTGTGATAAAACGTTTTATTAGTTTGTTTTAATAGCAAAAAAAATAAAGTTTACATCACAAATTATCATTATTTGTTACTCTGAAAGTATGAGTTTTTTTAATTTTGATGAATATTATTTCATATTAATAGCTAATAATAATAACCATATGTGACCCTGGACCACAAAACCAGTCCTAAGCAGTACGGGTATATTTGCAGCAATAGCCAAAAATACATTGCATAGGTCAAAATTATCAATTTTTCCTTTATGCCAAAAATCATTAGGATGTTAAGTAAAGATCATGTTCTTTGAAGATATTTTGTAAATTTCCTACCCTAAATATATTCTAACTTAATTTTGATTAGTAATATGCATTGTTAAGAACTTAATTTGGACAACTTTAAAGGCGATTTTCTCAATATTAAATTTTTTTTGGCACCCTCAGATTCCAGATTTTTTAAATAATTGTATTTCAGCCAAATATTGTACTGTCCTAACAAACCATACAGTGGAAAGCTTATTTATTCAGCTTTCAGGTGACGCATAAATCTCAATTTCAAAATATTGACCCTTATTAGTTTTGTGGTCCAGGGTCACATTTATAGTCATTACTTACTCCTACATACTAATTTATAAATTGTTCTTTCTTTTTTTCTTTTCCAGAAACCATTGTACCATCAGAGAAGAATTGACATAATTTAAGATGCAATTAATTAATCAATTAATTAATCAATCAGTCAATCAATAAATTTACTTATTTCTTTTTTAAATTTTATTTTTGAAGCATTATTAATCTGTCCTGTCCTTTGGCCTTTTCAACTGTGTTCTTTTTTTCTTTCTTCAACCCCCCAGAAACCATTGTACCACCAGAGAAGAATTAACATAATTTGAAATGTGTTTTGTTTTATTTTATTTTATTTTATTTTATTTTATTTTTAAAGCATTATTAATCTGTCCCACCTTGGGGTCCTTGTCCTTTTTTTAACCCCAGAAACTATTGTACTACCAGAGAAGAATTAACATCATTTCAGATGTTACTTATGTATTTATTTGAATAAATAAATAATAGTAGAAAAATATATATATTATTTCATTTCATTTCATTTTAAAAGCATTATTAATCTGTCCCATCTCGGTGTCCTTGGCCTTTTCAACTGTGTTCTTTCCCCCAAAGAAGAAAGTATTGTACCACCAGAGAAGAATTAACATTGATGTGATATTAAATTTGTTGGAATAAAACTTATTTTTATTGACTCATTTTAATAGCAAAAGTAAGTGTAAGTGTTTACAGTACAAATAATCATTATTAGTCACTCTGAGAATAGTTGTAAATGTCTTTTTTTTTATCTGTCTTGTTTCATTAATTTAGATGAATGTCATATCATATTAATAGCTAATATTAATATTTTCATGTATGATATGCTAGCCATTTATGGTGATTATTTAAGCCTACATTCTAATTGATAAACTGTTCTTTTTTTTCCACCCAGAAACTAGTGTATCACCAGATAATTAACATCATTTATTTATTTATTTATTTAAAAGAAATATTGTAAAATATTATTTAATAATATTATACAATATTATTTTATTGTATTGTCCTTGGGCTTTTTAACGGTATCCAGCAATAAATAAATAAATACATAAAAAAAAAACTGAACTGATATTCAGTTTGTCGCATTTTTTTATTGACTTATTGTAATAGCAAAAAAAAAAAAACAATAATAAAAAAAATAAATAATAATAATAATAATAACAGTTTACAGTACAAATTTGTCACTCTGAAAGTATAAGTTGTAAATATCTATTTTTGTATGTCATTCTTCTTTTATTTTGATGAATGTCATCTCTGATAATATGTATTATGATATTATTATGTATGATATTATGTATGATATGCTAACCATTTATGGTGATTATTTTATAATTTACAAATTGTTTTTTTTTTTTTTCAGAAGCCATTGTACACCACAGAAGAATCAACACAATTTGAGATGTTATTTTTTTATTTACACACATGCATTTATTTATTTTTTTGCTGGAAAATAAAACCCACATAAATCAATGTTTTAAACTTAAAATATGGTGACAATGCAACTTAATAGAATGAAGTTAATCAGCACTTTCTAAATGTTAAGCATCTTTTTTCACAGAAAAGAGCTAAAAAGGAGAAGAAGAAATGGACTTGCCATAGATGTTTTCAAGGTAAAAACTAAACATTTGACTGGAATAAAACTGACAGGTGAGCACTTTTGTTTTATTACCCTAATACTCTCAGAGCTCCAAGGAACGTAACCAACCTAAAAACTAGGTCATTTTCTATAGTAGTGCTGCTCAGTGGATGGCAGCATTGGTTTAGTAGATCTCATGACCTCCTGAACATCAGATTTCTGGCTTACTGAAATCAATTCTCCAGTTTGAGTTACAGATTCAATTCTTCAAGACATTAATGGCAGTTCTTTGAACCAACACACTATGTTTGACCCATCCATAAACAGACTTCAGTGTTTACATGTCAGTGAAGGATATAAATTCAATCTGACCTCCATCTCACACTTCGAAAGTTCTCCAAAGACTGCAAAATGGCAGACAGAAGCATTTTAGGTTGCAAAGGGAGGATATTTTATCTGAGGTGCTTGGCTAGTCCCTGTGAGGAAACCCTGTTGCTATGAGACAGATTGTGTTTTCCAGACACCTGACCTGGATTTTGGCTTTGCCGCCATACCGGTGTGGCCCACCTTGCCCCCTGTATTCCCATATCTATCCCCTTGTCTCTACCTTCGACAGTAGGGGAGGGGTGTCCATCTAAACTCTTCCTGCAGATGTAAGACCTGGGGCCCCTGTGCGAAACAAAGCAATTGCATTTCATATTGAATTGGGAATTAGGGACATGAGCGAACTCCCCTCTGTCAAGTTCTTCTTGCATTCTGGAGACTTAAAAGGGAAAGGAGGAGGTAAGTAATGCTTGAACTGTCTCAATATACTGATCTCAGATCAGCACTGTGTAGCTTAGCATGCAAACTGAGACACACTAAGTCTCACCATGCCTGTAAACAGAGATGTGTTAAAGTTGCGTAATCTGACATATAGCAGTGGGCGATATACTGGTAGACACAATTAGCAGGTAAAAACTTGTCAACCGGTAGAGATTTTGGACTATCGTCTCCATTGCGGTTACACGCTTATTGTGATGTTGCTGTGTTATGTGGTCCCGAAAACTTAGTTTACACACATTTTTAAGAATTGTGGTTTCAAAACATGTGCTTTTAACCCACTGAAATAAAGTGAAGATGGCGCGAGTGAGGATATTGTGTGGATATTTATAATATCAAAAGTGCGATCGTGGACGTGATCATGATAGATATAATGAGCTCAGACGGGAAAGACTGTACATCATGTTGGTTTCATACGTACTTTATCAGATAATTTTTGTCTTCGATGTGACTTACTTCATTTAAAAGTAGACACTTCTAGCTTTCTATAGAAATATCTCTAATGTCTGTGTGTCAAGTATTCCCTGAGTTTTGGTTCATTTTTGTGACGTGTTTCACAGGGAGATAGAGAAGACAGAAAGTGCATCCTGTTTGTTTTCTTTATTTTACAAAAGCATGAAGTTTTGTTGTTTTTATGAGTGTATACAAATAAAAGTAGATCCTTTACAGATTCAAATGATGCACTGCTCGTATCTGTATGATCAAAAATGATGGAGTATTTTAAGTTCCTTTAGGGGTTATCCGGAAAAATGCCACAAAACACGCTGGCACGTTTGTCGACCCCAGAGGGTTAATCAAACAACTAAAGAGAGAAAATCTCCCACTGCTCTTGACTAAATCACTTTTGTAACTTTAAAGGGTTCGTTCACCCAAAAATAAAAAATTAGCCCATAATTTACTCACCCTCCAGATATCCTAGGTGTATATGACTTCCTTCTTTTAGACGAATGCAATCGGAGTTATACTAAAAATTATCTTGTGGCATAATCACTTTATTCTAGCATACGCCAACTGGTCGTATATGGAAACTGTTCCGGGTGGATGACGTAGGACGTATGCATCACGCATGCGCCGGTGAGTCTCGCAAATTCTAAAAATTTTTGTTCTGGAAGTGAACTTCTTCTTTAAAAATAGACACTAGCTTTCTATAGATATATCTCTCATGTCTGTGTGTCAAGTATTCATTGAGTTTTTGTATTTTACAAAAGCACAAAGTTTTGTTGTTTTTATGAGTGTATACAAATAAAAGTAGACCCTTTACAGATTCAAATGACGTATTGCTTGTATCAGTGCGATCAAAAATGGCAGAGTATTTTAAGTTTAGGGGTTCTCAGGAAAAATGCCACAAAACATGCCGGTGCATTTGTCGACCCCAGAGAGTTAATCAAACAACTAAAGAGGGAAAATCTCTCACCCATTATTTACTCACCTTCCAGGCATTCTAGGTGTATATGACCTCCTTCTTTCAGACAAATGCAATCGGTTACATGCACGGGTGTTTCTTTTTCTTGGCGCAATCTAGATTAAAATTATTTTTATGAGCCATGTGAGATGCTTTTTAATATGGATGAATGCACTTTATTGGACTTGTTTTGGACTGATGAAGAGAAACACACACTCACTACTATTACAAAGCTTGGAAGTGCAGGATCATTTTTAATATAATACCAACTGCATTCGTCTAAAAGAAGGACGTCATATACACCTAGGATGCCTGGAGGGTGAGTAAATAATGGGCTGATTTAAATTTTTGGATGAACTAACAATTTAATAAGAAGAAATATATTTAATTTACACAGTGAAGAATATGCAGTGGTTTTATATATTTGATTACTTTACAGAGTATGTAGCATTTCTTATTTAATTGTTCTACTGTAGTTTTTTTTTTTCTTTGTCTCCTATTGCTTGTAATTAGTTTCTTGTTCTTATTTAATCTCTGACTGTTTACTTGTTCTCAGTGTTTTTTTTTCAGGCTAGTAGTTTCTACAGTTACTCAGAAATGTCATGAAATATCTATTTCTTTAGATTTTCATATCATAAAGACCTTATTTAAAGCAAAAAAAATATATATATATATATATATATATATATATATGTATACATATAAAATATATATACGATTTCGGTCATATTGCCCACCCTTACTGACATAAAAACCAAGGATACATGATACCAAAATTCTGGCCTTACTAATAAGCATGAAAAATTATACTAATAAACTTATGTTATGTTATGGCCAATAACCAATAAATAGCAGACATCTAAATTCTAAAATTCTATTCTATTCTATTCTGTTCTATTCTATTCTATTCTCAGAATAAATTCAAGACAAAACATAAAAAAGAATAAAATTAATGGTTTCAAATGGTACACACTAATTTATAATGTACAGTTTAACAATGGATATTAATTATGAGACTTGCTTATTGTAGTAGTGTTATTTAAAGATTAAGTGAGTGTTAGATAACTACAAATGTTTTCCAAATTAAAAAGATTTTACTAATATATTGTACATCACTAGTATTTCCAATGGTAACTTCATATTCAGTAAGAATATACAACAATTTTTTAATGTATGTTAATGAAAAATGCTTTTTTTTTAATCCCTGGATGACAAACCAGCAAAACCTTGTCATTTTATTGCCGAAACAACTTCTGATTACAAAAACAATCATTTTTCCCCTTAGAGTAATGTGAAATGATGAAAAAACCAGCAGAAACATCTGCTGACATAAAGGACAAATTAAACAGTTCCTAATATGATTTGATGAACTGCTGACATTTTTGTCCTCCACTGGTCTGTTTCCTTCCCTCTCTGCAGGAAGGCAAGTCACAACCATTCTGGTGCTACACTGGATATCTTATGATGACTTTGTCCTATCACAAGCTCAGAATAATTAATCAAATTATTATAAATCACCATTAATAAAAGATAACCACAAAGTTGTAGAAAATACCGACTACAGCTGACTGGTTCATGTTGCATATGCAGCCAATGAGCTTGCTGCTTTACATTTGGGGGACAGTCGTGGTCTAATGGTTAGAGACTCGGACTTGTAAACCCCCGGGTCGGACTTGGGGCGAGTGAATGTCCAGCGCTCTCTTCCACCCTCAATCCCACGACACAGTTCTGAAACCCTCCACCTCCCCAGCTCCACCTTTATAGATCAGTTACAGATTATTATTATTAGCTGGGTGTGGTCTATATATTACAGGAGGGCGGGTTTAAAGAAATCAGGCTTTGGTGACATCACCACATTATTGTGGAGGTGGAACAAATTATTGTACTTTGATGAAAGATTACAAATACAGGCCTTTTTCTGTGGAGTAATATGCACTGATGAATCACACAGTCAGATCAGCAGTGTGAGCAGTAAAGTAATAAGGTCAGTTTTGATTTCATGTCGACTCTTAAAACGGAAAGCTTTTCTGCAAGTAAGAAATGGCAGGAAGTGAGTAACAACTGTAAAACAAATAAATGAACACATATATACATGCATAAATAAATAAATACATGCATAAATAGCAAATCCGTAGGTAGTTAGTCATTTAATGGAACATAACAGAAAGCCAGATTGGAAGTGTGGGTGTTGGAACATTTGATTATCGGTGTGTGGCGTGCGTGAAAATCAACACGTCCTCAAATGTGTCAGTCCCGGAGCTCAGTAGAAACTAGTCTTGAGCTCTCAAGAGTGAGAACTAATTGAACTGACCTCTCGGTGGCAGGAGAGCCCTGAGAAGAAACCGTGCTCGTAATGACAAACGCAACACAACCGCGACTTTACAACATCTCAGTCTGTTTTCATTCCGGTTCCAGAGATAATTTCTCTGTACTGTATGATGGAGGAAAGTGGAACGTCTGTGGCGTGATTACGCTTTCGTGTGTAAAATATAAATGAGGCCGTTTGGACGCACATCTATAAAGACAACAAGATACGAGCCAACAGAGGTCAAGAAAAACTGGCAGGGTCAGGATCTCTAAACATGCTTCTAGTGCATATTTGAAGTAGCACAGGGTGCAAGAACATTTGGCCCCAGCTGAACCTGAGCAGGCATTGCAGGTTCTTGCATTCTCTTGACCTTTCTGGCGATGGGGTGGCTGGCGGTGCTCCACCTTCCCCTGGAGAAAGAGCAGGGGACATGGGTCCCAGCTGTGATGTATGACACTACCAGGAAGAGAGATGGATTGTAACATTTCCTGGAATGATGAGGAGAATTTCTAAGGTTTTCCTCAGGTAATTCAATAATCTTCTCTCCTAATTAGTTAATTAAGTTTCCATTTGTATTTAAGTGATTTTTTTTTTTTGCCATACAATGGAAGTGAATGGAAGCTTAGTTCCACCACTAAATAAAAAACAAATAATGTAACAATTCTGACTTTTTTCTAGTAATTATGAGTTTACATCTTGCAATTCTGACTTTTTTCTCAGAATTGCGAAACACAACTGAGTTATAAAGTCAGAACTGCGAAATGTAAACTTCACTTTTTTTTTTAAGATTTTTATCTCTGACTTTTTTCTCGCAATTGGAAGGTTATATCTCGCGAAATGTAAACTTGACTTGAATTGCGAGGTGTAAATTCTCAAAATTCTCAGTTTAAAACTGACTTTTTTTTTCTAGCAGTTGTTAGCTTATATCTCTCAATTCTGACTTTTTTTCTCACAATTGTGATTAAACTTACAGTTGCGAGAAACAAGTCAGAATTGCGAGGTGTAAATTCTAAATTCTGAGAATAAATTTCAGAATTGTTAGATATAAACTCGCAGTTCTGACAAATAACATCCAAATTGCGAGATATACACTTACAAGTGTGTGTATAGTTTTTTAGTGAGTTATAAAGTCAGTATTTGTGAAATGTAAACTCAACTTTTTTCTTTTTTTTTCTCAGAATTCTCAGTTTAAAGCTTACAATTCTGACTTTTTTTTTCTAGCAGTTGTAAGCTTATATCTTGCAGTTCTGACTTTTTCCTCACAATTGTGATTAAACTTACAGTTGCGAGAAAAAAGTCAGATTTGCGAGGTGTAAATTCTAAATTCTAAGAATAAATTTCAGAACTGTTAGATATAAACTCGCAAGTCCAAACTGCGAGACATGAACTTCCAATTCAGACTTTTTTCAGAATTGCAAGATATGAACTTATAAATGCATTCATAAAGTTTTTTTAGTGAGTTATAAAGCTTACAATTATGGCTTTTTTCTAGCAGTTCTAAGCTTATATCTTGCAATTCTGACTTTTTTCTCAGAATTGTAAGCTTATATCTCGCAGTTCTGACTTTTTATAATTAAACACACAGTTGCAAGGTGTACGGTCTAAATTCTGAGAAAGAATGTCAGAATTGTGAGATACAAACTCACAATTTTAAAAAGTAAACCCCTTTTTTTCCTCAGAATTACATAAAAATGTGCATCTGCAAGTTATAAAGTCAGAATTACGAGATTTTTTTTTCTCGCAATTACGACTTTTCAGCTCAAAATTCAGATTTTTGGCAATTCTTAATTCATATCTCGCAATTCTGAAACCAAAAAAATATGAATGTTGTATAAAAATTCTGAATTGCAAGACATATAGTTGAAATTATATATAGTTTTGAGAAGAACAGTCTGAATTGTGAGATGTAAACTTGCAATTGCGTAGTTTTTTTGAAAGTAGCTTTCATAAAATGGGGACTAGGACTGTAAAGCTATAAAGAAAGCACCATAAAAGTATAAAATATTTGTTTATAAATTTAACAGTTCTTATTGGTTATTGTGTATCTTCTGACCAAATGTCATTAATGTCAGTGGCGCCATATTTAATTTGAAATCTACAGTTGAGGGAAAGATTTTAATTTATTACAACATCTACTTATATTTTGGTCTGTTTCTCATGCAAAGCTATTGTATGAGTTCCAAACACTTGGCGAACAAACCAATGATCTACTTTTATAATATTTTATGATGAGCCTGACAGTGCGAGTCCCTATTCACTTTCATATAGAAAATGAAACTGTTCAAAATATGGGAAGAAATCCAGAATGTTTTTCCAATTCACCAACAGGCGGAATAAAATCAAATGGGATTAAAATAATGTGAAGATGAAAATGATGACACCATTTTTATTTTTGGTGCACTGTCTCTTTAAATACACATGAACTCACATAAAAATGGTGCAACTGTTTCATGGATCCACCTTTTACGTGTTAATATGGTCTGGATGGCTGAGAAATCATAAAACTCTCTTGCTCTCGCTCTCTCTCTTTCCCCAGCTGGCTTTGGCCGCCAGAGGCACAGTCCATCATCCTACATTCAACAGCCCTGCAACATCTGTTCATTAGCTCTGACAGATGAAAGAGGGAGAACAAGGAAGCGAGTGAGTGAGTGTGTGAGTTACGAAAAGAAAGAGACTGAGACAAGACATTCAGCAACCTCTATTTTTTTGTCCTAAGGTAGAACGGTAGACTGACACCCTACCTCTCTCACACCTCTTCATCTTGATTTCAACATCATCTGAGTGTTAGAGCACCCGCATGTGTGTTTACCTGTCATTTCCGGAGGAAGTATGTGTAAATGTGTTTGATGGCTGCCGTATGACACGTTGGTATGTTTAGCTTGAGTCAATAGTGTGTTTTCGTGTGTTCTGTCAGGTGTTGTGTAGGAAAAAGGACGTCGCTGATCAAGATGCTTGCTGAATCTGCCATCCGAAGGGGTTTTCCTTGTGTTAGAGTGATTTGTTGCTTCTTTAGCTCTCTCTTACTGTTTGTCCCTTGGTATCTCTCTTTATTTCCTTCTCTGTCTTGAAATGTCACTGGGAAATCAGCACGGAGCAGTATACGCCCGAGACCTAGATAAATAATGCAGGCTACATGACTCTGGCTTAGCGCCCGTGAAGTGTTTGTGATGAAACAGGCAAATTCAAGCATCAGTTGAAAACACTACACGCACAAAAGAGCTTCACACAAAGACACTTGCATAGAAAAACACATCATCCGCTCAAAATTTCAACTTATGCTAATGTTTTGGTAGACAGGCATTGGAAAACATTTTCAGGCCACATTTTACATTTTTTAAAGAACGCTGAAGTATTTTTCACTGCATTTTACACTAAAAGTATGATTACATAGTGCTGCGTTATTTTTATTTTTTATTTTTTTGAAAAGAGTGTGTAATTTCTGCACGTCACCAGATAAAATTGGTGAGTGTGACTTTTACCTCACAATTTGGACTTTTTTTTCTCACAATTACGACTTTACATCTCGCAATTCTGACTTTTTTTCTCAGAATTGCCAGAAAAAGTCAGAATTATGAGATGGAAATTCAGACAGAATTCTGAGGGAAAAAAAATATATAAAAAATTGGCTATTATGACCTTTTTTTTCTGAATTGCGAGATATAAACTTGCAATTGTGAGAAAGAACTTTTTGCTTTCTTTCTCAGAATTGTGAGTTTATATCTTGCATTTCTGACTTTTTTCTCAGAATTGTTTTTATTTTTATTATTATTATTATTATGCAAGTAAGGAATGTGACAATATTTACATGTGCTAAATACAGAATCACTTGGACAAACAAACATATATATATATATGTGTGTTTTTCTCAGAATTGTAAAAAAAAACCTTGCAGTTGCGAGAAAAAAGTCTGAATTGTGGGATATAAATGACTTTTTTTCTTTCTTTCTCAGAATTGCAAGTTGATATCTCACAGTTCTGACTTTTTCTAGTAATTGTGAGTTTATTCTCGCAATTCTGATTTTTTTCTCAGAATTGTGAAAAAACGCAGTTGCAAGTTTTAACGTCAGAATTGCAAGATGTAAATTTGACTTTTTTCTTTATCTCTCAGAATTGCGAGTTTTTTCTTGCACTATGAAGTTTATATTTCGAAATTCAGAGAAAAAAGTCAGAACTGCGAGATATAAATTTGTAATTGCGAGAAAAAAGTCAGAATTGCGAGAGATAAACTCGCTGTTCTGAGAAATAGTCAATTTTTTTCAGAATTGCGAGATATAAACTTGCAATTGCGTGTTATAAAGATTTTGCGAGTTATAAAATCAGTATTTGTGAAATGTAAGCTTAGCTTTTTTCTTTCTTTCTTAGAATTGCAAGTTTATATCTTACAATTCTGACTTGTTGTCTAGCAATTGTAATTTATCTCATAATTCTGATTTATTTATTTTTTTTAGAATTGTGATAAAACTCACAACTGCAAGAAAAAAGTCAGAAAAAGTTCTAAATTCTGAGAAATAATGTCAGAATCGAGTCCTTTTTCTCAGAATTGCGAAAAAACACAACATTTTCTCACAATTGTAAGTTTATATCTTGCAATTCTGAAACTCGAAATTGCGAGGAAAAGTCAGAATTGCGAGGTAAATCCTGAATTCTGAGAAAAAATGTCAAAATTGTGAGATATAAACTCGCAGTTCTGAGAAATGAAGTCTAAATAGCAAGATATAAACTTGCAATTATGACTTTTACTCTCAGAATTGCAAGATATAGGCTCGCAACTGCGAGTTTTTTTCTTTATTTCTCAGAATTGAGTTTGTTTTACAATTCTGACTTGTTTTCTAGCAATGGTAAGTTTATATCTCGTAATTTTGACTTTTTTCTAAGAATTGTGATAGAATTCACAACTGCAAGAGAAAAGTCAGAAATGCGAGGTGTAAATTCTAAATTCTGAGAAAGAATGTCAGAATTGAGAGATATAAACTCAAAATTCTGAGAAATTAAGTCCTTTTTTCTCAGAATTGTGAAAAAAAACACACAATTGTGAGTTATAAGGCAGAATTTCAAGAGCTAAACTCGTCTTTTTACCTTTATTTCTCAGAACTGAGATCTGACTTTTTCATGCAATTGTGAGTTTATATCTTGCAATTCTTTTTTTCTAATTGCAAAAAAAAAAAAAACTTGCGAGAAAAAAGTCAGAATTGTGAGGTGTAAATTCTAAATTCTAAGACGAGAGATATAAACTAAAATAAAATCAGAAATAAAGTCTGTTTTGTCAGAATTGTGAAAAACAAGCAATTATGAGTTATGAAGTCAGAACTACAAGATAAACTTTTTGCTTTATTTCTCAGAGTTGAGATTAGATCTCACTTACATATATTAGAAGTGAGTTTATATCTCGCAATTCTGACGTTTTTTTCAGAACTGCGAAAAAACTCATATAAATTGTAAATTCTGAGAAAAAAATTCAGAAAAATATAGCGAGATATAAACTTGCAATTGCGAGTTATAAAGTCAGAATTGCACGATAACAGTGACAGTTACACTGTAAAGGTGCTTCATGATGCCATTGAAGAACCTTTTTTGTCTAAATGGTTCCATAAATAACCTTTGACATCTGAAGAACCTTTCTGTTTCACAAAAGGTTCTTTGTGGCGAAAGAAGGTTCTTCAGATTACAGAAATGTAAGAAAAAGATGGTTCTTTAATGAACCTTTGACTGAATGTTTCTTTGTGGAACCAAAAATGGTTCTTCTATGGCATCACTGTGAAGAACCTTTCAAAGCACCTTTATTTTTAAGAGTGTACCTTGTTTTATTTTTTATTCGGTGGCAAAAACAAGCTTCCGTAGCTCTATTGGCTGCTAGCTTCGACCTAAACTCCTTGCCTTTGGCTGAGCAAATGTTGCTGTGTCAGACTGGTCAGGATGTTTAAATAAGATCATCCTGAGTTCAGCAGTGTTTACACTTTTAGAGTAAGTTAATGAATAAAATATGATGAGAATGACGAAATATGACCATGGTTGACAGGTTTTTGAGATTCACCCATTTTGGATATAAAATAGGCCACCATGGTACCACAAACCTGCTGGTTAAATGCGTACAAGAGCCTGCACAACATTATATTTGAACTTGGCTAAGCATTGCAAATGGGATCACACTAAACAGAGTGAATTGGATTTGATCCCTCCCTGAAGCAGACCGCCGCGTCAACGCCTTAGACGAACGTGTCGAGCTGAAGGGGAGATTAGAGCTAAAGGTCAGAGAGAGACAGGAACAAGAATTCAACCATAACCCGATACGATGTTTCAAGTATGCCGCTCTCCCTACGAATTAGGCACTAGCTTAGCATAATCACAAGAGCTACTGGGAAAAAATGGAACCTCTTTTTACCTCAACCGGTATTGAATAATTCTCGATTCTCCATAGCTGTAGAAATCATTCGGAGTTACAACCATTCAAATGGACTAAAACTAAAATCTAACAGGCTTGCCTGCAGATAGCATTAGCATTTGAGTGCATTAATGTAACAATGTGCCACAAATGCAACATTAATATTTAGTTTGAAACCTGTATTTTTCCATCTCAGCAGGCCACGCCCCCACCTCAAGTTTCTTGTGTCAGTCATCCATCTCATGTGATGTTTATTCTCATTTTATTTAATGAATCCACCAAACCACTGTGAAGAATCCATAAGGCGGTCTTCTCCATATTGATCCATCTTTCTCCTCATCAATCTCAGTTTTTACTCACACTGTTTCAGTGTGTTTTTGATATATAGCTCAAAAGCACATCATAAGTTCAGTGAGCACTTGCAGTCAGATCCCTCCGTTCGTTCGTCTTTGAAGGCTTCCCGTGCGAGCGGCTGACCCGGGTGCTGATTCATGACTCTTTCTCGCTCTCTCTCTTTCGCTCAGCATGTCTCTCTGTGACTTCTCCCAGTGCAGTGCATCACGAGGGAGAGAATGAGAGAGAAGTCTCGGTCTGTAGTTCCACCGGAGTCCCTGGGAGGCAGTGTTGATCTACATGAAGGCACTATGGTGAGAGCTATAATTGAAGCCCGGGACAAATTCCGTGTTTGGGAAGGCAGAGTTGCCACCAAGGCATCAAGGTTTGGCTGCATGACCTCATTAGCCCCTACAGGTACAGTGGACGCCCTTATTACAGTACATTGTTTCGCTGCGAAATAGCATCTTTCTCTACTGGCTACCATTAAAAAATAGGCATGCATTCTGATAAAATAAACCCTATGATTGCTAACCTTTCATTATACTCTATTTAAAGCTCTTAAAAGCAAAAAATGGACTATTCTTATGATAACGTTGCATCTGATGTCCCAGCTCACAATAGTTGCTAGTGAATGCTTGGGGTTGTGTGTGTTCTTGTGGTGTCGTCACCCAATCAGTGCTGTCATGATGTTTTTCCTGCGGCTAGAGAGTAATTAGTCACATGGCATTCGTTCGGCTCATGTGATTGGCTCAAATCAACCTGGCAGCAAGGCTAAGTGCTCATTACTGTTTCATTTCCACAATATCTTTAAAACAATGTTAAATAACCAAGTTGTTCACAATTGTTCTGTTGTAAACGACTCAACAGATTTGTCTAAAAACCCCAGATGTTATTTTTCTAAGCAAATTATACAGATTTCAATTACTGTTTCATGATGATATCTTGACATCTTAAAATCTCCCATATTTTTAACACAGTTTTCACAATTATTCTGTTGTGAGCAATAAGAGATTCATTTAAAAACCCAGCTGTTATTTTTAAAATACAAATTATACAGATATAGTACAGTTTTATGATATAACCTACAAAAGATTAACAATTATGAAC
Source organism: Labeo catla (assembly GCA_012976165.1). Lineage (NCBI taxonomy): Eukaryota > Metazoa > Chordata > Actinopteri > Cypriniformes > Cyprinidae > Labeo > Labeo catla. Next base: position 84,681 of record VONZ01001058.1, read on the forward strand.
AAATCTTGTTGGAAAAAAAACCCTCTAGTCTATGCTAACCAACAGAACTCTTTATTTAAAATGTTATAGTGCTGTCAAATGATTAATTGTGAGTAATCGCATCCAAAATAAAAGTTTTTGTTTACATAATATATATGTGTGCATACTGTGTATGTTTATTGTGTATGTGTCAATGACATGACCCCCAAATTTTCTGTCTAATTGCGTTTTTTCAGTTTAAAATTGGTTTAAATGCATTAAAAAGATGCTGTAAATATGAAGTACCTCTCCTATATATGGACCCACTTTAACTTTTCAAAAAAGATCAGTTATTTGTAATTTTTCTGTTATTCAAAGTGTCAAAATATCATGTGGTGCGACCGTCAGGCAATACCTGTTGTTTTGGAAATGTCTTTGAAATTACCCTAAATTTATTTTGATTCATTTTCTGGCATGATTTACAAAGTGTTTTGTAATCCTGTATAAAATTGCGAAGCATTTGTATTTATTTTCCATCATAATGTAAAAACAAACTTTGTCTAATGATTTCCATATTAAGAAATATCATGTGGTGCGACCATCAAGACACTACCATTTTGGGACTTTTATGTTGAAATCCATTGCGTCATATAACAATTTGCCAATGACCCATTGAAGCATCAAGCAGGTTTGTAACTCTCTTTCAAATTTGGAAAAAAACGACTGGTATGTACTTACCACATTTGGATATCATGTGTATATCAATATTAAATTATTTCTACAAATATTTATTTTAATTATAACTTTCATAGTGATTTTTTTTTTGTGGGAAGCTAGCTTGTTTTGTTTAGGTGGCCAGTTCTGTTCTTGTAAATTTGGACTGAATTTTAAATATTATGTGGTGTGACCAAATATCATGTGATGCGACCACTGATATATTTCCCAGATTGGCAGTTTTTGTGCTTTTATATTCAATTGATGGTTTGTATACATAAAGTTCAGAAATAACTGGGGCTAAAGAAATGTCTGCAGTTAAAACCATGTGCTGCACTTTTCACATGCCTGTTAAATAGATTTTTAATGATATAAAGCCTTTGCGTCATTTGGAGCGACCACTTATCTTGTGGTGCGACCAATAATAGTAATAACTGTATTAAAATAAAAATAAAATATCTAATTACGTTGGTTGAAATATGAATCACTGCTACAGCATGCTTAAGTGAATGGTATTTTTAAAACATTTTTATCAATTTTATGCAATTTACAAGAAAAATAAGTCTGCTAACTACATTTAAGAAGGCAACTCTGACATTATAAAACAAAAATAAAAGATCATTATTTACAAAAACTCAAAATAAATGCAAAGACTTTGTTTCTAAACACTTTAATTACTAAGAACATCTAAAAAAAATGTCAAGCATGTTAAGGAAATGAATTAATTTTAATATAAATCATGTTCGCACTTCATGACATTTTTTTAAGGCTATGGCCAATTCATTGAGATCACTTAATTTTAAATTGTAATATGAATTTATGTGTACACAACATTCTTAATGCTTGAACAGTAGATATTACTATTTTTTGTATTTTAAAATTTATATATACTATTAATTAAATGAATATAAATATATACATACATGTAAATATTTTCAAAATATATACTGTATGTGTATGTATTTATGTATACATAATAAATATATACAGTAGACACACATATATTATGTAAACACTTAAAAACTTTTATTTTGAATGCGATTAATCATTTGACAGCACAAATACATATTTAAATATTTCCAAAATTTAACAAAAGCAATGGCACACAGCCTTCAAGCTAACCTTGTTTTACACAATTCCAAGTAATTATTCAAGTAGTTTTGATGTTTTGACTACAATGAAAAGCAAAATATACCAAAGTGGGTATATCTGACTGCATTTACATTTCAGGGTTCAGCACAGATGCAATATTGTGACACAAGCGACTTTGGCCACAAGGTGTGAGGGCTCTTGACAAAGCATTTCAAACCAGATGTTGTTTATTTATTGGTGCATGGCGCTGTGAGACTCATAGCGTGTGTCCTTACAAGTAGATTAAGTATATGACTAAAATCCAAACCAGACAAGCTGGCAGATGTTATGACATAAAACTATTTATCAAAAAGAAATTGACTGGAGAGTTTACGTGCAAATCAGTCAAATTGTCCCAGTCATAGGCTTCATTACTCAGTCAACTACCTGAGTACGGCTATGATTTCCATCAGCGCAACCCAGGTTGACAGCATCCTTTTTACCGCAGTGCTAAATGGCCTATGGCATCTCAGTAGTTTACTTCAACATTAGCACGCTATGCTCCCTAGACCTTTTCTGAGTAACATAACAGCTATTTTCATCTGTTTACAAACACTCCTGACATGCATACAGTCTCCATGCTCTTCTCTCCTGGCCTTCTGACAGGAAGTGACACCACTCACTCTACTGCGCTCTGTTGTTCCTGCCTGCGACAGTCAGTGATACGGGTTGGATGGCCTCCAGCACCAACAAACCGTGCCCGGGATTGTCACACCACGGTAGTCGCTGAAAAGGGAGTGTTTTGCTACGTGTATTTGGGGGTTGAGTCGTGCGAGACTGGATGAAAACCAAGAGCAGTGCTGATGGGGCAAACATGCCAACATGAAGCGACTGGCATTTGTGCAGATCCAATTCGTCTCGGATGTACACTCTGTGTCCAAGAGGAAACCTTTAGTTCAGGGTTTGTTAAAGAGAAGAATTGGTTTGTTTCGACCAATTCCGAATGTCCTCGTTTTAGAGGGAGAGTTTCTCAATTGTTTCTCCTAGACGGCAATGAGAGTAAATGGTGACCAAATAGAGGTCGGGTATTGTGCTTCAATAGCGATTTGACATCATTCACTGTCAGTGCACTATGCAAATGAGATGTGGTGACAACCAATGAAATTGTGGATGGTATATGTGTTAAGGGATTAGTTCACTTCCAGAATAAAAAGTTCCTGATCATTTACTCACCCCCGTGTCATCCAAGATGTCGATGGCTTTCTTTCTTCAGTCATAAAGAAATAAGAAAATATTCCAGGATTTTTTTCCATTTAGTGAACATCAGTGGGGATCAACAGGTTGAAGGTCCAAACTGCAGTTTCAGTGCGGCTTCAAAAGGCTCTACATGATCCCAGCCGAGGAATAAGGGCCTTATCTAGGCGGAAGTAGCTACCGACTCTTACAAAGTGAACGTGCAAAGAAAGTCAAACGCCCTTTACCAAAAAATGTAAAACAATGATGGCAGACAATTTTGAAGTTGGAGGAGAAAATGGGATGGAATTGGAGTTCAGTGGGGATCAACAGGTTGAAGGTCCAAACTGCAGTTTCAGTGCAGCTTTAAATGATCCCAGCCGAGGAATAAGGGCCTTATCTAGCGAAACAATTGATCATTTTCTAAAGAAAATACAAATATATATACTTCTTAACCACAAATGCTTTTGTTGCACTAGCTTGACTTCACGCATTATGTAATCATGTTGGAAAGGTCATGTGTGACGTAGGCGGAAGTAGCTACTGACCTAGTGTTTACAAAGCGAACGTGCATAGAAAGTCAAACGCCCTGCATCGCAAAGCTAGTGGAAGATGAGCATTTATGCTTAAAAATTATATAAATTTGTATATATTTTTAAAGAAAATTACCATGTAATGATCGTGTAAAGCCCTTTAAAGCTGCATTGAAACTACAATTTGGACCTTCAACTCATTAGCTTCCATTGAAGTCCACTATATGGTGAAAAATCCTTTTTTGAGGAAGTTTTCCTCAAAAACCTTTTCAACTGAAGTAAGGAAGACATGGAATAAGGGCCTTATCTAGCGAAACAACTTGTCATTTTCTAAAAACAAAATAGAAATTTATATACTTTTTAACTACAAATGCTCATCTTGCATTAGCTTGACTCGTTGGAAAGGTTACGTGTGACTTAGGCAAAAGTAGCTACTGACACAATGTTTACAAAGCGAATGTGCAAAGTCAAACACCCTTTACCAAAAAATGTAAAACAATGTTGGATGATTTTGAAGTTGGAGGAGAAAATGAGATGGAACTCTTGACCATTCCAATGTGATTACGTAATATGTGAAGTTGCATACGTGCATCACAGAGCTAATGGAAGATGAGCATTTATGGTTAAAAAGTATATAAATTTGTATTTCTTTTAAAGAAAATGACCGATCGTTTTGCTAGATAGACCCTTACTCCTCAAGCTTGGATTGTGTAAAGCCCTTTGAAGCTGCGTTGAAACTGCAATTTGGACCTTCAACCCATTGGCTTCCACTGAAGTCCACAATATGAAGAAAAATCCTTGTTTTCCTCAAAAACCTTAATTTCTTTTCAACTGAAGAAAGAAAGGCATGAACATCTAGGATGACATGAGGGTGAGTAAATTATCAGGACATTTTATTCTGGAAGTGAACTAATCCTTTAATGTTAATGCAGTTATAATCGAGTCCATCCAGGTGTACAATCGTTTTATCTCGGTCTGCTAGTCTGACTTTTCAAAAACTGGTTTCAACCGGACTTTACATTTTAAAAGACACATTATTGCTTTAGTCTGAAATTAAATCTAATTTGTAACTTTTAAGTCATTATGAATGCAACAAACTCACAGAGACATGTGTCTTGTTGCTAGAAGATGTATGAACAACTAAATACAATATGTGTCATAAAATTGACTAAAAATATCCAACTGCCCAGTATCTTGAGACTGGCTCTGATTCTAGCAAGTAACGTGGCTCCTCCAGATTGTAAACCAGGGCAAAAATCTGGGCAGAAGTTGTGTGGTGTATTTCAGCTATTAGTGACCTGCCATCCAACAGGATATCGCTGACAAGAAGGAATGTACAAAGATTTTAAACAACCATGTAGTTATGGCAGCATAAATAGATTCCAATACAGTAAATAATAAAGAACTAAATCAAATAGGGCTCCAGGTCCCAGATATTATCCATCTTTTTCACTGTACTGTTAGTCCACTTTGCTAATGGCATCTTGCCCCTGTCATATGATAGATTACCATTTGCATTCAAAATCACCTGAAATCATTGTTTTACTTTTTTTTTTGGGTACAGGGCGTTTGACTTCTCTTTGGTCTGCGTTAGAAGGAGAGTTTCTCAATTGTTTCTCCTAGACGGCAATGAGAGTAAATGGTGACCAAATAGTGTCCTACAATAGGTGCAGTTATATGCAAGGAATAAGGATCTTGACTAGCTAAACAATCGATCATTTTCTTAAAAAAAAATACAAATTTATTTACTTTTTAACCACAAATGCTCATCTTGCACTAGCTTGGCTTCACTTCTTGCTTGACGTAGGCAGGTAGCTACCGACCCAGTGTTTACAAAGTGAACGTGCAAAGACAGTCAAATGCCCTCTACCAAAAATGTAAAACAACGATGTAAGATGACTTTGAAGTTGGAGGAAAAAATGAGATGGAAGATGTGACCTTTCCAACATGATTACATAATATGCGGACACGCAAGTGCAAGACAAGCATTTGTGGTTAAAAAGTATATACATTTTTTGATCATTTCACTAGATAAGACCCTTATTCCTCGGCTGGGAGTGCTTTGAAACTGCAATTTGGACCCGCTGACTCCCATTGAAGCCACTATAAGGAGAAAAATCCTTACATGTTTTCGTCAAAAACCTTAATTTCTTTTCAATTTCAGTAAATTTATAGGACATTTTTATTCTGGAAGTGAAGTAATCCTTTAACGTGTGCAGTTATACTTGAGTCTGTCCAGGTGTACAATCGTTTTATCTCGGTCTGACTTTCCAAAAACTGGTTTCAGCTGGACTTACATTATTGCTTTAGTCTGAATTTTAAATCTAACATTTAAGTCATTACGAATGCAGCAAACTTACAGAAACATGTGCCTTGCTGTTAGATGCATGAACAACAAAATCCAATGTGTTCTAAAACTAGCTAAAAATATCAAACAGTCCAGTATCTTGAGACTGGCTCTGATTTCTCGCAAGCAGCGCGGCTCCTCCAAATTGTAATCCAGGGCAAAAATCTGGGCAAAAGTTGTGTGGTGTATTCCAGCTATTAGTGACTTGCTATGCAACTTGATATCGCTGACAAGTAGGAATGTACAAAGATTTTAAACAATCGTAGTTATGGCAGCACAATTACATTCCAATACAGTAAATGATAAAGAATAAAATATGGCTCCAGGTCCCAAATATTATCTCTTTCACTGTACTTATAGTCCACTTCGCTAATGGCACCTTGCCCCTTTCATATGATAGATTACCATTCGCGTTCAAAAGAAATGTTCTACTTTTCCTAGCAACTTTCTCACATGCACCTCATTAAAAAACCAATAGCTTGCCGATACATTTTAAAAACCTGGCCTCCCTGCTGCAGCTCCAGAACTGAGGAGCACTTTGACATTTCTGGGTCGGCTAGAACGCTCTCTTTGGTTGCTCTTTGATTGATGACAATCATTAAATCTTTTTTTCCCACTTTTTCCAACCTTTGGCAAAAATTTTGTCAGGAACTGTCAGCGGGGTCAAAGTAGACCCAGCGCTTATTTGATTACGGGGAAATAAATCCACCTCTGGCTTGTCGGATAAGGTCTAAACTTGTGATTTTAATGTCATTGATTAATTTGCATGGTAATCAGTCATTGCAAGTTTGAAATTGGTGGGTGTCTGTTGCAACTGTAATGATGATAAATAGTTTGTACCACGTTAGAATTTGCACTTGCATGGTTTTAGTTTGACATTTGTGGTTACTTGTTCCTTCTTCTGTCCAAAAAATGTACATTCCTAGTGTTCGCCATGATTCCTCTACTTTGCTTGTATTATGTTTGATTACTGGGTTAAATACAATACTGACCAGAGTCAAGCTACATTATCTAGATTTGTTATTATGACATTGCAAAAACTGGTATGATTTCAGTCAAACAAAAACTCTGATTAAGTCTGACCTAAATCAAGCTTTTACACCAACCAAATGAATGTGGGCCCACACTAAAATCTCTATAGACTAGAGACTGTTCGATAATGGTACGTTGTTGAAAAACTTAGAGACCATTTAATTTTAATCGGCATCATCATCAGGCAGTCCGTGGTCTGAAATGTTTTTCAAATCTTTTAGGTGGGAGCTGGCTTTTGTGCTGATTTAGTGCCAATTTTCCCAGCTTTCAGCTCAAATACAAGCCTTAATCATTTCAAGAGAAGACAAACAGGCTCAGATCAGTTTAAAGGGCAACCGCAAGGACGGCGGCCCTCAGCTTCAGCAGGGGACTGTCAGCATCCAGCGCCAGCTCCTTAAGACCTGCGGTGAGAAAACAAGGCCCACCTTCCCCACAGATGTGTTTATTAATAAACTGGCTGGTGTCTAATTGGTCTGTTAATCCTGCAGAGACTCCCATACAGAGAGAAGGAACCCTACTGGGACTTCTTCGTCATGGGAACGGGACCATTAAACAATAAAAGCTTTTTAGATGCACAGCATTCTGGGAAGAAAGACTATCGGTGCCATTGTGTTGAGCCATTTGAGAAAGTGCAATACTCCTAATGTCAGCGGCAATTAGTTTGGTGTGTTAGGATTAGTCACTCTCTACATTTACCAAGAACTCTCTCTAATATCTCAGTTTCTTCTAGACACCAATGAGATTAATTGTAGTTCTGTAGTTCTCAGATGAGAAACTTTTCTCCTGAGAAAAGTGCGGACCATTATTCTGATCAAGTGCCAGGAAAAACAACTGAGGTGTTGTAAAATTGAGTAATTTTGTAAGGTAAGTGATTCAACTTTCTAGCTTGTAATATGCTTATTCTTTGTAGAAAGCAGTTATACGTTTTTTTTCTCAATCCCTTTAGTTCAGCTTCTTTTTGTGCTGGCCGGGGTCCATCTAACCCCCCTTCCTTTGGTCCACGCAATTACCCATTTAGGAGATCAGGCATGGACCGAACTCTATTAAAATTGCGCAGCCCGCTTCAGCAGTGCATTCGGTTCTGACAGCACTCAACCTCTGTGGCTGTCGGAATGACATTTAGAGGGAAAAAAAAGATGAACAAGCAGTTTGGCAGGTGTAAACAGAGCCATTAAGTTCCTCGAGTCTTCTCTACGCCCCCCTTCCGTGCTCATTCCGAGGGCCTGTAACCGGGATCCGCGGGCGTACGCCGTCCCCCCGTCGGCATCAAGGCATTAGCTCATTGTTGGCTCAATTAAACCGATAGTTCTATGGGAGATATAATGACGGCAATTATGGACACCTTCGGAGGAGGTGAATTTGCAGCATTCAGCGTCAATACCTGAATAGAGGTTTTTAAGGGTACAAGGTTGTGTGTGAGTACAATGCCAACTTAGTCAATGGTATGTTATTTTTAAAACATTTGCCTGCCCAGGTAGCCAAGGTAATGGACAAGAAAGGGGCACTTAGGACATGCGTTCCCACAGAGCCACACGTCAAGGACAATAGCTATGTTTCCATCAACCTGTTTTTATATGCATTTTGAAGTACTGCATCAGTGTGACGCCGTTTTAGTGCCACGTTCAAAAATAAAAAATCTAAAATGACGAGATTAAAGTCATAATATTTTGAGAATAATGGTGAAATTATGAGAATAAAGTCAATATATATTGAGGATAACGTCGAAATTATGAGAATAAAGCTGAAATATTTCGAGAATATTGTAATCGGAAAGATGACTGACTCACATGCCACTTAAACTGAAGCGAATACAGCAATCTGGCACGCCACATTAAAGAGCATGAAAAACATTATTGTAAGACATATTGTTTGTATTTTGCTATAAAACTGACAGATTTTGAAAGCTGAAATTTTGTAATTTCTCCCGGTGCTCCCAATCCAGGCTATTTGCATGCCCAATAGGCTATAATATACTCTCAAAATATTATTTTAGTATTTAACTTTAATCTCGTAATTGCTACAAATTAATTCTCAGAATTTTGACTTTATTCTCAAAACATTTTTACTTCATTATTGAAATATTTCGACTTTATTCTCAAAACATTTCGACTTCATTTGTGTCATTTTAACTTTATTTTCAAAATATTTTCAACTTTATTCTTGTAATTTCGACTTTATCCTCGAAATATTTTGACAGATTTTGAAAGCTGAAATTTTGGAATTTCTCCCGATGATCCCAATCCAGGCCATTTGTATGCGCAATAGGCTAGAATATACTCTCAAAATATTATAATTTTAACCTCATAATTACTAAAAATTAATTCTCATAATTTTGACTTAATTATTGAAGCATTTCGACTTTGTTCTTAAAACATTTTGACTTTATTTACATAATTTTAACTTTATTTTTAAAATATTTAGACTTTATTCTCATAATATTTCGACTTTATTCTCGTAATTTTGTCTTTATTCTCGTAATATTTCGACTTTATTCTTGACATTTCGAGTTTGTTCTCGTAATATTTCGACTTTATTCTCGTAATTTTTGCTTTTACTTTAATCTCATGGTATTGTGACTTTATTCTTGTAATTTCAAATTTATTCTTGAAATATTATGACTTTAATCTCGTAATCTTAGATTTTTTTTCAACATGGCACTAAAGTGATAATGCTCAAACTGACACTTTCGAACGTTATTGTCACATATACAGCTTCTTATGCATGAGTTTTCTAATTTAGTAAGTCTGCTCGGTACACTTAAGTGATGAAGAGCTCTGACACGAATCCTGTGAAACTACAGTTCGGCAAAACAGCTCAAACCTGCATTGGGAAGTTACCATGGCTGCATCAGCAAATGTGTTTTTATATCACTTTTGCATCTGATAACACTATCGGGTAGGTTTAGAGTTGGGTTTGGTGTAGGGCAGGGGTGTCAAACTCAGTTCCTGGAGGGCTGCAGCCCTGCAAAGTTTAGATTCAACCCTAATTAAACACACCTGATCCAGCTAATCAAGTCATTCAGGCTTGTTTGACAACTACATGGTTAGAACAGGGTTGGAACTAAACTCTGCAGGGCTGCGGCCCTCCAGGACCGGAGTTTGGCACCCCTGGTGTAGGGGATATTTTCAACATTATAGAGCATTAACCTTTAGCGACACTCTTTAGATATTTCAATTCTGAACAGCCGCAATATGTAGCTCAAGCAGCGTAATAAAAACTTATAAATACGTGCCTGTACCAGCGTAAAAAATGTGCCACGGTCACGTATTCAAAAATGCACCAAAACATGCAGTAAGGTTGTATATAGAGGCATGTATTTTCATAAGCCTTGATGGCTTAACTGAGCAAAGTTAGTTTGTATAATTACCTCTTAGTTTCCCAACAGCAGGCATCAACCACAGAAAGCAACCTTGCATCTGCTCACTCTGAGCCACAAGTAATTTATTATATATGAAAATGCTTATATTTAGTGGCTTCTCCCACTTTTCTTAGTAATATTTAGCACCAGTTTATCAGTAAGTGAATATTTTTTCGTCTTTGACTCTGTGCTTATTCATGTTTTGTGCGATATTTCAAATTTTGCGCATTCAAAACTGGATGGAAACCTAGCTTATGACCGGAAAGGCCATTTGAAAATGGCTCTGGCAGCCATGTACCTCTGCAGACAAAACAAGGTGTCCTGCATGGGTTTCGGTATTGGAACGCAGGTCGCGCTTGAGAAAATCAGGGACACTGTAGTTTCCTTCTCATTTGGTTGTACCTTCCAGGCATAGTTGTTCTAATCATTGACACCGTCGATGTAATTACAGAAGCCATAATCACAATCCTAAAGATGTAAAAAAGTCCTCCATTAATTGCTTGCGACAAGAAACTTTGAGTCACTCCACATGCCACTGAATGAATACAATCAGACTACATCTGAAATTACAAGTGCTCAAGGCAGGTACGTACACACCCATATAATTTAAACCTTGACCCTAATGAAGCTACAACTTGCAGAATTACCTCAGATTCTTGAAAATGACTTCTACTTAAAGCATTTCTGGGAACTCAGACCTATTTGAATCACATCAAGAGTCCTTTAGCAGGCTTTCTGAACAGTCGATTCATCAGGGAAATTAAGCCTAATCTCGTGAAGCTCAGCGAATGTAAGTTGTCTTAAAAGCAGGTCAAAGTGACCAAAACACTTGACCCTTTTCGTAATTGGTTGGGAGAAGTGTTTGGGATAAGAACCGATGCTTCTTTCCGTGGGTCCTTGCCAAAAGGACCATTTTAAGAAGTGTCGGGTGTGTGTTTAGTTACAGGGAGAATTTTAGATTCTCTTGCTGTGCAGGGAACTAGCCAATTAGGCAAGGCTTAAAGAGATAGTTCACCCATAAATGAAAATTCAGTCATTAATTACTCACCCTCATGTCGTTCCAAACCCATAAGACCTTCATTAATATTCAAGATATTTCAAGATACAACACATGAAAGAGAAGAAATGGTTGAATAAAATAGTTATTTTTGTTTCCTTCACGCACAAAAAATATTCTTGTAGCTTCATAAAATTGAGGCTGAACCACTGATGGACTGTTTTAATGATGTCCTTACTGCCTTTCTGGGCCTTTCTGCCCTTTCTGTTGCTCTATATGCAAGATCAGAAAACTCTCAGATTTCATCAAAAATATCCTAACTTGTGTTCCAAAGATGAACATGGTTTTATGGGTTGGAGCGATATGAGGGTGAGTAGTTAATAACAGAGTTTTCATTTTTGGGGTCCTATTATGCTTTTTCACTTTTTGAATTTTAGTCAGTGTGTGGTGTGTATGTTTGGGCATAAAAAAGATCTACGAAGTTACAAATCTCAAAGTCCACTCCAAAGGGAGATATTTCGTTTTTAAAAAATCCCTTTTCAACAACTACAACGAACGAATGCGCGTCCACGGGTCGTTCTTGAACGATTAGTTCATTTGGAACTAATCTTTAATGTGACTCGCTAAGAACGAGTCATCTCAGGGAGTGATTCGTTCAGTTGCACATGCGCAACATCCTTTTAGGTTCTGTACTGGAATTGGTTCACCAGTTTTGAGTCTTTCAAGTCGTTCATTCATCTTATGGGGCTGTCACGTGATGCTGATTTTGCTAGAATGAACGAAGTGACTCGAAAAAAGATTTGTTCATTTTGCTGAACGAGACTCAAAGGTCAGAGTCAGTAAAAAGGTTTAGATGTCCGAACTTCCCATCACTATTACGAATCACGTCTTTGAATCACCACAAGTTCATTGTCTATGTACTCCGGCTCAAAAAGGTAGAGTATGTCAAAAAATTCCATCTTATTTTCTCCTACAACTTCAGAATCATCTGATATCATTGTACCTTTTTGTTTGCAAACAGTGTTTGACTTACTTGCACTTTCTTAGTGTTTGCGCATTCACTTTGTAAACACTGGGTCTGTGGTTCCGCCTACTTTCCGCATGACCTTTCGACGTGATTCAATAGTATGTGAACGCGCATCCCAGAGCCTGTGCTACACAAACTTTTGTGCTTAAAAAGTGTACAATTTTTTTTTTTTCCCAAACAAATGACTGTGATCGTTTCACTAGATAAGACACTTCTTCCTTGGCTGCCATCGTTTAGAACCCTTTGAAGCTGCATTTAAACTACATTTTGGAAGTTCAAAATCGGGGCACCAATGAAGTCCATTATAGGGACAAAAATCCTGAAATACTTTCCTCAAAAAACATAATTTCTTCACGACTGAAGACAGAAAGACATGAACATCTTGGATGACAAGGGGGTGAGTAAATTATTTGTGAATTGTTGTTCTGAAAGTGGACTTTAATATGTTGTTGCTGATAGCCTAGCGGTTAGCGCACTGACATATAGTGCAACTACACCTCCGGTGACCTGAGTTCGAGGCCTGACTTGGGTCCTTTGCCAACTCTTCACCCCATGCATTCCTATCAATCTCTACTGTCCAGTCCATTAAAAAAGCATGAAAAGGCAGACAAAAAAAAAACATAATATATCCTTAACTATAACAAAGCAGATGAAAGTTGGTGCGTGGCAGTACACCATCTAAGCTGTTAACCAATCACAACACTTTTTTTTTTTTTTGTTGAAAGGCGGGGCTTCATCACACCCAGAACTAATTAAGCCATTTGTGCCAGGCTAAGGAGAAAGGTATCATATATATGTGAAAAATAATGTGTTTTTCAAACCACCAAGCATGAGAGCATGTTCTAATCCAAAACAAAATCAAGACTTTGTAAAAGAGCATAACTATGGGATTATTTTTGTGCCAATAAGAATGAACGTAACTTTATAAAACTGAACATAACTTTCCAAGAAACGATCAAAAATATGCCACTGCAAAAGAAGAAAAACACAATGAAAATGAAAAAATAAACTCAGTCGCACGAATTTAACATGCTCTTCAAATATGCTTCATTCTTTGTTAATGATTTTCAAAGAATCGTTTTCGCGAATCATGGATTCTGAATGCGTTGCCACAGCTTTCGCTTACGCTTCGCAAATTTTCGCTTGCTGTTTTGGCACAAACCTCTCGTGGGGGCGGGCTTAACAGCGATCTACTCTGATTGGCTAATGAGCTTTTGATGGACAGTTGCTCTCTGACCTGGAAGCACAGACGGTGACGTCAGTGGCGCACATATTGGAAAGTTGTTGCGGTGTGCAATACGTCGTGCTTTGTTTATATTAAGTATTAATGTTATTAGTATTTCACCTACGGTCGTCTCTTAGTTTCTAAAGATGAGCTCCCAGGAGAGACACGGAGCAGCATCATCTTCCACCTCAGCTTGTCCCTCAGGGCAGCTTGAAGTAAGTTCGTGTTGCTAAAGTAACGTTAATCAATAACATTGATAAAAGTTTTATTCATGTACAGTGTGCAACAGTTCTGATAGTTTCTATAAACAAAGCACGATGTATTGCGCCACTGACGTCACCGTCCGTGCTTCCATGTCAGAGAGCAACTGTCCATCAAAAGCTCATTAGCCAATCAGAGTAGATCGCTGTTAAGCCCGCCCCCACGAGAGGTTTGTGCCAAAACAGCAAACGAAAATTTGCGAAGCGTAAGCGAAAGCTGTGGCAACGCATTCAGAATCCGTGATTCGCGAAAATGATTCTTTGAAAATCATTAACAAAGAATGAAGCATATTTGAAGAGCATGTTAAATTTGTGCGACTGAGTTCATTTTTTCATTTTCATTGTGTTTTTCTTCTTTTGCAGTGGCATATTTTTGATCGTTTCTTGGAAAGTTACGTTCAGTTTTATAAAGTTACGTTTATTCTTATTGGCACAAAAATAATCCCATACATAACAGGACCCCTTTAATTCTTTCTTCAAAACATATCTTTGTGGGTACAAACATCTATGTTAAGCTCTGCAATTAACGCTGATTTGTAGAATTCAAATGCTGCCATTTACCCTCACTGAAATCAAGAAAAGCAAATACTGTAATTTTGGTACTGTTTTGCCAGGGACAAGGCAGAAAATATGCACTGTCATAAACACACCAATTCCACCTATTTTCATATTAGAAATGCATGAACAGTCTGGAAACTGTTTTGCTTACAAATTTCAATAGTCCCTCTGAACAAGTAAAGCTCTTGTTCAGAGGAGCTCTCTTGTAAAGAACTAACAATGCTTAAAGAAAAGCAGATTTACAAGCGCTGTTTGCCCTTTGGCTGAGCTACAAACTCTGTTGAAAATTAATGCATGTTCCTAGTCTTATTGTGTATAAATCGTTGCTGGCTTTTCCAAAGAAAAGTTTGTCTTTGTAAGTGGTTATTGAAATTTAATTTTAAATGACTTTTGTTTTGGCTGACATCACATGCTCTTACTTTTTCAGCCTTTCACATCCAACAACCTGGCTCCGTTCTGGTATGTAACCCTTAGAAAGGAGTAACATTAATGGTAACATATGCATCAGTTCAATAATACATTTAATTTTTGACTTTTTTCAAACCTCACAATGGCGTGTCTTTAGAAACCAAGTCAACCTGCTGCCGGCATAATGGCTTGAAAGGTTATGATTAAATTGTCGCTCCTGACAACAGAGAACTTGGTTCACCTTAAAACTGCTGTATCAAATAATATTCTAATTAATTTTAAAGAAAAAATAACTTACCTCTAAACTGATCTTTAGCACCAAACATGAGAGCCATCACACACACCATGCATTTGTGAGCTTAAGTGGATTGTTGTGGTTTTTAAAATTAAAGAAAGGAATATAATTAATTAATTAATAAATGTTTATAAAATATGTTAAGATGTTTAGGTTGACAGCTTGATAAAGGGTATATATACACACACTGACAAATCTTCCCTCCATAGGGATGTTGGAAAAGCTATATATTGCAGCATTTGAGATACGGTCTCCATTCCTATTCAGGCCTGTTATATTTGAAAAAGTAGTTTTCACACGGCAGATATCACCAAAATAAAGATGAATTGACTGTAGTATCTCTCCACTGTAATATCATGCCATCGGGCTCTAAGCTAGCGGAATTTTATGAAGTCTGTGCTCTCTGCCATCCAGCGCTGAACAGACATCAAGCCAGAATGAATGTGACAGTTTGGAAGGATGTTGATTTATGGTGCTCCTGATGCCCTTTGTCCTCCCCTTTCTTTCATCTGTTCGCTCGCACATGATCTCTCTATATCTCTGCTTCGCGTCGCCCTCCTGGCTATTGGTGTATCGGCGTATTTGCCAAGCATCTTGAGGGCTTGATGAATTATGGGAGGGTCCTGTGATTCGGGTCTTTCTTGAGAGGTGCAGTGTTGTTTAAAGACCACTATCTCTCGCGAAAGGTCTCAGACGTAGATTATCGATTCAGTGTCATGCTGAAATGGGTCTCTTCCTTTGACCTCAGAGCTGTGAGTAAAACAAAAGGTGGATATTTTCTATTGCTTCATCATTCTGTCTGTCATTCTGTCTATCTATCAATTAATCTATCTATCTATCTATCTATGTTGTTTTCTCTCTCTGTTATTCCATCCATCAATCCATCAATCCATTCATCCATCCATCATCCATCCATCCATCCATCCATCCATCCATCCATCCATCCAGTTGTTTTCTCTCTGTTATTCTATTCATCCAACCATCCATCTATATATTATGTTGTTTTCTCTGTTATTCCATCCATCCATGCATCTATCTGTCCGCGTTGTTTTCTCACTGTTATTCTGTTCATCCATCCATCCATCCATCCATCCATCCATCCATCCATCATGTTGTTTTCTCCTCTGTTATTCTATCCATCCATCTATCCTATTGTTTTCTCTCTGTTACTCCATCCATCCATCCACCGTGTTGTTTTCTCTCTCTGTTATTCTATCTATCCATCCATCTATCCATCCATCCATCTATCCTGTTGTTTTCTCTCTGTTATTATATTCATCCAACCATCCATCTATATATTACGTTGTTTTTCTCTCTGTTATTCCATCCATCCATCCATCCATCCATCTATCTGTCATTTTGTTTTCTCTGTTATTCTGTCCATCCATCCATCCATCCGTCCATCCATCCATCCATCCATCCATCCATCCATCCATCTATCATGTTTTCTCTCTGTTATTCTATCCATTGATCGAGCTGTCTATCATGTTGTTTTCTCACTGTTATTCTATTCATTCATCCATCCATCCATCCATCCATCCATCCATCCATCTATCATGTTGTTTTCTCACTCTGTTATTCTATC
The DNA here is from genome assembly GCA_012976165.1 of Labeo catla. Taxonomy (NCBI): domain Eukaryota; kingdom Metazoa; phylum Chordata; class Actinopteri; order Cypriniformes; family Cyprinidae; genus Labeo; species Labeo catla. Next base: position 101,282 of record VONZ01001058.1, read on the forward strand.
CATCCATCCATCCATTCATCATGTTGTTTTTCTTTCTCTGTTATTCTATCTATCTATCCATCCATCTATCTATCCTGTTGTTTTCTCTCTGTTATTCTATCCAGCCATCCATCCCTCTATATATATCATGTTGTTTTCTCTGTTATTCCATCCATCCATCCATCCATCATGCTTTCTCTCTGTTATTCTATCCATCCATCCATCCATCCATCCATCATGTTTTTCTCTTCCTGTTATTCCATCCATCCATCCATCCATCCATCATGTTGTTTTCTCTCTGTTATTCTATCTATCTATCTATCTATCTATCTATCTATCTATCTAACAATGTTTTGACAAACTTTGATTTTATACTGAAAAATTTGTTATATGAATTTCTTTTGACTTCAGTTCATTTTAATTCTACAGCACTTTAATTATTTAATTCACTTTAATTCAAAGCAGCATCTGTATTCTCAAGTCATCTCTGAATGACTCACAACCCTGCAGTGGTCCTCTCTAGGACTTACTTAATGATATTAGACAAACAAAAAACACACAAAGACACATTTTCTTTCCGGAAGTAATTCTGTCTGAGACATTGTGGCGCGACTCTATTAAGCTCTGATGTTACAAAGTGTCTGAAAACACGATTTTGCACTTTTATTTGTTAAGCTGGACATGTTTCATGCCACAGTCTGGCTGTCACATTAGGGAGGGACTGCTCTTTGTAATGCATAATGGGGCAAAATATGGCAATAATGTGCAGATAGCAAGCTAGACTAAATGGTCTACTTAATGGTGTGTCATTTGCTCTTTCCATTGAAGGATAAATCAGTGATACGTCCTTCATTCTGTGTTTATTTTGATGATTCTTTGTGATGGCCAGAATGTTGAAACGTCTCTTATAATATTTTCGACAGGTCTTAAGAGGTCTGCTTCATTAAACAAGTAATTACAGACTTGTCAGTTTCCTTCGGCGAGCGGCAAAAATGTGCCGTGTAATCATTTAGGCCACCGAGAGACCATCCAATAAAAGAGGAGTGGGGAAAATTGGGCAGGACTTGCGAATATGAACATCTCATAAAAATCAGTGGATCGTATTAGGAAGCACTCAATCTTGACTATGGTCAGCTGTAGTAATTGAGCTGTATGAGAAATTAAGATTCCTGTGATTTTTTGGGGACATTTCAATGACACCGTCGATAAAAATGATCATCTTCTAAAATTATGTTCACAGCTAAATTTAGGGCAAATATATTCATCTGAGGTGGGCTGTAGAGTTCAGTGGAGATACTCAAGGACAATGACAAGTTCGTCCATAAATGATATTAGATTTATAGAACGAAGCTGATTTGCTCTCAGCGGATGTAACATATTATTTTAGGCTTTTATGAAATTGAAACACACCTTCCTGTCAGTTTCAAAGGTTTAAATCTGAACTGCATTCACAATCATTTTACTTCTGCAATGTCATGTATTTCTGAGTAGACAACAGCTTCTGCCTTCCAATCTCATTCTTAATGAGTGTGTCAATTTTACACAGGTGAAGATAAATCTGTAATATTTGTATCTACAATAAACGTTGACTTATCATATACAGGGATATGTTTTAGGATGGAAAATAGGGAAAATACTGATGTTATGTTGACTTCAAGACCAGCTTTTGTACGTCGCAAATCCAGATATCAAGATTTAGGTTTGACAGTCACATTACACTTTTCATTCCATAAATCAAACCCAAACCTTGAGAAACTGAAAGGGTTGTGATTACGATTCAAATTTAGTCCACTTCTTTCTAAAGCTAGTTCCCCAAATCTGTGCTATTGTTGAAATGCGAAGACTAACCTCGACCCTCTGTTGCCAATCCAACTTCATCACTCCGGCAGAGTTTTGGATGGCATCCCAGCCCTTCAGATGAACTCCATTGGGAGAGCCGCTGTGTCAAGACAGATTAATGTGTCGCACTTTTGATTGATCAACTCCATGGAGTTCTGCACCTACGGAGGGGTGGGTCGCATCTCAGACTCGACAGGGAGGTGAAAGGGCTTCCTGTTTTTGTGACTCAGTTTGTGTGGTCAGCATGGGGTGGACTGCAGCCGTCACCTCTGCTCTGAAAGGTCATCTAAGAATGACAAAACTGCAGACTATATATTAGATATTGAAGGAGACTTTTTATTTCTGGTCAGGATATTTTTCATTTATGGCTTGGTTTGGTTAGTTTACTCAAAAATAAAAAAATAGCCCATGATTTACTCACCCTCAAGCCATCGTAGGTATATATGACTTTCTTCTTTCAGATGAATACAAATAGAGTTATATTAAAAAATGTCCTATAGCGCTTCCAAACTTTATAATGGCAGTGAATGGCTGTTGAGATTTTGAAGCAAAATAAAGTGCATCTATCCATCATGAAAAGTACTCCACACAGCCCCGGGGGGTTAAAGGCCTTCTGAAGTAGAAATTGTGACCTGCAAATTCCATTTAGAGCTGTTTTTGGCCATGTCTGCAATACCTGAATTGTTCATTAGTGAATCGGGTCCTAAAGCAACAAGCACTTGTCATGTATAGTGAATTTTCAAATAAATATTTTAAATAAATCATGTGTAAAAGATATAAAAGCAGGTTTGTTCTGTGGAAAAATGGGACACCTAGTCATGCTAAGCTAGCTTATGATGTGTTAGATTCCCATGGTACGTCTGCAGTCATGTAACTAGGTTTGCACATTTATTAACATGAATCCGTCATCCGTGTGGCGGAGACTGAATCTAATAACGTGCGGAATTTGCATGGCAAGCCCAGCGTTTTACTGCTGTCATTTTATGTCCTCTTTTCTTCACCAAAAAAATAGTTCCCTGTCACAAGGAATAAAATCACGGCGTCTCTATATCATCTACTTAATTAGCAAGGTGGACAGTTGTACCGTTCAAGGTCGATTATATGCAGTGAAGACGACTGACACGAGCAGCATTAAAAAGCGACTTTTTTTTCAAAGCATTGAGCCTCAAAAATTAGGGGCCGTAACTTTCGTCCTCACGGATGATAGTCTCTTTAGACTCGGTTAGCCATTAGTAATGGTCTTTTCCTTTATCTATTACACCTCATCAGCTTAGAACTAGCCTTCTCTCTGTCTCTCTCACAATCGCTCGCTCTTCCTCTCTAATGACAGCTCATTAATGCTGTCACACTGACCCACAAGTAACTGCGTAAGTGAATGAAATATGAACTTCCCATGTTCGCCCAGCGCCGCGGCCACCCTCTTTATCTTCCAATGGCCTATAATTCCCATAATGCATGCAAAATGAGATTCTGACTTCATGAAATGACTAGGTGGATGTTTGTTCTGAAATTATGAAGGTAATATTTTTAAATGAGAGTTTATTTTTAAAATTATCCATCGCATTACCCTGTGATTTGATATTATAATGAAGGGAGTTTCGGTGAAAGCAAGGGTTTGAGGATCTAAACGCAGCATTATTTAATAGGATAGTTCACCCAGAAATTAAAGGTCTGGCATTATTTACTTAACCTCATGTTGTTCCAAAACAAGTATTTTTTTTAGCCTTGATATATTTAGTTAAGGTGCTAGTCATTAATTAACAGTTAAACCATCTTTGTAAAGTGTCTTTGTTATTCATCCCAAACACATTCAAATGACATTGTTAGCCTGTGGATCACTCCTCAGATTTTTTTTTTTTTTTGATTGTACTGACATTAGTGTTGTGTTTTTAAGACAAAATCTTAAATAAAAATCTAATCTAAGTATGCATCTTGTCCAAATGATAGCCTCACACTGGTTCCCTCAACATGCATTTTTTCATTGGCTTTTAGATTACTGTACAAAATTAGCTCTGCATGACTCTTATGTTTTGTTCATCTTCACAAATGAACACAACATTCATGAATTTTGAAGCCTAAATACAGTCGACAGAAGTAGAAATTAAAGTTAGGCTTTAAATAAACTGCCTATTATTACACTATAGAGTAGGGGTGGCGAACGTCGGTTCTGGAGAGCCGCAGCCCTGCATAGTTTTGCTTCAACCCTAATCAAACGCACCTAAACAAGCTAATCAAGTTCTGAAGGGTTACTAGAAAGCAACAGGCAGGTGAGTTTTAATTAGGGTTGGAGCTGAACTCCGCAGGGCTGCCAGGAGTTCGCCACCCCTGCTATGGAGTGTTTTCATGTCGCGTCATCAGTCGGCCGTATTTGCGGCACTGAAAGTAAACAATACCACTGAAACCGAAAGAAACTTCTGAAAATGGTCAATTATTTTCATGTTTTGAAAATAATTCAAACATGAAAATAATTCCCGGTCAAACCGGGAAAAACATTTGGAGTACTATAAACAGAAAAGTTATAACAAATCAAGGAGGAGAGTGTAAAAAACTGTCTGAGGAACAAAAGGCGTTTGTGGTTGGACAGTCTGAACCAGGATTTCCAGAGGAAGAAATTCTGACAATATTCATATTTGTTCTTATTTCCAGTCAGGTAGGTGAAATCATAGATATGTATAAATTCCCCATTTGACCGTTCCAAGCATGTAGATGCGTCCACCATCTTGGAACGGTGAACTTAATGTCATTCACCATACTAAAGGTTTGCAGAACAACGGCTATGCAGGATTGTGGCGTTTCAAATATTCAGTGATTACTATGATGAATGACGTCAAGTTCACCATTACAATATGGCGGGCGGCTTACGTAAAGCGGCCCATAGAAAGGGTCACTAATGAGGCATCTACGTATATATATATATATATCTATGGGTGAAATATTAGGCTAATATCTTATAAAACTAATAGTTCCAGTCCTTGATTCTGATTGGTTGAGCCATGTTCCAAGCTGTTGTAAACATACACCTTTGTTTACTTCTGTGTGTTGCTGAGGAACTACATTGTTTGGTGGAAGAATACTGTTTTTTATTAATATCATTACACTTTATTTGCTCTGTTTAATTTTTGTAAAACCTTACTGTACATGAATTAATTATTTTATAAAAGCAATAAGCCCCGTGAAGATGGTTTACAGTGAATTTATAACCGCTAAGGGGGTATTAGGCAGTCCGATTTGTGTCTTGATTAACAAAGCATGCCCCTTAGCTGTTATAAATTCACTGTAAACCATGTCTTCTTGGGGCTTATTGCTTTAATTAATACTAATTAATACTCCTCATACTACTTTTACCACCTACCTTAACCTTTACGTACTACCTTTATCTTTACCACCTATTAACTTTGGTTTGTTAAAATATTGCATCTTTCCCTGCTTAGTGAGTCCTTCTCTATATGATTTAGCAGCTTCCCCATGTTTTTTTTTTTTTTTTCTTTTTTAGCAGAACAACTTATTCAGTAGTACATTAACCATGCAATCCATCCTGCTGTTTACATCCGAGTATCGTCAGTGTGGCCACGCATCCGAGTAGCTGACCAAATCAAGATGTAAGTGAAAACCCTCTATTATTACACTTCCAACAAATCTTTTAAAAGATTACATATTCGGCATGATGATGTTTAATGTCCCCAACACTTTAGTCCCATTTAGCCACTTGTCAACACTGCTAACTTCGCAGTCATTTTCATATTTTTAAGTGAAAGCTTTAAAAAAAATATACATGGAAATGTTACTGATATGTATTATGTTGTAGAATAAAACATAAAAATATTTCGAGCTTGTGTTCACCATGGATTTTTTTCCAGACATTTAACCGTGTTTAGTTCGTTCGAAATTATGAAGAAAAATGTTTCTTGACGACCTTTTTTCTTATGACTAAAACGAGACGATGATGAGAGGACAATAAGGTCAATAAACGATAATTGTGACTACATAAATGTACAATATCGTTGATGATAAATGACTAAAATATTTAAAAAAATAAAAACTATACAAACATTTTTCTTTATTTTCGTTTAATTCCTAACCCATATCACTGCGAACCGCCTATACGTGCTTGTACTACGTGAGCTTTCATGTGTGCAGTTGCCAGATATCAAGAGTTTAAATAAAAGAATTCATATTCTGTCAGTGTTTTGCCTAATTGTGCAATCTGGCAACCACGCGAACGCGCTTTCTCTTCATTACGGAAGCGCCGATGATGCTCTGAAAACACCGACAAACAAGTAAACTGAAATTTAGCAAATTTAATGTGAGTTTTTCGGCTTAAATGTAAGTGTCATTCAGGCTGTCTGTGTTCTGTCATGAGATCTCGACTATAGGCTATTGTTTGCGATTGTGGTTGCTGAATAAATGCAGTTACTCAACCGCTGTTGTTTTAATAGAGCAACGTTATTGCAATTTGGAATTATTAAAATTATAGAATAGAATTTCACTGTTATAATATTTTTTGTTTGTTTTTTTACCAGTTTTCATAATGTAGACAGAGAGAGTGCTCATCTAAACCTTTGATGTTAAAACTAAATTAAAAATTAACCAAAAGCCCATTGACTTCAGGATGATGAAAGCATAAACACTAACTTATTTCCAGGTTTGGCCTACAAAAAATACATAATCCCTGCAAGCACTCTTTGGGTTCAGATGAACAAAACAGTCTAATTTTCTAAACCGTTGCTTTACGAACAAATATCCAGTTGTTTTTCAGGCAACCTACACCTGGAAGTAAGACAGGAAATCATAAAATATATGATAATAATTCAAAATTGAAGCTGTCAGGACATGAAACGGACTATGAAAACCTGAAATTAAATAACAAAACAATCTCAAATGCATGACAGTAACAGGCTTTACCGTGCATGTCCGTGTGACTGAAAAGACGAGACGTGAAAAATGGCCAGTTAACGTCCTAACCAATAATAGAGCCTGACTGTGAGTCAAACCTAATCTTCAACACATAAAAGTCTCATTTCAGAGCAGATTTAATTTTCACAAAGCCACGTGACGGCAAACCATCAGTTTGTAGGCGCTGCAAATTGGATCACGCTCCTACACCCTCCTGACTTGCCGTCCCACGGTTCGAGAGTCCGTGTCCTCTCCAATTAACCCGTGAGACTGCACACGTAGTCCCAGTCCTGGCCCAGCACGGACCCTTGCATCACCTGTGCTGTACATACAAATCACTGTCAAGCCACCTTACTTGCCGTTTTTCCTTTCGTTGTTGTTGTTATTCTGTCTAGAGAACAAGGTCATCCATTACATTGACAGATAGGTGCTGCAGAACTCCGCCTGAAGCCTGAGGCGTCTGTCCAGGCCCCATGCATGCGTTTGCTGCCTGATCGCTTTTAAGATGTCAAAGCCACGCTGCAATTTGTTGATCAGCCGGCTCATCAAAGTGTTTACCGCCATTATTGCCGTTAATTGCTCTGTGAAGTTGGCATAAGTTAAGCATACTGAACGCTCGGGCACAACAGAGCCGCGAGGCAGCCATCAAACCCCAGGAGATGGGATAGTCTAATCAATCTGTTATACTTTGTGGCGCCTAAATTTTAAGAGATAGCTATTGATTTTAGGATTTCTTGTGCCAAGAAGCAAAAAGGTGAACTTTCTGTGGAAGACGCACAAAGTTGGAGCTGTTAAAGTTCTTGGAGAAAGAGCGATGGTGAAAATACAGTGATTAAAAAGAGGTATACAAAACATAAAGCATGTGTTTAACACTGTTTCTGTTTTAACCACAGAGAGGTTTCCGTGTCTGATCTGCAACTGGTCCATGTACTTCCACAGCAGTAATGGAGTTTCCTAAAACCTGAACAAGAAACTTCATAATATTTGCAGTAAAGGAACATTCAGGCAAGACTGATGCAAAACAAATACAGATCACTTCCATTCTAATTTAATGTTAAATGTAATGCATGTAAAAACAAGTGTATATATATATATATATTTATTTTTTTTTTAAAGTAAGTGATTACTTTAATAATACATTGTTTTTTATTATGTAATCATATTTTTATTGTGTTTTATTGTGTTAGTTATCTGTATTTTTGAATTATTTTTATAACCCAAAATAATCCAACTGCAGTTTGACATTAGTTGGAATGCACAATGAAAAAAAAAAAAAGAGTTATCTGTATATTTAAATATATAAAGTCATGGCATACAATGCATAACTAGCTCTACAAATTGCCAGTAATTTTCACAAATAACTGCAAATAAACACACTGAATTAAACATGAAATTTTAAAATAGAAAGACCGCATTATTTATTTATTTATTGATTGATTGTTTGTTTGTTTTTACAGAACACTCTAATAATCTTGGATTTGCAACTATGTATATCACTTTACATATATATTCAGTCAACTCAAATAAGTTTAGTCAACTTGAAATGTTAAGCTGTACTAAGTGACAACTTAAAAGCTGGGCTTGTTACCCAGCTACCTTAAAATTTTAAGTTGAATCAACTCAAATACACTGACCAAAATTATACACACAACACTTTTGTTTTTGCCCCCATTTTTCATGAGCTGAACTCAAAGATCTAAGACTTTTTCTAAGTACACAAAAGGCCTATTTCTCTCAAATATTGTTCACAAATCTGTCTAAATCTGTGTTAGTGAGCACTTCTCCTTTACTGAGATAATCCATCCACCTCACAGTCTCAGGGAAGCTCTAAGCTCATTGTCTTAACCGACTTTAGTGGGCAAATGCTCACATTCGATGGCGTCTGGCACCTTGGAAAGGTGTTCTCTTCACGGATGAATCCCAGTTTTCACTGTACAGGGCAGATGGCAGACAGCGTGTATGGCGTCGTGTGGGTGAGCGGTTTGCTGATGTCAACGTTGTGAGTCGAGTGGCCCATGATGGTCGTGGGGTTATGGTATGGGCAGGCTTATGTTATGGACAACTAACACAGGTGAATTTTGATTGGATTTTGAATGCACAGAGATACCGTGACGAGATCCTGAGGCCCATTGTTGTGCCATTCATCCATGACCATCACCTCATGTTACAGCATGATAATGCATGGCCCCATATTGCAAGGATCTGTACACAATTCCTGGAAGCTGAAAACATTCCAGATATTGCATGGCCAGCATACTCACCGGACATGTCACCCATTGAGCATGTTTGGGATGCTCTTGGATCGGCATATACGACAGCGTGTTCCAGTTCCTGCCAATATCCAGCAACTTCACACAGCCATTGAAGAGAAGTGAACCAACATTCCACAGGCCACAATCAACAACCTGATCAATTCTATGCGAAGGAGATGTGTTGCACAGCGTGAGGCAAATGGTGGTCACACCAGATACTGACTGGTTTTCGGACCACCCCGGACTCCCCCAATACAGTAAAACTGCACATTTTAGAGTGGCCTTTTATTGTGGCCAGCCTAAGGCACACCTGTGCAATAATCATGCTGTCTAATCAGCATCTTGATATGCCACACCTGTGAGGTGGATGGATTATCTCGGCAAAGGAGAAGTGCTCACTAACACAGATTTAGACAAATTTGTGAACAATATTTGAGAGAAACAGGCCTTTTGTGTACATAGAAAATGTCTTTGAGTCTCTTTGATCTTTGAGTTCAGCTCATGAAAAATGAGGGCAAAAACAAAAGTGTTGCGTTTATAATTTTGGTCAGTGTGTCTAAGTTGTCACTTAGTACAGCTTAACATTTCAAGTTGACTAAACATTTTTGAGTTGACTGAACTTATCATTTTAAAGCAGCCGGATAACAAATTATTTTAAGCTGACTCAACAAATTGTTTTTTTACAGTGTATATGTACATATATACGCATATGTACATTTTTTTCTTAATGTTACTGAATCGTACTAAAACATCTGTGTGCATTTATATATGTGTATATATATATATATATATATAGTATATATTTATTTATATATTTATATATATAGTTAAAAAGAATAAACTTTCAGCATAAATACTATCTGTTGCATCTAGTGTATCCAAGGTGTAGCACAAAGCGCGTCCTATCAAATGCATAAAAACATAAAACCTGGCCTTGACTTTGTTTGAGAAACTTTGTCGACCGCACCAAAGTCTCCGACCTCGCTAATATACACGCCACAGAGCCACGCTCACGCACACACTGAAACATAACACTCCGTCCAGGGTCTTTTGTAATTCATCAAAGATTTCATCTGCCAAGAAAGCACTTAGGAGAGCAGCACAGTTGCAGAATTTTAATGCAGTTTTGCAGCAGTATGTATTTGATGTTCTTTGCTCTGTGAACTAAACGCTGCACTATGGGATTCCAGCTTGAAACCAAATCACAGAGTCTGTTATGAGAATAGACTCATTTTAGAACTCAAACGGCACACAAACAGTAAAACAAATGGCTTTATAATCACTAGTGTTTTAAGCTTAAGTGCTTCGCAAACACATACAAAGACATTTTTATAGTGTGAGCGTCCTAGCGGATTGCCACCTACTAAGCTATTAAGAGCGGTTGAAGTGCTTGTACTTATTCGTTTAATTTAAAAAACAGAGCAAACAGGACTCGGAAAAGCGAAGATGAACAAGTGAATCACACTTTAGTGCCTCTCTGAGCAACAAGCAACATGAAATGCAGGTTAAGAGCGGCGTGGAGCAGGTCAAGTTTAATTCACTATTCTCGATATCACGGTAACATCAGTGAGTCAATGGCCCAAGGGTCCGGTCGCCATGCAGACATCATTAGTCACTGATTGGGGGCTGTTTGATCCACCTACACAAGAGTCCCATTGATTTTACCGGCACCTGGAAATCAACAGGCGCCATCCCATAGTTTGAGAGATAAAGGGGAGGAATACTTGCTAGAAAAGATTCCAGATTAATCCCAGCAGCGTACAACTGGTATCTTTATAAGTGTAGCTATTGATCGCAAGGGTAACAAATTATTCAAAGGCCGCTGTTGCAGCTCGAACAAAGCGCGGAGCAAAGGTCAGCATCGATCTTCGCTCGGTCATGTGACGTGTTGTACCGATCTCTGTCCTTAAGCCACCTCTCGCCGCTTGAGTAAACTTAGCGGACAATTTGAATGGGATCAATTTAAATTGAGTTGATATTTCTCTAAAATAAAACAGACGTCTTGTTGTAATTATACTCAAGTTAGATTTTAATCGTTGGTGCAATTCGAATGCATTAAAAGCAACTGGCTGGTTCTTTGCCTTTCCCACAAAATCAATTTTTCTGTAACCAAAACAGAGCCTGAAGGATTTATGGGTTTTTCTATTCAAGCACCTTTATGTCCCCAGGGTGAAGTTTTATTAAAACTAACAGATTTCAACTTTTTCAAATTTTTTTATTTTTGTCACATAGAGGTCACATTAAAACTTTCAGACGCTGTTGATCATTCCAATGTTTTATAAATATTAGATTATAGAAGAAGGTTTTATAGATTTATTCTTCTCCCAGACCCAGATACATCTTTTTTTTTTTTTTTAAATAAAAAATATAATTTTTTGGGGTAACACCTTACACAAGGTTCAATACATTAGTTAACATTAGTTAACATTAACTAACATTAACATATAATACTTCTAGTCCATCTTAGTTAATGTTAATTTCGCCATTTACAGTACTAATGCATTATTAAAATCTCAAGTTGTGTTTGTTAACATAAGTTTATGTACTGTGAATTAACACGAACTAACAATAAACAACTGGATTTTTATTAACTAACATTAACAAAGATTAATAAATACAGTAATTAGTGTAATAAATGTATTGTCCATTGTTTGTTCATGTTAGTTAATACATTAACTAATGTTAACAAATGACAACTTATAAAGTGTTACCAATATTTTTAACATTAAGATAATCTGAGTGAAATAAACCATTTAAATATGTGAAAATGATCATAAATATTTATAAATATTTACACCACAACAAACAGTTTTGCCCTAGTAAAGTTTCTTATTATTTCCTAAAATTAAATGTACTTGTTTACCAAAAATCGTACTTTTTATTGTGGTATTTATTTTATTAAGTGTCATTTACAATCTGTAATTTTGTCAAATAATTTTGTCAAATTGTCAAATTTTGTGTATTTGAGACACTTAAAATGCTAGGTATGAAATTAGCTTTAGCAAGACAAAGCTGAAAAAAATATTTTTAATAAAAATTTCGTTTTCATTACAGAATGCTGTTAAACATACAATAATACATGCTTTGGGATGTGAAGGAATAGACAATTTTTGGGATGGCAGAAATTTTTTTCTGTGAGGCATGTATATCAACTTATTTGTTAGTAACATAATTGTGTGATTGTAAACGTGTAGTTATTCTTTAAAAGCCCACATGGATAAATGTGCACATAGCTTGAAGAAACACCCTAACAAAGATTCATCAGCTACTGAATAAATGACATTAAAATGATAGGTGACCAAAAATGTAAACTGTCAAACTGAAATTCTGGTAACTGAACAGATTTAGTTCCCATTGACTTTAGTTAATGGGAACCAAAACTGTTTGGTTATCAACATTCTTCAAAAATCTTTGTGTGTGTGTGTGTGTGTGTGTGTGTGTGTGTGTGTGTTCAGCAGAAGAAACCCAAATCTGTTTACAGATTTGGAAGGACATGAGAATTATTAAATGATGTCAGAATTGTTATTTGTGCATTGAACTATAGGCTTTAAGGTCTGTTGTCTTGTTTGGCTGTGAGGAATGCATTGGAAGCTGAATAATTAACAAAGTTTTTAAATCATACCCATGACTGATGCAAAGTTTGGGAAGTCAATCCCCAAGTTTAGTTAATTCACACATTACTGTAAATTATTGAGCTGTCTTACATCAAATACCAAAAACAGAGTAAGCAAAACAGCTAATTAGTCAAAAATGTGTAATTCTCACTTTGCCAGGGCTTGTCCTTTGAAACTCAAACACGAGAGAAGCGCGTTTCTTCAAAATAGTTTGAGGGATGGTGCTATCTTTAGGGGAAAAGATACCCAGCTTCTTAATTATTATCCAAAATAATTAATCCTCCATATGCATTTAAAATATGTACCTTTTTAAATATAAATTTGGAATAAAATGCTATTAGATCAAACTAATGGAAGCCCGTTTCCACCACAGAAAAAAATAAATAAATAAAAAAGGTTATTGCAACTTTATCTCTCAATTCTGACTTTTTCCCCACAAAATTGTATGATAAAAACTCGCAATTCTGACTTTTTTTTTCTCACAATTGTGATATAAACTCACAATTCTGAGGTAAAAAGTCACAATTACGAGATTTAAACTCACAATTCACAATTGCGAGATATAAATGCCCAATGCTGAGGGAAAAAAGTCACAGTTACGGGATTTGAATTCACAGTTCTGAGGAAAAAAGTCACACTTGCGAGATATAAACGGACAGTTCTGAGGAAAAAAGTCACAATTGCAAGATATAAACTCGCAATTCTGAGGAAAAAAGTCACAATTATGAGATATAAAAGCCCAATGCTGAGGAAACAAGTCACAATTACGAGATTTTAACTCACAATTCTGAGGAAACAAGTCACAATTGCGAGATATAAACGGACAGTTCTGAGGAAAAAAGTCACAATTGCAAGATATAAACTCGCAATTCTGAGGAAAAATAGTCACAATTACGAGACATAAATGCCCAATTCTGAGGGAAAAAGTCACATTTGCAAGATTTAAACTCGCAATTCTGAGGAAAAAGTCACAAATATGAGATATAAAAGCCCAATTCTGAGGAAACAAGTCACAATTGCGAGATATAAACTCAAAATTCTGAGGGAAAAAGTGACAATTACAAGATTTAAACTCACAATTCTGAGAAAAAAAAGTCACAATTACGAGACATAAATGCCCAATTCTGAGGGGAAAAGTCACATTTACATGATTTAAATTCGAAAATCTGAGGAAAAAAAAAAAATCACAATTATGAGATTTAAACACCCAATTCTGAGAGAAAAAAAGTGAGTTTACATCTCGCAATTCTTGCAATTTCTCAGAATTGTGAGATAAAAAGTTGCAATTACCTTTTTTATTTTTATCCAGTGGTGGAAACAGACTTCCATACCTTTATGTAGGTGCATGTTGTATGATTTTAATGTTTTCCAGTATCACAGAAGGTCATGTACTGTGCTAAGTCAGCAATCCATAATGATGCACAGACAGTAATTTAAAAAAAATAGATTTTATTCATTCAGTTGAATGTAAACTTCAATCTCCTATAATGCACAGAACAACCCTCAAGCCATCAATGGTACGTAACAAAACAGGGTCAAATAATGGAAGCTGTGACATACAAAGCAAAGCAATACCAAGAAGCAAAGCAATACCGAGAGCTAACAATGAACCGCAGTGCATTCTGGGAAATCGGATGCTTTAGCTAATGTGTGTTAAAAGCTTAAAAAGGGGTCTGCTGGATCTACGCACATTGCAAGACCCATATACTGTACGTTATCAAAAATATTTCCACCCCAGCTCGTTACGTTTCATTTATGGACCAACCATTGCGACATTTTTCCCTTTGTTGTGTTTTTTCACCAACTGAGCAGATAATGCACTCTTTTAGTGGATTGTAGATCTGCACCTGTTTTTGCAGGTGCAAAGGTGGATCCTTATAATGGTCCTGTAATGAGTTTTAAGCATTGGAAGGTGTTTCCTGCAGCTGCTTGAGTCTCTAATGTGGACACAGCAGTGGTCAACCATCCATCCATTACGCTACAAAAGGACAGTTTTCATCATGTTACGCCTCAGTAAGTGGTTAGCTGTATGGAAAGTACATTATAGGTGGTCCTTCTATGTTTTTCAGTAGGAAAAGCCGACTTTCGTTTGAACTTTGTACTTATCTTTGCTACTTCTCACAGAGGAGCCTGAGATGAACCGCCGATGGACTACAGTACGGTGAACCTCAAGCTGAATGCGCTCGTCATTTTGACAGTTACATTGACCTCGGCTTTGCCATTTCATCTGTCAAGCCGAAAGGTCTGTGAGTTGGTCTGGCCATCTGAGGCCTCTTTCTTTGTCTCACAAACACACACACACGCATTTATATCTTATTACAGTTACCCTCAACCTGGCCTGCTCTGCTTTCGAGCTCTCAATCTCAGGTGACATCACTTCTCTGACATCATTGCCTCCATTGAAAGGAAGGTTAATTAGGTCCAACTGTTCCCGGCCCATACGATCCAGCCATCTGTTTCTCCACCCGCATTCTGGATTTACATGCTTGTTGTTTAAAGTGATGTCGTCAGCGTTATATGATTCATTGGATTTTTTAATAACACATCTATGTCATAATTATTCAACCCCTTTTTAACATTGCTCTTATTAAGTCACTTATTTCTGTGGTGGTACAACATATTTTAAGATTATCAGTGATCTGGAAGCTTTTCCAGGTGAGGAATGGGCCAAGGTTGCAATAGAGAGGTGACAGAAGCTTGGTGGCTTTAAAAACAAACCATTCTGCTCAAAATTTGGGGGGTTGAATAATTTTGAACATGAATGTTTAGAGCCAATTTGATCAATGTTACATTCTCAGAATACACTTTCTCTAATACTTTACTAATGCCATTGTTGAATTGTTTTCATAAAAGTTTATTCTCAGCAAAATAAATAAATAAATAAATAAAATAACAGTTTTCTATTTAAATATATTGTAAGTAATTTATTCCAGAAATCATTCTAATATACTAATTTGGTACTCAAGCAACATTTTTTATTATTATATAATTATGTTGAAAACATTTTATTTTTGTGGAAACAGTGATATGTTTTTCAAGATTATTTGATGAATAGAGAATTATTTGGTGTAAATAAGGAACATAAAGAACGACAATAACCTGGGGTTAAGTGCAGTGTGAAAAGCCTTAATTTGTTTAAATTTACTGTAGTAACATTAGAAATCTCTTAAGTATTTCCTGTCACTTTTGATCACATGATCCTTACTGATTAACATACATTTATTTCAAACAAACAAACAAATGAATGAATGAATTATTTAATTAATTAATTAATCTTACTAACCCTAAAACTTTCAACAGTAATGTGTAATATTAAATTATTTTTGAAGGTATTTTTAAGGTCTGTATTTTTTATCTTTATTTTTAAAACGTTTCTTTTTATTAGTGTATTTTATTTTTACATTTTGGAATCAATAGATTTTTTTTTTTTTTAATTGCATATACACTGCCGTTCAAATGTTTGGGATCAGTAAAATGTTCTATGTTTTTTAAAGAAGGTTCTTATGCTCATAAAGGCTCCATTTATTTAATCAAAAATACAGAAAAAAAAATATTGTGAAATATTATTACAAATAGCAATTTTCTATTAAAATCTATACATTATAATCAAATTTATTCCTGTGATCAAAGCTGAATTTTCAGCATCATTACTCGAGTCTTTAGTGTCACATGATCATGCATAAATCTCATTATTATAAATGTTGGAAAATGTTGCTGCTTAATATTTTTTTGGAACCTGTGACGTTTTTTAAGGATTTTTTAATGAATAAAAAAAAAAAAAAAAAAACCTACACTACTGCCGAATAGTTTGAGGTCAGTACATTTTTATTCTTTCTTTTTTGGAAAGAAATTAATACTTTTTTCAGCAAGGATGTGTTAAATTAATAAAAAGTGATAGCAAAGGCTTATACTCTTAGAAAATATTCGTATTTTTAATAAACGCTGTTCTTTTAACTTTTTAGTCATCAAAGATTCTTAAAGTGTCACAGACTAAAAAAACAAAAACAAATTGGCAGCACAACTGTTGCCAACATGGATAATTCTCATAATAAATCAGCATATTAGAATGATTTATGAAGGATCTTATGACACTTAAGACTGGAGTAATGATGCTGAAAATTCAGCTTTGCATCACAGGAATAAATTATAATTTAAAGCATATTCAAATAGGAACCATTATTTTATATTGTAATAACATTTCACATTACTGCTTTTTCTATATTTTTGATCAAATAAATGCAGCCTTGATGAGCATAAGAGACTTATTAAAAAACTTTTGAACAGTATTCTTAAATTTTTTACATTTAATATACAGTATCACCTCTTTTCTTAGTCCCAAACCTTAAAATATAATTCATCCTTTCCGAAAGCAATGGAAATTTAGCATACCAAAGCCCAAGCAAACTTTTATTCTTACATTGTTTTAAGCCACAGATTTTTCAAAGAAATGAGCCCATTCAGGCCCTTCCTCACCTATCATTGAAAATGATCAGCATAACAAATTCACAAAACAACTAGCCTCCTCAGAGACTAAACTTAACAGCGCATGACCAAAAACCTGCCGCTTCAGCTCAGGCTTTGTTTACATGTTTAGGGACACACATATATCTAAATGATTCATAAGAGAAGCGGAGCCGCATCGGACGGCTGACAGAAACATTATGAGCGTTCGCACGGCGATCCGGTGGCGAGGCTGATAGTATCTCTTTCATTTCCTCCGCACAATGCCCTGAAAACAGAAGCCCCGCAGAGAACCGCGGCCTGTGTTCAGTTCTGATAACCTTGAAGCAGAGATGGAAGAAATCATTTACTTTCATAAGGATATGGGCGCTCTAGTCCCGTCTTGCCGCCTGAGTGGGCAAAATGGATTTGATGATTTTTTATTCCACCTGTGCTCTAATGATTTCAACAAGCCGCCGTTTCTTCCGGAGGTTTTTATACATTGTTAAAGATCCGGTATAACTCAAGATGTTAAATATTCATCCAGATGTGAAACGCTAACGTTGTAAAGGGAAAGAAATTGTATTTTTTAATACAGTGCATTTGTTTTTGATGATTCAAGGTGACTAGACACGGATTGGGTGTTAAAAAAAAAATCAGAGTTTCAGAGAAAAGGAAGACCGTTGTACAATCGTGCAAACAAAGAGAGCAAAAGTCTTTATTTAGGATCGTACGTGAAATTCATTTTCTCGCTCTCGCACTTTCTCTCACCTTCTCTCGTCTCTTTTTGCTTTGATCTTTTCACCTATAGAGAAATTCTGGATTTCTGTTGAAAGCCTGAGAAAGGATGCCCAAGAGGATGAGGATACGTCTTTGAGGTAAAACACAACCGAGATGTGAAAGTCAAGGGCACAGAAACTTACAGACGTAACGCATCTAAAATAGAACAGGTAAGAACTGAGTTTTTTTTTATAAAATGAGCAGGAAAATTAAACAGACACACTGTTTACACTTGATTGGACAGAATTCTGAATATAGGAGCTGGTTCGTGGGTTCGAATTGAATTGGCTGCATCCTAACAAATTAGAAAAGGAATGACTGGAAGTGGAATTTCAACACAGTCACACAAGCAGTAATTTCATTAGTCCTATTTATGTTATGAGAGAGAAAAAAAAAATTAAATACCTAAATCATTAATTTTGACTAATTATTGATTTTTTTTTTCCCCTGTAATGTAAAATATATTTTACCTCGGCTATAAAATATATATATATAAAAAAAAAAAAATATATATATATATATATATAGATAGATAGATAGATAGATAATTACATTGTATAATATTATCTTTAAATAAATTCATAGTTAGGGCTAGGGTTAAAATATGTATATTATTTTATATAAAATAATAATAATAAAATTATGATTGTCAAAAATGTATGACATATATGACTAATTTAGACATTATATATATATATATATATATATTAGTATTTTTAATATATTATATATTTGTTTCAATAAATTTCAATTACATTTTATACATACTTTAATACTTAACACTTTAAATAAATTAATGGTTATATTAGGGTTAAATATTTATATTAATATATTATTTATTTTAGAGAATATAAATGTAATACATTATGATTATATATATATATATATATATATATATATAGTTTTTTATACTTTATTAATATATATATATATAGTATTTTTAATATATTATATTTGTAAATTTCAACATTGTATACATACTTAAGAAGTTACTTAACACTTTAAATAAAATTAATGGTTATTTTAGGGTTAAATATTTATATATATATATATATATATATATATACATGTATAATTTTTTATGCTTTATTAATATATATATATATAGTATTTTAAATATTTTTCAATATATTATAGATTTGTACATTTTAATGACATTGTGTAATACATCGTTTAATATTATTTATACTGTACTTAAGAATATATTAAATAGTTACAACAAACATATAATATATTAAATATATTAAAAAATTACAGTATCTATCTATCTATCTATCTATCTATCTATCTATCTATCGTACTGTCATTCTATATAATTGTATTTTTAATATATTATATATTTCAATATATATTTCAATTATATTGTATAATGCATAGTTTAATATTATTTATACTGTACTTAATAAGAATATACTTAATACTTGAAATAAATTAATAGTTTTTGATACATTTATAAAATAATAAAATATATATTTGTATAGGATTGTCAGAAAATCTTTACCAGGTGGTGATTTTTATTTAAAGCTGTACTTGGCTAAATAAATAGTAACTGGTGGGGCATGTTGTCGCACTATATATAAGATAGGTTGTCACAATGAGAACCTGTCATTACAAGAAAAAATAGAAAGAAAAAAAACTGTTTCATGCATGTTGACACATCTGTCTAATTGCACTTTTGACTCAAAAAGAATGTGACAGCTTGCTCCCGTTGTAATGCTTACGTACTATTTTTGTATTACAACATATAGCTTTCAAAAGGCGGCTATGCACACATGAAATAGAAAGCGACATGAGACTGCGCGGCATTGTGCTGCTCCTTGATAAATTATTTCTTAACGTCTGACACTGGGAATCAGAGATATCCTTGAAACTAAAACAACTGGTGTCGTATTTCTTTTCTTCAAATGAAGAGCTTTATTCCGGTGTCTGCGGCACAGCGTGTTGCCTTTTTGCCATTTACAACTTCAAGTGAAGCCCGTTCTACTTCCTACTTTTGAAACAAATCCAGAAGATTACAGCAGACAAACATCCCTTGTAGAAGGTCTATTGAGAAGAAACGGCTGATACACCAGTACCACATTACCCTGCTCATTGTTTCGCTTTCTTCTCTTCTTCATGATGGAGGATTTAGCAGTGTCTTTAAATGGGTGCCAGGCTCTTAGCAAACAAACCATTCACAAACGGAAAACGCAATCGGGCAAATACTGTTAGCAGACAAAAGGAACAGGGTGCATGTCTGCAGACACAGAAAAGCCATTTCAGTTTGCTTGTCAGAGCACACAAGGGCATGAATATTCATTGCCCTATATTTTCAGCTGTGTGTTTTATTTATTTGTTTAAATGCTTTCTCTCGCTCTGTCTCTCTAACCCTCTCTTACGCTTTGCTTTGTTTTTTTTCCCGACGTACAGTAGCACAAAAGCACAGTTCAAGTCCAAAAGCAGCAGATGTGTTTTCTACCACAAAGTCTCCGATTCGGTGCACGGAACAAAGAAGAGCGAAGAATGGTGTTTGGCTTCCGAGCAAGAAGCTATTCTCCCCAGAATTCCTTCAAAACCCACGGAGAAAAGTGACTATACCTCCATTCTCACAATTCGAGTTGCCAAGCGTAACTAAATGAATAGTGTTTTATGCCATCAAAAAATCCTTAAAAATAAATAAATAAATTTCCAAATTTCATGTATTTTTGACTACAATATAGATATGCAATATCTACCTATCTATCTAGCTATCTAGCTATCTATCTAGCTATCATCTCTCTCTCTCTCTCTCTCTCTCTCTCTCTATATACATATATTAAATATATATATATATATAATTATATTTAAATTTTTTAACTTAAAAGTTTAATTTAATTTTTTAACATAAAAAAATCCTTAAAAATAAATAATTAAATTTGATTATTTAATTGCAGCCATATTTCATTAGTATTTTTAACTACAAAATAAATGTACTGACAGCATCTAATATATATGAATAATTATATTTAATGTTTTAATTGAAAAAAATACATTTAATTTTTTAACAATTTATCAAAAAGTCCTTAAAAATAAATAAATAAATGAATAAAAAAAATACGTGATTGTTTAATTGCAACTAGATTTCATTAGTATTTTAAACTACAATATAATATATATATATATATATATATATATATATATAAGAATAATTATATTTAATTTTTTAATTTAAAAATGTAAATTTCATTTTTTAACTATTCATCAATTTTTTTGTAAATAAATAAATGAATAAATAAATTTGATTGTGTAATTGCAGTTAATTACATTAGTATTTTTAACTACAATATAAACACAATATAAATGTACTGACAACATCTAATTTATTTAATATATATAATATTTCTATTAAATGTTTTAACTATTAAAACTGTTTTTCCTTTTTTCCTTAAATTAATAATAATAACATAAAATAAAATTATAAATAAAGTAGCACTGTTGCAGCACAGCTGATTTCTGAAGGATCATGTGACACTGAAGACTGGAGTAAAATTCAGCTTTGTATCAAAGGAATATATTCAATTTTAAAATATACTTAAATAGAAAATAGTTATTTTAAATTGCAATAATATTTCACAATATTACTGTTTTTACTGTATTTTTGCTCAAAAGAAAAAAAAACTACGCTAAATCTGAGCATTTCTAAACATGATCTTTGGCTTTTTGTAATTTTTGGTTGTGCTGTTCATCTTAAATGAAATGTAAACTGAAACAAAGACAATCCACCCACTTTCACTCAGGCTTATTGTTCATTTCATTGATGCACATTTTCCCTGGTTTTGTTGCTATGGCAATAAAATGTCTAAAATACAAAGCACATAAAGGCATCATCTTGAAATACGTAGAGTCACACGTAGAGTTATAATTTGCCGAGGTAAAAGCTAAACTGACACGTGTGCAGCGGTGTGCAACACTTTTGTATGACATTAAAATTCATTTATCTTTACAACAGATGTAATGAAGTCGCACATCAGTGAGCCAAAATAAAACTGATTGCATTTCGAATGCATTTTAACACTTAATTTAATCAATCACAATCTTTTTATAGCTGTAGGCATTAAACTGTGAAGCATTGTAGCCTTTGTGTTCCTTTTTGTAGTATTTATATAGTTCTTTTGTAGAATATATATTCATGTATGCATTTATATACTCAAGATTTATAAATATGCATGTCGATTTACAATTATATATTGCAACTGATATTTATGTATTCGGATTTTATATAATTAATATAATTACTTCCTGTTTGTCTATTCATAGTGTGTGTGGGTGTCTATTCTGATTACAATTTTTTTTATATATATATATATATATATGTCCCTTCTTTTTTTCTGTTGAGGTTGCCAGCCACTGCATATTTAATTAAACAGGTAAAGCAAACAACAATAAAATGAGTGCAGAAAGCCTCAGGGGTGCTGCTCCGGATCCATTAAAGTTCATCAGCAACTTTGACAAAACGCAGCCGAACGGGAACTCCAGTCACCGGCGCGCCTCTGAGAGAGCGGCGAATCTGCAGCGGCATCCCCAGGTGTTTGCATAATGAATGAAACGTTATTTGCCTGTTGTATCGGCGTCATGCTTATTTATGCTGCAGAGAGACAAAATAGTGAATGGATTCCTCAGGTGACTCATGCATTGTTCAGCAGGAGCCGAGTTGAATCACCTGTGCCTGTGTTCAGGCTTCACATTGATTTGCGACTCTTGAATGCAGCCCAGAGTCTGGCACGATGAGATGGTGGCCTTGGGTTACTTCATGTTTAGTGTGTAGCCAATGGAGTTATTCATTATCAGGCTGTTATTCAATTACACAAGAGAATCTTAAGGGGATAGCTCATGCAAAAATGAAAATCCTGACATCGTTTACTCACCCTCATGTCGTTTTTTTTTTTCTAGAGAACACAAAAAGGAGAATTTTTGAGAAGTCTTCTCTGCTTTCTTTCATATATTGAAAGTTTATGGTTACCTTGACTGCAAAGCTCGAAATAGGATGGATGGAGAGATGGATGGATAAATAAATATATTTTTCAAGTCCTCTAAATCTGAAGAACAGACCAGACCAGGTGTTATTCACCAGGTACTATCATTGTGACTTTATGGGCCCTATTTTAGCAATCTAAGCGCATGGTCTAAAGCGCACGGCGTAGGTGCACTTAGGGCGTGTCTGAATCTTTTGCTATTTTAAGAATGGGAAAAATGGTCGGCATGCCCGGCACATGGTCTAAAAGCGTTGTCCCTATTCTCTTAATAAGTTGTGGGTGTAACATGCATTAAACCAATCAGAGTCTCATCTCCCATTCTCTTTAAGAGCCAGTTGCGCTCGCGCCATGGCAGATTCGCTATTTACATGGCGTAATTTGCAAGAACAAAGGCTGAACACTTTTCCAGAGAGCAGAGCCGGCGCAAAGGGGGGCATTCACGGTCCGAGCCCACTCAAATGAGTTACTGTGCAACCCCTTTCAAAACTCTTCCATCCTTGCTGAACGTGATCGTTTTCTAAAGCGAAAGTGAAACCGAAAAACTGCTCGCATAAGAAAGCGATTGACTATCCATTATGACATATAGGCATTTTTATACACTGACCAAAATTCTAAACGCAACACTTTTGTTTTTGCCCCCATTTTTCATGAGCTGAACTCAAAGATCTAAGACTTTTTCTAAGTACACAAAAGGCCTATTTCTCTCAAATCTTGTTCACAAATCTGTCTAAATCTGTGTTAGTGAGCACTTCTCCTTCGCCAAGATGATCCACCCACCTCACAGGTGTGGCATATCAAGATGCTGATTAGACAGCATGATTTTTGCACAGGTGTGCCTTAGGCTGGCCACAATAAAAGGCCACTCTAAAATGTGCAGTTTTATCACACAGCACAATGCCACAGATGTCGCAAGTTTTGAGGGAGTGTGCAATTGGCATCCTGACTGCAGGAATGTCCACCAGAGCTGTTGCCCGTGAATTGAATGTTCATTTCTCTACCATAAGCCGTCTCCAAAGGTGTTTCAGAGAAGTTGGCAGTACATCCAACCGCCCTCACAACTGCAGACCACGAGTAACCACACCAGCCCAGGACCTCCACATCCAGCATTTTCACTTCCAAGATCGTCTGAGACCAGACACCCAGACAGCTGCTGCAACAATTGGTTTGCATAACCAAAGAATTTTTGCACAAACTGTCAGAAGCCATCTCAGGGAAGCTCATCTGCATGCTCGTCGTCCTCATCGGGGTCTCGACCTGACTGCAGTTCGTCATCGTAACCGACTTTACATTCAATGGAGCCTGGCACTTTGGAGAGGTGTTGTCTTCACGGATGAATCCCGGTTTTCACTGTAGAGGGTAGATGGCAGACAGTGTGTATGGCGTCGTGTGGGTAAGCGGTTTGCTGATGTCAACGTTGTAGATCCAGTAGCCCATGGTGGCGGTAGGGTTATGGTGTGGGCAGGCGTATGTTATGGCATCGAACACAGGTGCATTTTATTGATGCCATTTTGAATGCATAGCGATACTGTGACGAGATCCTGAGGCCCATTGTTGTGCCATTCATCCACGACCGTCACCGCACGTTGCAGCATGATAATGCACGGCCCCATGTTGCAAGCATCTGTACAAAATTCCTGGAAGCTGAAAACATCCCAGTTCTTACATGACCAGCATACTCACCAGACATGTCACCCATTGAGCATGTTTGGGATGCTCTGGATCGGCGTATACGACAACGTGTTCCAGTTCCTGCCAATATCCAGCAACTTCGCACAGCCATTGAAGAGGAGTGGACCAACAT
This sequence comes from Labeo catla, assembly GCA_012976165.1. Taxonomy (NCBI): domain Eukaryota; kingdom Metazoa; phylum Chordata; class Actinopteri; order Cypriniformes; family Cyprinidae; genus Labeo; species Labeo catla. The sequence continues at coordinate 125,871 of VONZ01001058.1, forward strand.
TCCACAGACCACAGTCAACAAACTGATCAACCCTGTGCGAAGGAGATGTGTTGCACTGCGTGAGGCAAATGTGGTCACACCAGATACTGACTGGTTTCCGAACCAGTGTTGCACTGTTGACTTTAGACCAGGTTTTAGTTGGTCAATGGCGCAGTCTATTTCAGTTGCCTCAAAATAACAATGCGCCAACAGTGCACCTGAACACACCTTGTTTTCATACCAGCACGCCACACAAATGGGAGCAAATGCATTTGCTATTTAAACAACGTGCCGCGGGACACGTTTGCTAGTCAAAACTAGCAAAAATCAATTGTGTCATGCCTGGTGCCGCATTGCACCAGGTGTATGATAGGGCCCTATATCTTAATATGACTTTATATCTTATAACTGTGAATTTTTTTTATTTTTATTATAGACTTTTTAACTTGTGATGTGACTTTATGTCTCATAATACACATTTTCCTCATAATGATGGACAATTGCACATTGTTTTTTCTCATAATTGTAACTTCATGTATTAATTTCAGTATCTCACAATTATTACACAATTGTAATAATTTCTGCTATTTAACTGATTAGAGATCTCTAAAATGCAGTTATGTTGAACATGGCACCTGATGACTAATTTACTATTTTTTGTTCCCTGTCATTTCGCTTTTTTTTGATGTTTGATTCATCGCGGGTTCCCTCTTACGTCATACTCTGGGGTTGCAATATATATCGCAGTGAAACTATACAGTATGCAATTACGACTTTATTTTTTATTTTGAAGTTTATCTCACAAACATGTTTTTTTTTTTTCCTCTGAGGTGGAAATGGGTTTTTCTATTGAGTTTAATGAAGAAACTTCAGGAATTCAAAAACAAGATGATATTAGGGTAAGTAAACAAGCAGAATTTTAATTTTGAGGTGAACTTTTTCTTCAGATACTGCATTACTAAATGTCATGATCTCACCAAACATATCCATAAATGCACTGATATAGACATCCTCAAATGAGCAAAGTAACAATGTTTGACCTATTTTTGTACTTATTAATGCCCTACTTTAATAAAAAAATAAAGTTGAGGGTTTATGTTGTGTTTGTCTCTTTCTGTGCCTTTCGTCTGACTATAAGCAAGTCAGAGATTATCTCTTTCTTTCCTCACATTTCTCCTCGGCTCCCTTTGTAGAGCTCTAAACTAACTGACATCAACGCTAGAGAAATAATCTGGCTCAGTGCTATTCACAAGATGCATAATTTATATTTTCTTCCATTTCTCCTCCAGCTCCCACTGTTTTTGGGATGGGCAAGTAAGTATAATCTACTTCTTAGCTACTGCAGTTATCCGTTTTACACGTTTAGCCGTTTTCTCATCAAGCTGTTACAATTATAAGTTAAATGCACCATAAATAAAAGACATTAAGATGACAATTAAGATGGGTTAGTTGTTGATTCAAAAGTAGTTCAAACGTAAAGCTTTTTGCAGAGCGTTCATGGACCATTGACTACAATATTTCTCTGATCAGTAGAGGGAAACGAATTGTAATACTATGTAGTTTTTTTTTCTTTCTTTTTTTTTTGCACAAGAGTGAATCTTTCAAACAAAATCAGTTAAAGCAATTCCAACAAACTGTGTCTCATTACTTCCTGTTAGTCACTGATAAACACACTCCCATTAGAGGGAGAAAACGGGCTATGCAAATATGAGTTGTTTTATATCTCGGTTTGTGTTCGTTTATAAATATTAATTTTAGATTCAAATTTGAGTTGGTTTGTTTATCTGGTCAATAAGTGTTATGCTGGAGCTTTGGTTCTTCGCTCGTCTTCGGCCTGCCACTCTCGAGTTCTCTGAGAAAAGAAGAACGGTTGGAGTGTTAGCTAAATTTAATAAACGTCAATCTCCTTGACAAGCAAAATTACACATCAACGAGGCATGCCAATTACATAGACGTTCATACCCTGTTAAACCCCGGTCACACTGGAATGTTGATAAGCCCGCTAGATGAACAAAGTACACACTCACACATGCCACACACAAACAGAAAACTGCTAGTATGTATTTATTTATTTTCCCAAAAGATTAAGACAAAATACATGACATACAAAGAACTAGCTTTTTATGTTTTCTAAAGAAAATGGGGGCTTGTCTGTGCACAGCCATACAAGTCACTGCCATGATGTTAGGGTGTTGTGGGTATTTGTGGTTGCTACGGTGTTCTGAGATGTTTTAGAGTGTTGCTATGTAGTTGCTAGTGTGTTGTTTACAGATACAGGTCAAAATAACTCACCGACAGGTTCAGGGCGTTGCTATGCAGTTGCTAGGGTGTACTAAATGTTTTTTTTTAGTCGTGTTCTGTGGGGATTTACATTGTTGCTATGCAGTTTCTAGGGTGTTCTAAATAATTGTTAGGTGGTTGCTTACTGACACAGGTAAAAAGACCCAACCAGTAGTTCAGGGCATTGCTATGCGGCTGCTAGGTTGTTTTGAGAGGTTTTTAGAATTTTCCTATGCAGTTGCTAGGGTGTTTTGGATAATTGCTAGGTGGTTGCTTACTAACACAGGTCAGAAAAAAACCCACCGACCAGTTGATGGCGTTGCTATGCGGTTGCTACCCGGATAGCACACTAATGTCTGCAAGATGTCTGTTAAAGATCGCTTGATCTGGTAAGCATCTGCTGTGTATAAACATCTGACAGACGTCTGTAAGATGTCAGTTTTACAAACATTCTAAATCACAAACATCTTAAAGACATCTAATAGACGTCTATTTGACATCTGATAGGAAATGCCCTATAGATGTCTTACAGATGTAAATGCAGACGTCAAATAGACGTCTCCGTGATGTACGTGCCCAGATTGCACGTGTACGTCTGCAAGATGTCTGTTAAAGATCTCTTGATCTGGAAAGCATCTACTGTGTACAAACGTCTGACAGACATCTTTCAGATGTCAGTTTTACAAATATTATAAATCACAAACATCCTAAAGACATCTAATAGACGTCTATTGACATCTGATGGGAAACGTCCTATAGATGTATTGCAGATGAGCAAACAGTCTACATAAGACGTCTTGCAAATGTAAATGCAGACGTCAAATAGATGTCTCCGTGATATACATGCCCAGATAGCACACGTACGTCTGCAAGATGTCTGTTAAAGATTGCGTGATCTGGAATGCATCTGCTGTGTACAGACATCTGACAGACCCTGTGTTTTAAATAATTGTTCAGTGTTTGCTGGTTTCTGAGATGTTTTTAGAGTGTTGTTGTGCGGTTGCTAGGGTGTTCTGAATAATTTTTCAGCATTTGCTGGTTTCTAAAAAGTTCTGACTGTTTTTTTTTTTTTAATGTGTTATGCAGTAGCTGTTCTGAATGGTATTTGGTGTGTTTCTGTATTTTGTATAATTTCTAAATTGTTTGCTTACTGACACGGGTCAAATAACCCCACCCACAAGTTCAAAGAGTTGCTATGCGGTTACTAGGGTGTTCAGAATGATTAATTGTGCTACTGTGTGGTTTCTGACTGGTTTTTAGTATGATGCTATGCAGTTGCTAATGTGTTCTGAGTGGTTGTTAGTGTGTTGCTAAAGTGTTAACCAAAAAGTGGGTAACAAGTAGGTGATTATTTAGTGACTCAGGTCAAAAGAGCCGGGCCATGAGTTCGGGTTATATTTTAGATATATCCAGCTGTGAAATCTGATGCAACAGCAAGCTCAATGTTGACTCGAATCCCAGCACTCATGTAGAGTCCTGCAGAATGATTTCACACAGCGAGGTTTGTCGCCTTTGGACACAGAAAGAGGCACGGCGCTACTTCTAACGCTTCAGAAAAGCCGCCTCAGCAAGGATTTCTCACACTTGGGCTCAATAGCGCTGTAATGTCCTGTAAGCTTTTCACAGGAAAGAGGAAAGAGCAGATCTCTGCAAAAAGCAGCCAATCTCTGCTCTTCAACTTAACATTTTACTTCTGCTTTCTAAGCACACTTTTTTCAAGGAGATGTTAAAGGGACATTCATCGTCTAATCAAAAAGAGACGTTTTTCTTTTTTGCACCTAATAATTTTTTTTTTTTAAATATGTAATATAGTTGAATAATCTGCAAAATGTTAATTATAATCATATAAAATGTAAATATTTTTATTTAGTACTGACCTGTATAATAATAATATTTGAAAATAATAGATGAAATGATAAAAATGTCCTTGTTTAAAAGTTTACATATGCTTAATTCTTAATACTGTGTTGTTACCTGAATGATCCACAGTTGAACTTTTTCCAACAATGACTGTATGATTTTGAGATCCATATTTTCACACTGAGGACAACTGAGGGACTCATATGCAACTATTACAGAAGGTTCAAACGCTCACTGATGCTTCAGAAGGAAACCAGATGCAGGGGTGAAAACTTTTGAACAGCTTCTTCCCTACAGAAGCTACATGGAACAAAATAAGTTAAATTTATCCTAATCTTAAAATTCCAAAAAGTTTTCACTTTTTGAGCACAACTGGGGGTTAATAAAGACCTTCTGAAGTAAATCAATGCATTTGCGTAAGAAAAATATCCATATTTAAAACTTTACAAACTGTAATCGCTAGCTTACGCTAACTGAAATGAACTGTAATTAAATATGGATATTTAAGAGCCATGTGGAGCTGTGTGGAGCACATTATGATAGATTTATGCACTTTATTGGACTTCAAAGTCTCAACAGCCATTCATTGCCATTATAAATCTTTGAAGAGCCAGGACATTTTCTAATATAACTCTGATTGTATTTGTCTGAAAGAATAAAGTCATATACACCTAGCATGGCTTGAGGGTGAGTAAATCATGGGGTAATTTTAATTTTTGGGTGAACTATCCCTTTAAAATAAGCATTTTTTTTTGTAACAATAACAATTAAGCACTATTCACCCCCATATGGGCTACACACACACACACACACACACACACCAGACATGCTCATGAGAGTGTGTGCAGGTGAGGGTAACAGGAAGTGCTGGATGATTTAGACCAGTATCTTCAGAGAGAGTAGCCCTGTACCTTTATTTTGAAAAGGCCATATTCAACACATCATCCATCAGCGCTGTCACAGACCAGCCAACCTGCCTCCATTCCCACTGATATTTCTCTCTCCACCTCTCAATATATCTTTTTTTTTTTTTTTTCCAGGTTCCTCTCCATTTCTATCTCTCACTTTCCCCCAGCCTCTCTCTTTTCTCAGCTGTCTTCCTTTCTCTCTGTTCCTCACCTCCATCTCTCTTTCCCAGCCTGCCATGCTTGTGTTTAATAGATGAGGTAGCCATTTTCACTTCTTACTTTTTTCCAGTAGCAGTCAGAGAAAGACTGAGGTGGAGCGCCGGTGAAAGCCGCGCTGTCTATCACTTACGTCCCACAGGAGAGAGAAGGCCGGCATATGGGCGTGTATAATCTTGGATTGGACATCCCATCGTGGATGTTATCGGTGTTGCCAACAATCTGTTCGGGGGTACGGTAGTGAATGCTGCTTCTAAAATTCCCAATAGAACCTTTATGTATTACAGGAGGATTATGGGTACTTTTGAATAAATGAGAAAAATATGGTGCTTGAGGGTTTGGAGCAACATTAATATGCCAGGATTTCAAAGTTTGGGATCTTTTGGAAAGTTTGTACATGCGGTGCATTTAGCAAACAGCAGGAGGCATGTTTTAAGAAGACATACTATGGAAAAGATCTTCCACTATATTTCTAGATTTATTTTTGTTTGGTTTTGTTTTGTTTTGTTTTGTTGAAAAGCACACTAAGACTTGCTTACTTTTTTATTTATTTATTCATTCATTAATGGATGAACAATAGTGTGACGTGCCAATATGCAGTACTTAACCAGTCATATTGTATTTTGTATCATATAATATTATATTTTCACGCACAAGTCTCACAGTATTACTAGCAAAAGCAGTGTTATGTTAATTTTTTAAGCATAGTGTTATAGTATTTATTCATTTTTGTATTCATTTTGAATTGACTTTTATTCTTATGTTTTCAGTTTTCTTTATGATTTTACTTTTAGTAATTTAATTAGCTTTGGGGATTATTTATGTATTTATGATAGTGTGACCTATGCCAGTATGCAGTACTTAACCAATCATATTGGATTTTGTATCATATAATATATTTTCACTTAGAAGTGTACCAGTAATACTAGCAAAAACATTTTTTAACAGTGTTATCGTATTTAATAATTTTTGTATTCATTTTGAAATATCTTTTATTTGTAGATTTTTAGTTTTCTTTATAATTTAATTTTAGTAATTTTGTTACTTTTGGGGATTTTTAAAATATTTTTATTTTGCTTTTTTATTTTACTTGTATTTTTATTTAATCTAATTTTATTTCAGTATTATTTTTATTAATTTTATTACCTCTACTCTTATTTAGTTGTAAGGCACCATTTCTATTTTTTCATCTAATATTTATTTATTATTTTTATATTTGAGATTTACACACACACACACACACACACACACACACACATATATATATATAGATAGATAGATAGATAGATAGAATGAAAAATATTTTAAAAAAACAATAACTAATTGAAATAAATCTGAAAATAAATAAATAATTTAATTTCTATAATTTCTCCCCCACCACTTAGCTTTGATCACAGGAATATATTGCATTTTAAAATACATTTAAATAGAAAGCAGAAAGCAATATTTAACAATATTACTGTTTTTACTGTATTTTGAATATAAAATAAATGCAGGCTTGGTGAGCAGATAAGTATTCTTAAAAAAATCTTTTGACTGGTAGTGTATATTCATGATTTACATTTATATATTTAGTTTTTTTATCTATATATTCAATCTCTATGTAAGGTAAGTAGTATAAAGTTCCTTTTTCTCTCTCGAGTACAGTAATATATAAATACAAAAGCAAGTAAACAAGTAATAATTCACAACTTAAAATATTTCAATATTGTTATAATTAATCAATCAATAATTTTAATTGTTTTATTGTTTCAAATATATGTATTATATATGTATTTTTATTTTATTAATTTTTTCCATATTACTGTTTCTATATATATATTATATATATATATATATATATATATATATATATTGTAATGGCCTCTTTTTTTGTTTTGTTTTGTTTTGTTTTCAGAAAATAGCAATAAACAGGTTTTCGGAAAAGTGCTGTTGGGATGTTTTTCCTACGTAGTGAATGCAGGAATAGCAAAAAACACAATCAAATGGGCTTTTTACCCTGCGGGAGGCCCTAAATTGTACCCAAACCATGAATTTTGTCAAATCATTTGTTTTAATTCATTCACTTATTTTAATTCCTCTCGTTTGACTTTAAAAACACTTAAACGGATACGCATGAGGCAACAACCGCCTGAAGGCAACGCATCTGAATTTCTTCACTCGGAGTCCTCCAATCAGACGTCGCAGTGGGCTTGCGGTGCCAACTGCTGCAGGAGTGTCTGGGCGGAGGAAGTAATTAAACCCCGTCTCTGCGTGATCGCCGCATCTCTGTTCGGCACCCAGCAGCCTCAATCTCTACATCTGTTCTGCTCTCGCTCCCTTCAACCTCTCCAAGTGGGCGGGATATTTTGTAATCCCGTAGGTTACGAGGCTACACTCGGAATTCCAGCTAGGCTGAGAGCATCTGAGTCCTGTGTCCTCTGCTGGCTGGTGAGTACCTGTCACGGATGCTCACAGGTGGCCCGTGTGGGTTCCAGGGAAGGCCCAGGGTGAGAGGTTATCCAAACAGCAGATGGTACTGCTGGCCACTGTGGGACCGTGCAGTGGTTGGACACCAACGGCATTCAAAATCACTTTCTCTCCACTTTCATTTGCATTTAATTCACTTTTTTCTAGAGGAAAATCAGAACAGGCTGAAAATGCACCTTTGTCATCTCCAGAAATTAAGCAGCAGAGGAATCAGGGTTTATATAGTGAAACAATCAATCATTTTCTTAAAAAAAAAAAAAAAAAATGTATACTTTTTAACCACAAATGCTTGTCTTGCACTAGCTCGACTTCACGCATTACATAGTTACGTTGGAAAGGTCATACGTGACATAGGTGAAAGTACCGACCTAGTGTTTACAAAGCGAACGTGCAAAGAAAGTAAAACACGCTTTACAAAAAAAAGGTAAAACAAACATGTCAGGCGATTTTAAAGTTGGAGGAGAAAATGAGATGGAGTTTTTTGCCCTGTACTACCTTTTTAAACTAGAGTTCATGGACAAAGTACTTACCACGTGTGACCTTTCCACACTTGATTACGTAATGCGTAAAGTCGCAGACGCGCATCACAGACCTAGTGCAAGAAATTAATAACATTCCCAGAATACCCCAGAAATTACATGGCAATACGCTAAAAAATCCCATAAAACTTTAGCTAATAATATCACAGGCCTAGGAATTAGGAACTACCCAGAGCACCTAGTAATGCCCTGGCAAACCATTTATAACAAACTAGAAATCAGCCAGAACACATAAAAATCTTGTATTTTCCTTCCTTCCTTCCTTCCTTCCATCCCAAATCTTGTCCCTTATCTATAGCTGGATACTTACAACAGCATTTTAGTGCCATGTTAAAAAATAAAAAAATAAGATTACGAGAATAAATATTTCAAAAATAAAGTCGAAATCTATATGAAAATAAAGTCATAATACTACGAAAATAAACTCAAAATATTACGAGAATAAAATAATAAAGTCTAAATACTACGAGATTAAAGCCGTAATATTTCAAGAATAAAGTTGAAATATTATGAAAATAAAGTCGTAATACTATGAGAACAAAGTCGAAATACTACAAGATTAAAGTCGAAATATTATGAGATTAAAGTCGAAATATTTAGAGAATAAAGTCGAAATACTACGAAAATAAAGTTGAAATTCTGAGAATAAAGTCGAAATATTTAAAAAATAAAGTCGAAATACTATGAGAATAAAGTTGAAATATTATGAGAATAAAGTCGAAATACTATGAGAATAAAGTTGAAATATTATGAGAATAAAGTCGAAATACTATGAGAATAAAGTTGAAATATTACGAGAATAAAGCCGAAATGTTTTTAGAATTCAAACTGTAGAAATTAAAGTTATATTATCTCCTAATTTTAACTTCTCTAAATATTTTGATTTCATTCTTGTAATATTTTGACTTCATTCTCGTAATTTCGACTTTATTCTTGAAATATTTTGACCTTATTCTTGTAGTATTTGACTTTATTCTCACAATTTCAACTTTATTCTCAAAATATTATGACTTTATTCTCAAAACATTTCGACATTATTCTTGTAATTTCAACTTTATTCTCGAAACATTTTGACTTTATTCTCGTAATATATCAACTTTATTTTCTAAATATTTCAATGTTATTCTCAAAACATTTCGACTTTATTCTCGTAATTTCGACTTTATTCTCGCAATATTTCAACTTTATTTTCTAAATATTTCAACTTTATTCTCGTAATATTTTGACTTTATTCTCATAATATTTTGACTTTATTCTCATAATATTTTGACTTTATTCTCATAATATTTCAGCTTTATTCTCGTAATTTCGACTTTAGTCTCGTAATTTCAACTTTATTCTCGCAATATTTCAACTTTATTTTCTAAATATTTCAACTTTATTCTCGAAACATTTTGACTTTAGTCTCGTAATTTCAACTTTATTCTCAAAATATTTCAACTTTATTTTCTAAATATTTCAACTTTATTCTTGTAATATTTTGACTTTATTCTCATAATATTTCAACTTTATTATCTAAATATTTCAGCTTTATTCTCGAAACATTTTGACTTTATTCTCGTAATTTCAACTTTATTCTCGCAATATTTCAACTTTATTTTCTAAATATTTCAACTTTATTCTCGAAACATTTTGACTTTATTCTCGTAATTTCGACTTTATTCTCGCAATATTTTAACTTTATTTTCTAAATATTTCAACTTTATTCTTGTAATATTTTGACTTCTCGCAATTTTTTAACTTTATTTTCTAAATATTTCAACTTTATTCTCTAAATATTTCGACTTTATTCTCGTAGTATTTCGGCTTTATTCTCAAAATATTACGACTTTAATCTCGAAATCATAGATTTTTTTTTAATGTGGCACTAAAATGCGGTCATAACATACTAGCTTAACAAGACTAGAAAATGTTTTTCACCGCCATCACATCTGCTACGAAAGAACAAATTTCTCACTATTGTGGCTATTTCTTGTTTTGAAGCTTCACAATTCCTTATTTTCTGTAATTGGAAGAAAAATAAGAAGGAAAACATAGACTAGATCTACACCCTTATTCAGTGTCAAAGTAAACTGCAGCCCTAACAAACTTCCATCCTGAATCTTTGCCTTAAATATTTACATAAATTTACTGAAACATAAATTTACTCTGCCCAGTGCATAGAATGGCACCATTCTGTGGTAAATGTATGCTTATTTTAATGCATGACCACAAAACTAGAGAGATCTAATTCACAATATGCATAATTTTTTTCTTTTTCTTTTTTTCTCATTCACTTATGAAATAGGTTTGAGCGTTCCGGCAAGCCGCCACATCAATTATCTGCAGCGAAAGAAATAATGATTTCTAGTTGGTTGTGCATTTGAGTGTGTACAGAACACTGTTTTTCCTTTTCAGAGGATATTCTTGTCAGCACATGTTTTTTATGGCATCTCCACCTACCTAGTTTCTGAAAACAGGTGAACTATCAGGTACATTTGACTTCCTGAGCAGCAGAACCAAATTAGTTTCTGTCGTTCTCAAATACAGAGGCGCTCAGCTGAATGTTAAAAGATTAAAATGCAATTAATTTGCTCCCAAATTAATAAGCGGTTGATCCAAGTAGGGTTTTTTTTAATGTCAGGTGGGACTTTGATGTACAGAAACATTAATGCGTTATCTCATTATCGTTTGAGTGGAGATTTTAAAGACAGATTGTTAATTGAGGTGCGACATGCTGCATGAACATGCAAATCATTTTTAAATTAAAGGAATGTTGAGTTCAACACAAGTTAAGCTTGATCAACAGCATCCATGTTGTCAATTACCACTAAAAATAATTTCACCTTGGTTTGTAAAACAAGCGGAAATTTTGTTCACAGCAATGGGCGAGACTTTGTACTGGATTAAAGGAATAGTTCACTCAAAAAGGAACTTGTGCTCAAAATGTACTCACCTCTCAGGCCAAGATGTATACAAGTTTGTTTCAGATTTGGAGAAACGTAGCATTGCATCACTTGCTCACCAATGGATTCTCTGTACTGAATGGGTGCCGTCAGAATGAGAGTCCAAATAGCTGAAAAAAAAATCACAATAATTCACAAATAATACACATGACTACAGTCCATCAATTAACATCTTGTGAAGTGAAAAGCTGTGTGTTTGTAAGAAACAAATCCATTATTAAGAAGGTTAAACTTTTAACCGTCGCTTCTGGCCGTAATTGATCATTCCACAATCTGGAATAATAGTCTCACTGTTAAAATCTCATTCATACAACTTTACCGACTAGATAACGTTTATTTTTGCTTTTAAACCCTTTAGATTGTCTCTGCCCACTGAAGTGCATTACTGTAAGCGTGCTGCCTCAAATGCTGTCGATAGAGATTAACTGGTATTGAACCTGGAACATTCCTTTAATGCCATTATAACACTGCTGTAGTCATTAAACATTTTGAACTGTGCAGCCTGACCACATAAATACAAAACTGCTAAACAATCAATCAACTGTATTGAGCCACAGTATAAGCTTTAGTACCAAATCCTTTCTGAGAGCTCTGTTGTCTGCTTGGTCCATTTGTAATGTTGAAATTTTTTTTTTTTGTCTCACTGAATGTAGTTTTAAGAGGTTTTTAGGCAAGAATGTATTTGTTTGGATGTCAAATATGCAGTTTGTTAATAAAGACAACGTCTATTTGAAAATTTGCGAGCTCCAGAGCATCAGCGGCCGTTCAGCGCTCATGAACCCGCCCAAGAGCGCCTTACCTCGGCCAGATCTCTGGGAATTTACAGCTGGCTCAGATGTCTCTGTAGTAGTTAAACATGAGATGTAATTTGTTTTGGGTAAATCTAACAGGCAGTTTCTGGTAATAAGGACTTTTAACTGCGGAAAATACGCAGTTTAGAGCAAAGAAGTTGTTTTTTGTTTCAAAACCAGCTTGTACACAGCCAACAAATGCATGGAGCAGCACTGTCATCAAGAATCACCCTTAACAGATAAAAGGATAGTATCCGTCTATCGGACATTTATTTATTGTGATTGATCTGAAGAATGAATGCTGTATCAGATGCAGGTAATCACGATCACTCAATCTCTCTTTCAATTCTAAACATAACACACAGCTTTTAATACAGTAATACAATAAGCTTTCAACTCAACGTTCCTTAGTTACTAGTTCTAAAGTGACGTTTTGGAATTAGTAACGGAGGCTTGGGCTCAGCTGTTCAATTGTCAACTTTGATTTGAATCCGTGGTGGAAGGAAGTAGTTCTGCACAAAAGAGGGCTTTTAAAGACACTCTGTTGTTATTTTATGTGTTTACACACTTGTGCCATCGGACTGTTATATAAACGCAATATCACACGAGTAGACGTGAGATATGGCTGTATATCGGCACACTGATATACAACCATATATATATGTGTGTGTGTATATATGATGAGTTTTGATGCAAAACCCTCTAAAAGCCGCCTTGGTCAAAAATGAGATAATGATACTGAGTGAATGCTCTTGACACATAGTATACATCTATCAAATACTTTTACTTGAAACTCGCTAAATCCCAGCCTCAGAAGTACCAGTACTAGGTAGAAACCTCTACATAGGAGCCTAATGAAATTTTTATTTTAAAGAAAAATGTCAAAATTACACAGGCAGCACTGATATAGAGCATTGAATTTACATAAACATGATGAGATTTTGCCAAAACGATTTGCTCTGGAACAAAAATTAGATTAATGAGACCAAAGTCTGCCCATTAAATTTGCCCAAAACAAATTATATCTTGTGTTTAACCACTGTAGAGACATCAGAGCCAGCGGTAAATTCCCGGAGATCTGGCTGACAGCGCCTCAGCTCAGCTCAGATAACCCGCTGGCATTCTGGAGCTCACATGTCCGAACACATTGACACGAATTTTCAAATAGACATAATCTTTATTAACAAATAGCATATTTGAACTATACATTCTCACCTGAAAGCCTTTCAGAACTACATTGTGTGAAACAGAAACAGTAATATTTATAAAATGATACTGGATTTGGGCATCTGCCATGACACTCGCTGTAAGAAGTACCGCAAGCGGAGTGATACAATTACAAACTGTGAAATGGCTGTTGGAGTTCTGATATCACTCTAATATCACACTCCTATCAGCCATCAGATTCGAGAACCAGAAAGAAGTCTTGTATATATATATATATATATATGTACTTGCTCATTTCATTTCCCAAATATTGGTGAGTAAACACATAACTGTATCTTTGTCAGCATCACTGTTCATTGGTTTGCTATAACCTCTATAACAGGACAGCAGGAAGTGCAATCTGATGCTTTTCTCCTAGTCATCTTACAAAACTTTTCAGCTATGGGGTGAAAAAGACTTTTCAACAAGTGTGATATTGTTCCCGCAGGCCTATTTTTTACTTTGATCAATATTTGATAATGCTGCAACTAGCTAGCACACACTTAAACCAGCACCATCTTGGTGCATTTGGTTAAATCCTCAGATCGTTTTCATTAAGCCGTTGTGCTTTCCTCCATATTACGCATAAAACTAAAACCATGTATCTCAACTCTTAGAAATGCTGTTCTAGACAATATCTACTGTATATTCACACCTTGGCACTTCTGATTACCCATACCAGACTAGGCATGACCGTTGCTAAGAAACTGTTGCTGCGGTGAGGGCTAATGCACGACAGATAAGTGGATTTCTATGTGAAAATGCTGGGAAATTAGGGAGTTTGGATTATGTCCTCTCCTGAGCCACACTAAGCACAACTCATCCTCTGAGTGGACTTGACACAAGCTAAAATGCTGCTTTTTTTATATAATCCCAAAGATAAATCTGTTAGCACAGTCTATAACAAAATCCACAATTCTCTACTAAACAAACAAACGACTGACTAAATAAATGAAATCAATACTAAGTGATTAAAAGGAAAAAAAGAAGAAGAATGATGGAAAAATCAATCTTGCGGGACTTTTGGAAAGACATGCAATCCATTTGGTCATTTGCCAGCTTGTTTTCGACAGACAAAAGTTCTGCGCACATCAGTTGTTCCGTCGTAATGCCAAAAATCCATTGGTCCAGGATTTTGAACATGCGTCCTTGGCAGGTGGCAGGCTTTGCTTTGGCTCGCATTCACGTGCATTTCATTTAAGACTTTTAAATGCGTCGATGCCAAACCTGCCAGGAAACGGATCTCTCAAACATACAACACTGATCTGTGATGAATCTACGGAGGGGGAAAGTTTGCGCAAGTGGTTCTTGAAGAGAATGTTACAGGGATAGTTCACAGAAAACGGTGTCATCGTGAACTCACCCTCATGTCATTCATGCCGTATGACTTTTGTTCTTCCGCAGAAAAAGAAGACATTTTGAAAATTGTTTTGTCCATTGGAAATTAAGGTCAGTGGTTATGCGTTGTTCTGAATCCCACTGACTTTCATTATATAGACAAAAACGGATGAAACATTCTTCAGAATATCTCGTTTTGTGCTTCACAGAGAAAAGAAGCATGAGGGTGAATACATAAATGACAGATTTCCTTTTTTTTGTCTCATGGTCTTATTCTCTGAAGGTCAGAAAGTCACAACTTCTTACTTGAAAATTGGTATGTATGAGGGAGATGTGGAAAGGTAAGAATTTAAATAGAATATAAATTTCATAATTTAGAAATTTTAATAATTCGGGTTAAAGAAAAAAAGGTCCCAATTATTCTGAACCAACCTCATATATATATTCAGTATTTTTTATGTTTATTTTTTGAAAGAAGTCACACCAAGGCTGCAATTTTTTACACAAAAATACAGTAAAATCAGTAATACAGTGAAATATTATTACAATTTAAAATAGCTGTTATATTTATTTGAATATATTAGGCTGTCAAACGATTAATTGATTAATCGCATACAAAATAAAAGTTTGAGTTGCCTAATATATGTGTGTGTGCTGTGTAATTATATATAAATATATATATATATATATACACACACACAAACACATACATTTATATATTTAAGAAATATTTACAAGTATGTGTATTTAATGTAATTTATATATCAATTATATTATAAATAAATACAAATATTTTGTACATAACATATTTCTCTTAAATATATGCATTAATTTGTGTGTATTTATATATACATAATAATTGCACACAGTATACACACATTTATTAGGCAAACTCAAACTTTTATTTTGTATGCGATTAATCACAATTATTAAAATGTCATTTTTTCCTGTGATCAAAGCTGAATTTTTAGCATCATTACTCCAGTCTTCAGTGTCACATGATCTTTCAGAAATCATTTTAATGTGCTGTTTTGCTACTCAGTAAACATTTCTTATAATTATCAATGTTGAAAACAGTCATGCCGCTTAACATTTTTATGGAAACTGGGATTTCAGGATTCTTTCTAAATAGAACCAAGGGAAAGTTCATTATTGTGTTTGTGATCTGTTATCTGGGAATATATATATCTTAGATTTTCCATTTCAGATATGACTTTTCTGCTGATGTATAAGAAAAAATGTAGTAATGAATAATTAATAAGTAAACATATGTGACCCAGGACCACAAAACCAGTCATTAGGGATATTTTTGGGAAATTGAGATTCATGCATCATCTGAAAGCTGAATAAATAAGCTTTCCATTGATGTACAGTGTGGTTTGTTGGGATAGGACAATATTTGGCCGAGATACAACTATTTGAAAAACTGAAATCTGAGGGTGCAAAAAAAAATAAAATAAATCTAAATACTGAGAAAATTCCCTTTAAAGTTGTCCAAAAAAGTTCTTATGCATATTACTGATTTTTTTAAAAAAAGTTTTGATATATTTATGGTAGGACATTCACAAAATATCTTCATGGAACATGATCTTTGCTTAATATCCTAATGATTTTTGGCATAAAAGAAAAATGTATAATTTTGATCCATGCAATGTACTTTTGGCTATTGCTACAAATATACCTGTGCTACTTCTGACTGGTTTTGTGGTCCAGGGCCACACATATACATCAGCATGCAAATGAACAAATTCAAGCCCTTTAATATTCCCATTAAATATTTTGTTCTACACATAAATGCAACCCATTTTTGATGTTCAATGCATTGCAAATGCCGTTTCATGTCATCTTCAATGCCAAATGCTTGACAAGCCTTACAAAGCCATCAAACAAATTAGAAGAAAGGCTTCTTAACGACAAAATGTAATGGTCTGACATGTTTGGCCATCTAGTTAATAGGAATTGTTGAGGAACATGGCAGCCAGATGTTCAGAAGAGAAAACAAATCGAGTAGGATGACCTATCAAGTAAAGAAGACTCGATGCGTTTTATCATGACTCAGATACCGATAACCTTATCAACAACTTAGCAGTCCATGTCGGCTTAAAGATTTTCTGCTTGAAAAGAGACAGGCGGCAAGAAGGAGAGAGAGACATCGGGAGAACAAGAGAGAGACAGCGTTCTTTTATTTTGTTATTTTTTGGTAACATTTCCAGGATGACAACATGTGAAATCCCAGCGATAAGAGAAGGCTACGTCTTTAGAGCCTGGCCGTCATGCTTATGCGATAAGACAATCTATGAAGGAATGGCTGCTGATGGCTGATTCATTCGAACCTTGAGGATATGTGAAATTAAATAAGGTGGAAAACAAGGTCAGCGATGGGCTTCTCGACCTTGCCCGCAGGTCGCGAACTATGTAATCCACAATCTTTTGAATTCTTGTCTCTCGTGCAGTCAAGATGCAGCTCTTGCAGTCTGAACTCAGATGTGGGTGTTATTTTGTAGCTGTGAAGTGGGGACTACATTACCCATAACCCCATGATTTTTCTCTCCACCTGTTTCCCATTTCCAATTATACACCCCATTTTCTAACATTCTTTGTCAAGCCTTGTTTTGTGCCTGAACCAGTGCCTTTTGCAAAGCTGCACATGGATCCCACTCCTGGTTCATTTACAAGAATGCCAGTGAAGCAAAGATAACAGTTTCTGAGTTGTGTACTTCTGCGAAAACTGCAACTGAGATGAATGGGAATGCTAATGGATAACGCTTTCCAGGTACATTCAACTTGTTGAATTACTCTAATAGATAATATTTAGTGGAGTCTGAGAGTTTGAATTAATCTGGGATCCATTCTTCAGATGTGTTTTACTGGGTTCAAGAGTGTGAAGTATCTCAAATAATGTGAGTTGACTATGTAAATGCTTTTGAGTTGTTTCACACTGTGATGATATCTTTAATTTTTATCGGTCAGTGAGTTTTGTGCTTTTAGCTTTTAGTATTTAATTGGCATGTGGTGGGCACATGCTAACTCTGTTCATCCAGCTTGTTAAAAAAGGGTGTGCTATTACTTTTCTAAGCAAACAGATTTTAGGTTTTTGCATCATAGTTGAAGGTAAGTTGCCTGGCAACATACATGTTGCAAGATGACTTTATACTGTATTTTACATTTGCAACTTTATATACGTTTTTTTTTTTTTTACCTCACAAAAATGACTTCATACCTCATAATTGTGACTTTACCTCACAATTGTGACTTTATACCTCATAATTGTGACGTTATAAATCATAGTTGCAACTTTATATCACACAACTGACTTTATACCTCACAACTGTGACTATACATCACAATTGCAACTTTATAACTCACAACTTTGAGTTTATACCACATAATTATGACTTTATACCTCTTTACCTGACTTTATACCTCACAGCTCTGACTTCATACAATGTAACTGTGACTTTACTTCACAATTGCAACTTTTTACACACCACAGTTACAACTTTATACCTCATAATTATGACTTTATACCTCACAACTGTTTCTTTATACCTCACAATTGTGACTATACATCACAATTGCGACTTTATTCCTCACAACTGATTTTATACCTCATAATAATGACTTTATACTTCACAATTGTGACTATACATCACAACTGCAACTTTATACCTTACATCTGTGACTTTATACCTCATAATTATGACTTTATACTTAACAATTGTAACTATACATCAAAATTTTGACTCTATACCTCACAACTGACTTTATAACTCATAAATATGGCGTTATAACTCACAAATGTGACTAAACATTACAGTTACAACTTTATACCTCACAACTGTGAGTTTATACCTCATAATTATGATTGTATACCTCACAACTGACTAAACATCACAACTGTGACTTTATTACTCACGTCTGTGACTTTATATCTCATAATTGACTTTACATCTCACAGTTGTGACTATACATCACAATTGCAACTTTATACCTCACAACTATGACTTTATACCTCATAATTGTGACTTTATACTTCATAATTGTGACTTTAAACCTCACATCTGTGACTTTATACCTCATAATTATGACTTTATACCTCACAATTGTGACTATACATCACATTTGCAACTTTTATACCTTACAACTGTGACTTTATACATCACAATTGACTTCATACATAACAATTTAAACTTCTTACCTCATAATTATGACTTTATCCCACACAACTGTGGCTTCATACTTTTTATACTTATACTTAATTCTTTTTTTTTCTTAAAAACTTTATTAAAATATAATCACATTCACATATTTAAACCTTCAGAGGTCAGATACCATTAAACATAATGACGAACTTTCAACCTCAGAGAGACAAATCTCTTCAACCTTTCTAAAAGAATGTGACCGCAATATTTTGCCTCACCAACTAGCACCCAGTGGTCTGTCTGCAATGGTGGACAAAATGACCTAATTTGAAATCCCATTGAGTGGCAGAGCAATCTAAAGATGTTCATGACCAGGTGAGGGTGACCGAGAAGAGGGACCCACGTCCCTCGGATAAGAGAGAGGAGAGAGAGACGTCCATTCGCCGAGGGTAGCATCTGAAAGTGTCAGAGGCGAGGGAAGACAATTGCGTCTTTAAGGGTTTCAGACTAAACAGCTTATTTGTATTCCAGCCGTACTGCGCGCCTCCTCACGTGTGACTGAACGAGGAAGGGAGGCTGAGAGTGATGATAGTGAGGAGGGAGGTAAGGAGAGAAAGAGAGAGAGAGATGAGCCTAAATGTGATGCAGCAGAATGCTGTAACAGAACAGGCTTTGGTAGACGAGGGAACGCGGGCAAGTGCACACTCACAAGCTGTCGTGCACATGCACACACACTAACACATGTTTGCAGAACGAACGAGAGAGGACAAAAGCAACGAATGGCATCTTAAGTCCTCATCGCTTCGGTTTACGGACGTACCGTTTCGAAACCTGTACTCAAGGTCTTCTCAGCGGCACTTCAAGGAAAGACTCGCGCCACACAACATGCGGCATCTCTGATTCGTTCCACAGGTGAGGGAGGAGAATCGAGTGAGTCATTACATTCAGAGAAGATGCGGCCCTGAACTTCTGCCCTCTTAAGGCTAAAAGAAAAGTTTAGATTACATCTGGGTTTGAATAAAAGGAAGCTGTTTTTTTGCCAAAAAACGGATTTTGAAAGCTGCATTTTTTTTTTTCTTTGCACTGAAGCGAAACTACTTTTGTGACAATGTCCAGGGAAATTGCAAGGCCAAACAGGCAATTTCGTGTTGTTTGCGAGCGCCGGCGCAGAATGAAATAACTTGAATCCAGCATGTCGTTACACTGACTTTATCATTGGTGAGTAACTTCCTAAAGGATTTCTATGCAGCATTTAAATTACAGTGCTTTTCATTTGTTGGATATTTTGGCTCATTTGTGAGCAGCAAAAACTTTCAGTTTATTTTGTTACTCTGTTTGCTTTTTATTTTAGATTAGTTATTTCATTTATTTGATTTTTTCAAAGTATTACATGAATGCATTTGACAGATCGCTTTATCCAAAGTGATTTACTGTTCATGAATGACCTTGGTATTGTTAGCACCAATTGCTCACAATAGTGTCTCTCAAACTCAGTCCTTTAAGCTGTTGAGACAATTTCTGTGACAGTGCTGGTTGGAATATGAATGCCACATGTTTGTCTGATATTTATTGGCCTCCGAAAGCACTTTGTACACATTAATAGAAGTGGTGACGTACTGTATGAGTAAGATTTATGTTTGTTCTCTTCATTTTTGATGGTAAAGGACAATGCTCTGCTCATTTAAACAGACGATTTATTGAATAACGGCCATCTGTGATGCTTTCTGCTTGAGCAACAGTGCATTTTATGCAGACTGTTTTATCTAAAACAAAATTGTATTCAGGTATTGCACTGTATCAACTGATTTACTGAGAATCAAACACGTGACCTTTGTTTGAGCTACAGGGCAAGTAAGTTCTCGGTATGTGGCAGATGATCTGAGGCGAATATCTGTTCAACTTGCATGATGAGTCACTTCCTGTGGTGACTGGGGGACAAATGTCCAGGTGGGAATAAAACTCCACAAACTCTGAATTCGTTTGGTCGTCGGGTTTCATCAAGTTTCGAAACTTCTGCAGATTAGCCTCAGGCACTAATTCATATAATCTCAAAAATGCAGTTTTAAAAGCTTCAAAAGCAAGACTGTGTTCAGACATCAGAGAGAAGTGAATCTCTTGAGCCCTACCTTCGAAAACACTCTGCAAAATCAATGTCCAAAGCCAGTGTTCAGGCCATCCTGAAGTAGCTACTGTCAAGTTTATAGTAAAAAATGTATTATATTATATTATATTATATTTATAAAATAACTGAAATTGTTAATACTTTATTACTAATTTTATAAAATCAAGACAAAAGTCACATCTCAAATCTCACTAGTGAACATTTAATGTTAGACAAATGTGTAAAATAACTGAAAATCTTTTAATATTTTGTAAATATTTTTTTAAATCAAAACAAAATCACAGATCTCAAATCTCATTTGTGAACACTTAAACATTTAATATTAGACGAATTTATAAAATAACTGAAAATCTTTTAATATTTTGTAATTGATTTTATAAAATCAAGACAAAATCACACACATCTCAAATCTCATTTGTAAACATTTAAACGTAATATTAGACCAATTTATAAAATAACTAGATCTTTTAATATTTTGTAATACATTTTTAAAATCAAAACAAAATCACAGATCTCAAATCTTACTCGTGAACATTTAAACATTTAATATTAGACAAATTTATAAAATAACTGAAAATCTTTTAATATTTTGTAATTAATTTTTTTTAAATCAAAACCAAATCACACAGATCTTAAATCTCATTTGTGAACACTTAAACATTTAATATTAGACAACATAAAAACTGAAAATCTTTTAATATTTTGTCATTAATTTTTTTAAATCAAAACAAAAACACAGACCTCAAATCTCACTCGTGAACATTTAAACATTTAATATTAGACACATTTATAAAATAACTGAAAATCTTGTAATATTTTGTAATTTTTTTTTTAAATCAAAACAAAATCACACAGATCTCAAATCTCATTTGTGAACACTTAAACATTTAATATTAGACAAATTTATAAAATAACCAAATCTTTTAATATTTTGTAATTAACTTTTAAAATCAAAACAAAATCACACACATCTCAAAACTCACTCGTGAACATTTAAACTTTTAATATTAGACAAATTTATAAAATAACTGAATCTTTTACTATTTTATAATTATTTTTTTTAAATCAAAACAAAATCACTCAGATTTCAAATCTCACTTGTGAACATTTAAATATTTAATATTAGACACATTTATAAAATATCTGAAAATCTTTTAATATTTTGTAATCGATTTTATAAAATCAAGACAAAATCACATCTCACTCGAGAACAAACATTTAATATTTGACATGTTTATATAAAAAAAAAATCTTTCAATATTTTGTAATTGATTTTATAAATCACAGATCTGAAATCTCACTCGTGAACATTTAAAAATGACATTATTGACGTCAAACTTGCGACACTTGATGATATGATACATAATATTCATTAATTTATGTAAGTATATTATATAATATTTGTATTATTTTATAAATATTTATAATATAAATTAAAAAAATAAATATATGTATTTTAACATTTAAACATGTTAAAAATCATTAGATGTTTTTTCTTCCTCTAACACAGATCTCAAATCTAATTTGCGCACATTATATTAATAAAGATATTGTTGACATCAAACCTGGTGTGACATTAAAAAATATATTCATATTATTTTATGAAGATTTATAAAATAATAGAAACTATCTCTAAAATTCAGTATTTCCTAAATGTTCTATTTTTTTTCTCTTTGACGCAAACTGTAAATCTCACTTGCGTACATTTAAATATGATATTAAATATGATGTTGAACCTGGTGCAACACATTTAAGAAAATAATTCTGATTAACATATAAAGATGTATAAGTTTATAAAAAATAATTCCAAAATTAAGTATTTTCTAAATGTTTTTCCTAATATGATTTTTCTCTCTGACGCAAATCTTAAATATCATTTGTGTACATTTAAATATGACATTATTGTCATCAAACTTGGTGACACTTTTTAGATATTTACTTAGTTATATTATAAAAATGTATAAAATAATACAAAATATTTAAAAATTTAAATGCTATAAATCATTATACAAAATGAGTTTGGCCCAGATCTCAAATCACATTTATGCACATTTAAATATGACATTACTGACATCAAACCTTGTATGACTATCATTCGAAATATTTTATAAAAATATCTAAAATAATAGAATCCATTTCTAAAATGTAGTATTTCCTAAAATATGATATTGTTGACATTGAACCTGGTAAACACATCACAGGAATTTATTTAGATTATTATTAAAAGAATTTTCTGTTTTTTTTTTTTTGTTTGTTTGTTTTTGTTTTTTTGTTTTTTACATCTCATTCGTGCACATTTCAATATGACATTCTTACTGGCGTCCCCGATTTTAAGTTTTGGAAAAAAAAAAATATGTGACGTGTGTTGGAGGCATTTTTGAGATGTTATGAAACACTAGAGGAGACATCTGTGAGATTAATGGCATCTCAAGAGAAAAACCTGAAAAAAAAAAATTCCATTTCCTCTGTATTTAGTTGTACCGCTGTCAAAAGCAAGCGACTGAGATATGAATAAGAGTTTTCATTTCTGATTTGTTCTTTGCCTGGAGTTCTAGTTCTTTCAAACGCACAAGCCTCACAAATTCATTTTATCTGTAATAAAACAGGCAACAAGCACTGTCGACGACAAACTAGGCATTTCTAGTCCTGTAACGTAACATTTCTCACTCTCAGACGAGGTTTTACAGTATCACCCAAAGAGAGAGTCGATCTCCTGTCTCCCGGGTGGTCCTCAGATGAGCGCTGAGACAGTTGTCTTGATTATGTTGTTAGTAGAAGTGCTCATCCCGTCTTAATGCAATTAGGGATGTGACAGCCTTCTCAGTGAGTTATGATGTTCAGTGCGCTGCACAGCTCAGTGTATCACAAAACCCATGACACCACTGTGATTGACAGCGTAATAACTGACATTGTTATGAAAATGAATGTGGAGGTAAACTCCTGCTCCTCTGTGTCTATAGTAGATCGCAGACAGGAGGTCGTGAGATGTAATATAGCTCATAGTGTGATATTTTTAGCCCTTAGGCATTGTACAGTAGATATGCAAACAGTGGATTTTGTGTAAGATATTATATATAAAACACTGAGTGTTCTTTATATATACTGTACATAATTTTCTCCTCCATTCTAGTTTTGCCAAAGTAATTACGTAAACATTTTTTTAAAGTAGGTTAGAATGTAATCAAGTGCCTGCCAAGGAAAAAACAACAAGAATTGCTATTTTCTTTGTACATTACTCACAAAGTAATTCATTGTTTGGAAGTATGTTTTTAGAAATCGCAACAATCACTTGTGAAATGCCAACAATCAAGTATTTGTTGGCATTTCACAGGTAAATAAATAAAGCAAAAATAATAGGTGGCTCAAAGCAATGGTTCACCCAAACATAAAAATTCTGATATTTATTCATTCACCCAAATCCATTTATGACTTTTTCTCTTTTGTGGAAGAGAAAAGGTGACATTTAGAGATTTGAAGCAGCATTAATCAGGCAAACAACAACGAAGACATAAAATTATTATAAAAGTGGTGAAAATTACTCGTGTGATTCAAACGCTTCTGATACAAAAAGATAGCTTTTTATGAGAGACCAACTGAACCATACAGATCATTTTCAAATCTGTTTTGGGCGTCTTTTTTTCTTTTGTGGAACAGAAAAGGCAAAACTATAAAAGTAGTCAAAATTATGTATGTGATTCGACTCTTCTGAAGCCATGTAATAGCTTTTTGTGAGGAACAGAATGAATCACTCAAGAATCGCCAGAGATCTTTTTAAATGAATCAGTTCATCCAGTTCTCAAAATCGGTCAAGTTTTCTTAACCCGGATCAGTTGATTTAATTAAAAAAGACCTTGTCTTGTTTTGTGAACTGGATCAGTTGATTTATTAAAAAGATGTCTGACGATTTAGTTGATCTAGTTCACAAAATAAGACCAGTTTTGTGAACTGGATCAGCTGATTAATTCAAAAAGATCTCTGACAATTCAGTTGATTCAGTTCACAAAACTGCTCTTGTTTTATGAACTGGATCAACTGATTTATCAAAAAAGATCTTTGAGTATCAACTGATCAGGAGATATTAATTCTCCTGCCAGGCTGTTATTGAAAATAAGAACAAAGTTGAATGAATGAAATTGATTTATTCAAAAAGATCTGTAATGATTTAGTTGATCCATTTGTGAACTGGATCGGTTAATACACTGAAAAAGATCTCTGACGATTCAGTTGATCCACTTCACGAAACTGGTGTTCTTTTGTGAACTAGATCAGTTGATTCATTTGAAAAGATCTCTGATGATTCAGTTGATTCAGTTCACAAAACTGGTCTTGTTTTGTGAAATGGATCTGTTGACTTTTTTTTTTCAAAAAAGATCTCTGATGATTCTGTTGATCTACTTCACAAAACTGGTCAAGCTTTGTAAATTGGATCAACTGATTTATCAGAAAGATCTCTGACGATCAACTAATTCATTCAAAAAGATCTCTGACGATTCAGTTGATCCAGTTTACAAAACTGTTCTTGAAGATCTCTGGTGATTTCATTAATCCAGTTCACAAAACTGATCTTGTTTTGTGAACTGAATCAGTTACTTCATTCAAAAAGATCTCTGATGATTCAGTCGATCCAGTAAAAAAAATAAAAAATAAAAACTGGTCTTCTTTTGTGAACTGGATCAGTTAATTCATTAAAAAAGATCTCTGACGATTCAGTTGATCCAGTTCACGAAACTGGTCTACTTTTGTGAACTAGATCAGTTAATTCATTCAAAAAGATCTCTGATGATTTAGTTGATTCAGTTCACAAAACTGGTCTTGTTTTGTGAAATGGATCAGTTGATTTTTTTTTTTAAAAAAGATCTCTGATGATTTAGTTGATCCAGTTTACAAAACTGTTCTTGAAGATCTCTGGTTATTTAGTTAATTCAGTTCACAAAACAAGATCAGTTTTGTAAACTGGATAAACTAAATCACCAGAGATCTTCAAGAACAGTTTTGTAAACAGTTAATTCATTTAAAAAGATCTCTGATGATTCAGTCGATCCAGTTAAAAAAAAAGGTCTTCTTTTGTGAACTGGATCAGTTAATTCATTAAAAAAGACCTTTGACGATTAAGTTGATCCAGTTCACGAAACTGGTCTACTTTTGTGAACTAGACCAGTTGATTCATTCATAAAGATCTCTGATGATTCAGTTGATTCAGTTCACAAAACTGGTCTTTTTTTGTGAAACGGACCAGTTCATTTTTTTCAAAAAGATCTCTGATGATTCAGTTGATCTACTTCACAAAACTGGTAAACTGGATCAACTGATTTATCAAAAAGATCTCTGATGATCAACTAATTCATTCAAAAAGATCTCTGACGATTCAGTTGATCCAGTTTACAAAACTGTTCTTGAAGATCTCTGGTGATTTTGTTAATCCAGTTCACAAAACTGATCTTGTTTTGTGAACTGAATCAGTTAATTCATTCAAAAAGATCTCTGATGATTCGGTCGATCCAGTTAAAAAAAAAAAAAATGGTCTTCTTTTGTGAACTAGACCAGTTGATTCATTCATAAAGATCTCTGGTGATTTAGTTAATCCAGTT
This sequence comes from Labeo catla, assembly GCA_012976165.1. Lineage (NCBI taxonomy): Eukaryota > Metazoa > Chordata > Actinopteri > Cypriniformes > Cyprinidae > Labeo > Labeo catla. The sequence continues at coordinate 152,254 of VONZ01001058.1, forward strand.
CACAAAACTGATCTTGTTTTTTATGAACTGAATCAGTTGATTCATTAAAAAGATCTCTGATGATTCGATTGATCCAGATCACAAAAATGCAGGTCTTGTTTTGAAAGCTGAATAAATTGATTAATTCAAAAAGATCTCTGACAACTGAGTTGATCCAGTTCACAAAACTGGTCTTGTTTTGTATACTGGATCAATTTATTAATTCAAAAAGATCTCTGATGATTCAGTTGATCCAGTTCACAAAACATGTCTTGTTTTGTGAACTAAATCAGTTGATTCACTCAATACGATTTCTGATGTTTCAGCTGATCCAGTTCATAAAACAAGGAATTTTGTGAACTGGATCAGTTGATTTATTCAAAAAGATCTCTGTGGACAATTCTTAAATCAAACACTATTTTTTTCATGAGCACACCAAGAAGGGTTAATGTCTTCAATTCAGTCTATTTTATCACACAAATCTATAGTTTGGCTTCTGATGAGTTTGAATGTTTGGTTTGATTCATATGAATCACTTTTATAATATATTTGTGGTGGTTGCTGTCATTCACGTTCATCATATTTAAAAACAACAAACAGGCTATTCTTCAATAATTCACTTTTTGAATCACACACAAGAACTCCTAGAACAACATGCAAATGATTAAACAATACCAGAATTTTCATTTTTACATGAGCTATCCCTTTAAGTACATTAAAACATCAGTCACACTGGCCTGTTTAATAAAACCCTCCGCCTGGACAGAAGATTTGTCCTTTCTAGGGCAAAGTGTGTACCTGAGACCATCTGTAGCCTGTGTGTTTATGTACAGGTGTGTGTGTGTGTGTGTCCATCTGTGAAATGCACACTTGTCTTATTAGTGTCTCAACGTAACCACATCCCTGTCAAACGGTGACAGCTCTATTTCCAAACCCGCCATATTGGCTGATTGAGTCTGTCATTGGTGCATTTGGGGGATGGTGGAGTATATATTCTTTTATTTGCTCAAATAAACGTGCTGTGGTTTTCCAGAAGATCATTTTGATCAAATCTTGCTCCATACAGCTTATGAGAATTAATGGAGCTCTTAAAATGATCCACCCAAAATTAGTTATACACTCGTAATGTTTTTGTCCATACTGAGGCATTTTCTAAAATATCTTCAAAAGAACGTCAGTCATATATGTGACCCTGGACCACAAAACCAGTCTTAAGTCGCTGGGATATATTTGTAGCAATAGCCAAAAATACACTGTATGGGTCAAAATTATAGATTTTTCTTTTATGCCAAAAATCATTAGGAAATTAAGTTAAGATCATGTTCCATGAAGATATTTTGTAAATTTGCTACTGTAAATATATTAAAACTTATTTTTTGATTAGTAATATGCATTGCAAAGAACTTAATTTGGACAAATTTAAAGGCGATTTTCTCAGATTCCATATACTGAAATAGTTGTATCTCAGCCAAATATTCTTCTATCCTAACACGCCATACATCAATGGAAAGCTTATTTATTCAGCTTTCAGATGATGTATAAAGCTCAATTTTGAAAAATTGACACTTATGACTGGTTTTGTGGTCCAGGGTCACATATTTGAAACCACAGAATTGTTTTGGGTTTCGTTTTGCATATTAACCATTGCTTGCTTTTATTTTGGTGTTTTTTTTAGGAGAAGTAAAAACCGATTTAAATGAGAAAATCTCAACACTGCTATTACAAAGCTTGTTAGCACCAGGACATTTTTTTTAATATAGCTCCAACTATATTCGCTTTTATTTTTGGGTAAACTATCCCTTTAAAAAGATCTAATTTGTGACGTTCATTACTTTCGATCATATGTTAATAATAAATGTTGCATATCTTTGTACAGCCAAGAGAGAAGTGGCAAAACGCTGAGTGAGTAATAACTCAGAATATGATTTATAAGTCGTTCCCTAAAAGTTGACGTTAATCTAAAAGCAACCATTATTCAATACACGCTGTAAATGAAAATGAAATATTAGCAAAGCGTATTGACTTTTTCAAACAAATCAGTTAAAACACTAGCTAGAAACAAACAACTACGGCTCATAATTAAAGCAAATCCACACGCCCGGCAGGAAGGGATGAAAATAATTGTTTTTCCATGCAATTGGAGATGCCCAGGGGGGTCAGATTAAAAAACGCCTTCAGGCGGCTTCATAAACTACCCTCCCTGATGCCTTTGAGATCTGCCTTTTAAAGTAATGACATCAAAACATGGTCTTTTGCCGGGAGTATCTCTCTTCCTCAAAGGCCCGAGATACTGGGCGCTTCGCGTCTCCTAATTGGAACTGATTAAAATTTTCAATGTTGTTCACTCCATCTTGCACTGTTTGCAGTTCTTTCCCAGCATTCTTCGACCCTTATTGCCCTCTGATGAGCGAACAGTGTGTTTTTACATTCATTACACTTTTACAGTTGAACAGTTGAGAGAGAACTGCTGTTTACTGTATGTTGTGCTCAGATCTTTCTAAGGTCAGACGGCAATGTCTTTGAACTTCAGTTTGTTTGTTACTGAAGGGAAACCAGACAAAAAAAAGATGTTTTGCACTGTTAAAATGATACAACATTACTGTTTTAAAACAGTTTGATATTTTGCAATAAAATACTTCCTTAAAGGAGCAGTTCACTTCCAAAACAAAAATTTACAGATAATGTACTCACCCCCTTGTCATCCAAGATGTTCATGTCTGTCTTTCAAGATTCTTCTTCTACGGCTGGGATCGTTTACGACTGCATTTGGGATCGTTTGAAGCCACATTTAAACTGCATTTTGGAAGTTCGACATCAGGGCACCATATCAGTCCATTATATGGAGAAAAAATTCTGAAATGTTTTCCTCAAAAAACATAATTTCTTTACGATTGAAGAAAGAAAGACATGAACATCTTGGATGACAAGGGTGTGAGTAAATTATTTTTGTAAATCGTTGTTCTGGAACTTCAAGTTTGACTTCTCCTTTAATGACCATTTTAGTGTTGTTTTAGTATCATTGAGATACTAGTTTTTGTTAATATTGCTTTCGTGTTAAATTTAAAGTTTTAGAAACTGTTTTGTGTCGTTTTGTCATTTTTTTTTTTATTAGTTTTACTATATGTCTATATAGTTTTTACTATTATTTTTTATTTCAGTTTTACTTTATTTTAATTAAGTTAAACTAAATTAAAATGAAAAATGCTGCCTTGGAAAGTAGATAATATGTTAACAATTTTATATTCTAGTGTTATTATTTAGGTAGTTTTGTTAATGTTTTGAATTAGATTTTATTTTTACGTTTCCTGCTTTTATGTTCATTTTAAGGTTTTTAGTAATTGAGTCGGTTTGACTTTTTTTTTTTTTTTAGTTTTACTCTGTCTGCGTAGTTTTTATTCCAATTTTAAATTTTACTTTTAGCTATTTTATGACATGTTTTCTGCATTCATATTATTTTAGTTAAAGTTTTAGTAATTGTGTTGTTTTGTTTTACTGTATGTTTATACATTTTTGATTATTTTTTAATTACAGTTTTATTTTTAGTTATCGTAGTACATCAAGTTAAAAAAAAATTAAATAAGAAATGTTGCCTTGGAAACAAAAATATTAAATAAGTTTTACTTCAGCTAAATAATTTATTTTACTTCAGCTAGATTCCAAGGGAATAAGTTTTCAATAAAATACATTAACAAAATTATATTTTAGTATTATTATTTTTGAGATATTAGTTATTATTGATATTTTCAATTAATTTTATTCTGGTATTTTCTGTTTTCATGTTAATTTTAGTTAAAATGTTAGCAATTGTGTTGTTGTTTTGTCATATTTTATTAGTTTTACTGTATGTCTATATAGTTTTTACTATTATTTTGTTATTTCAGTTTTACTTTCAGTTATTTTAATTAACTTAAACTAAATTAAAATTAGAAATGCTGCCTTGGAAAGTAGATAATACATTAACAACAATTTTATATTCTAGTATTATTATTTAGGTTTTGTATTTAGGTATCTAGTTTTGTTAATATTTTGAATTAGATTTTATTTTTACGTTTTCTGCTTTTATGTTCATTTTAAGGTTTTTAGTAATTGTGTCGTTTTGACTTTTTAATTATTATTATTAATTTTACTGTATGTCTGCATAGTTTTTATTACAATTTTAAATTTTAGTTTTACTTATTTTATGACATGTTTTCTGCATTCATATTGTTTTAGTTAAAGTTTTAGTAATTGTGTTGTTTTGTTTTACTGTATGTTTATACATTTTTGATTATTTTTTAATTACAGTTTTATTTTTAGTTACTGTAGTACATCAAGTTGAACTAAATTAAAATGAGAAATGCTTCCTTGGAAACTAAAATAGTTTTTTAATAAAATGTGTTAACAAAATTATTTTAGTAGTTTTATTTTTTGAGGTACTAGTTTTGGTAATGTTTTGAATTTTGAATGTTTTGTTTTCTGCTTTCATGTTAATTTTAGTTAATGTTTTAGTAAGCGTGTTTTGTCATTTTGTCATATTTTATTAGTTTTACTGTATGTCTATGTAGTTTTTAGTATTTTTTTTTTTTTTTTCAGTTTTAGTTTTAGCTATTGTAGTACATCAAGTTAAACTAAATTAAAATGAGAAATGTTGCCTTGGAATCTAGCTGAAGTAAAATAAGTTTTCAATAAAATACATTAACAAAATTATATTTTAGTATTATTATTTTTGAGATATTAGTTATTGTTAATATTTTTAATTTTATTTTGATGTTTTCTGCTTTCATTTTAATTTTAGTTAAAATGTTAGTAATTGTGTTGTCGTTTTGTCATATTTTATTAGTTTTACTGTATGTCTATATAGTTTTTATTATTTTTAATTACAGTTTTAGATTTAGTTATTTTTAGTACATAAACTAAATTAAAATGAGACATTTTGCCCCAAAACTAAAATAGGTTTTTAATAAATTACGTTAACAAAAAATACATTTTAGTATTATTATTTTTTGAGATACTAGTTTTTGTTAATATTTTGAATTAATTTTGTTTTTACATTTTCTGCATTCATATTAGTTTTAGTGAAAGTTTCAGTAATTGTATTGTGGTGTTTTGTCTTTTTTTTTTTTGTTTGTTTGTTTTACTGTATGTTTATATAGTTTTTATTATGTTTTAATTTCAGGTTTAGTTTTAGTTATTTTTGTACATCAAGTTAACTAAATTAAAATGAGAAATGTTTCTTTGGAAACTAGCTGAAATAAAAACACAAAAAATAAAATACATTAACAAAAATTATACTTTAGAATTATCATTTTTGAGAAATTAGTTATTGTTAATATTTTAAATTAACTTTACTTTGATATTTTCTGCTTTCATGTTTGTTTTAGTTAAATTTTTAGTAATTGTGTTGTGTTGTCATTTTTTTTATTATTCATTTTACTGTATGCCTATATAGTTTTTATCATTATTATTATTATTATTATTATAATTATTGTTAATTTCAGTTTTAGTTATTTTAGTAAATCAAATTAAACATTGAAAATGAGAATAGTGCCTTGGATACTAGCTGTAATAAAGTAGGTTTTTAATAAAATATGTTAACAAAAATTCTATGTTAGTATTTTTATAGTTTGAGATACCAGTTTATGTTAATTTTAGTTAAAGTTTTAGTAATTTCGTTGTGTCGTTTTGTCTTTTTTTAATTATTATTGGGTTTTACTGTATGTCTATATATAGTTTTTATTATTTTTTTTATTTCAATTTTAGTTTTAGTTATTTTAGTACATTAAGTTAAACCTAATAAAAATGAGAAATGTTGCCTTGGATACTAGCTGAAATAAAATAGGTTTTTAATAAAATATGTTAACAACGAATTTGAATTAAATTTTATTTTTATGTTTTCATGTTAATTTTAGTTAAAGTTTTAGTAATGGTGTTGTGTGTTTTTGTCATTTTTGTTGTTTTGTTTTACTCTGTCTATATAATTTATTATTATTATTATTATTTCAGATGTAGTTATTTTAGTACAAGAAGTTAAAATAAATTCAAATGAGAAACGCTGCCTTGACAGTAGCTAAAATAAAATATTAAATATGTTTTACATTTGATTTCTGTTAGCATTTATTTTATTTACATTTTTTACAAGTAACTTTTTTTTATTATTATTGTTATTATTATTTAGTTTTACCTATAATAACCCATCGTTTAGACCTTTTCTGAAGCATGGCATGAAAACAAGCTATTTAATAACATTTTTTACACACATCTATAATGTTAATTATCAAAATTAATGTAAGACAAATTGATCCAACAAGTCATTTTCTTTAACTGATGTGAAAATGTAAGTTTCTCCAAATCTATAAGACAGCTTCATTTAGGCTGAATTTTCACATATTATTACGGATTACTATTTTTGTCCTATTTCTGGTCAGTGCGTTTTCGCGTTTTCTGAGATTTTCAGGCTGTAATTGGGAGCATGTTGGCAGCAGGCATGTTGAGTGTCACCGTAATGTGAAGGTTGCAAATGTATTGTGCTAATAGATTTCCTACAATTACATAATGCGATAAACAGAGAGCTTCCTCAGCACTGCCGTATGGGCTAATGGAACCTGCCGGTTCCTCATATCAGATCACACAACTTGCGGGAAAGTGCTGATTGTGCGTTTGTGGGGCTGTAGGGAGATTCACACGCCGGTGCGCTGAAGCCTGTCGCTGTCATGCCCATTAACATCACATCTCTCTGTCCAGGCCTTGTGTATTAGCCAGAGGGACGATAGTTTGTGCCGTTTCCCTGTCGTAATAGTTCAGATTATCATGCATGGTTATGCTTTAGATATCACTGCTGTAAACAGCACATTTTCCATCTTCAGAGAGGGCCAGTTGGAGTTTTGATTAGAAATTAAATAGATTCCTTTAGGCCAAGTGTTGACCAAGACTTCAGGAATAGAAATCATCATAGATTTATGAGGAAAAATGATCAGAAAATACATCAGCGTTGGAGCCGAGCTCTATGCGATGAATTAAAAATGAATTTGGGCTTGAAAGTCCAGATGAAAGAGAAAAAAAAAAAAAAGTGACCCTTTTACTTTCATAATGTACATTTTTGTATCGCATTGTGAATTATTCATTGGGGCATGTTATTACAAAAAATGAGAAAAACATCTTGAACGGTAAATTTAGGCAATGATTTAGCTAGCTTGCATGCAGTCTGAGTCTTTTCTGATATGCCCACTTTTCATCATCAGACGAATTCCTGATGGTTAAAGTCATTGATAATCCATTTTCGCTCTTGAATGGAAAAAAGAATGGAAGCTTAAAATAAAATAAAATAAAATAAAATAAAATAAAATAAAATAAAATAAAATAAAATAAAATAAAATAAAATAAAATAAAATGTATGATATAAACTCAGAATTGCAAGAAAAAGTTTGAATTGTGAAATATAAATTTATAACTGAGAAAAAGGTCTAAAATGTGAGATGTGTGAAATAAGTCTTTTATTTTAGTTTAGTTTAGTTTAGTTTGGTTTATTATTATTATTATTATTATTTATTTTATTGTTTTAATTATTATTATTATTTATTCAGTTTTACTTCAAGTTATTTTAGTGCATCAAGTTAAACTAAATTAAAATGAGAAATGTTGCCTTGGAAACTAGCTGAAATAAAATAGGTTTTTAATAAAATATGTTAACAAAAAAATGTATTTTAGTGTTATTTTTTTTAATATACTAGTTTTTAATCTTTTGAATTCATTATTAGTAGTAGTAGTAGTAGTAGTATTTCCATTTTAGTTATTTTACTACATTGTTAAACTAAATTAAAATGAGAAATGTCTGGAAATAAAATAAAATAAAATAAAATAAAATAAAATAAAATAAAATAAAATAAAATAAAATAAAATAAAATAAAATAAAATAAAATAAAAATGTGGGACAAACTGAGAATTGTGAGGAAAAAAAACTCTGAATTGTGAAATATAAATTTATAACTGAGAAAAAAAGTCTAAAATGTAGAAAATTAAATGTCACATTTAATTTAATTTTTAATTTAATTTAATTTAACTTAATTTAATTTAATTTAATTTAATTTTATTTTATTTTATTTAAGAAAATAAGAAAAGAGTTCCATAGAAAAGGGCTGTTAATGACAGCTCATGTTTTGTTTATTATTATTATTATTATTTATTCATTTTTACTTTTAGTTATTTCAGTACATCAAGTTAAACTAAATTAAAATGAGAAATGCCTTGGTAACTAGCTTAAATTAAATTAAATTAAATTAAATTAAATTAAATTAAATTAAATTAAATTAAATGTGAGACAAACTAAGAAAACTGTAAAAAATACATTTAGAACTGCAAGAAGAAAAACTGTGAAATTAAAAAGACACTTTTATTAGTAAATTAATTAATTCATTCATTCATTCATTCTGTGTCAGAAACAGGTTCCACAGAAAAGAGTTGTGAATGACAATTCATGTTGACTTTAAGTAAATTGTGTTTATGTGTTTATAATCAACTTCATATATTATATTTTAATAAATATACTGTACATACATACAAAAATCCTGTTCTTTTACATTACATATGTTACATATGTAATGTCTCATGTAATGAGATAAATGAGAATTAATGGGAACTTCATTTGATTCAAGAAGTTTCTCTCAGACTGATCAAAGGTGCAATTATTGTTGCACAAACAGTACCCTAGAAAGAAAAAGGCAAAAATGGTTGATTTTGCATTTGTCACTTTTCATTTGCTCTCTATACTGAAATGCACTAATGTATACTGAACAAGTCCAACTGAAGATCATCAGACTGACAAATTCTTATGAAAACAAAAAGACAACTTTCATATTTAATCTACATCCCTCTCTCTGATTTAATACTTTTATGTTATTGGTAAAACATTACTTTGAAAAATGTACTTGACAAAAGAAGTTTACCGATGACCTCTAGTACCAAGTTGGACATTATAATGTTTTTGCAGTATTATGTAAAATAGTCCTTATGGGAAAAATCATTATCACAACCTTTTTGCAACTTAAAAAAAAATGTTTTTTTTTGCAATAGAAAAGCACTCTGCTTTCATACTGTCAATAAAAGTGGGAATAGGTTCAACAAATGAAGGTAAACAGCCATATCGGCGATTTGCGAAAGGTTTTCTATCTCTATCCTGGAATCAGAGTAGTGTTGCATTTCCTCAGTTGAGAGTCAATCCATTAGGATGCTGTAATTTGTTTAAGAATCTAACAAACCGACTAACATGCTGCTGCAACACAATCTTGACAAAGCCGGTATCCGGTACATCTGTTAATCAGAAGTTTGCTTAATGCCATGAAGCGTAACGCAGCATGAAGAGTTGGAACAGATTGAAACGGAGAAGGAGAAACTCTCAGCGCTGATGTATCTGGCAGACAGGGCCGTGATTATTAAGGAACACCTGTTCAGCAAGCCAGGGCAGGTCCTGCAGACTGAACACAGGCTAATGAAGGTCTCCTCTGGTTAATTGTGTAAACTATAAATAGAGGAAGAAGACGGTGGCGAACACGGGCGTGATCCCCCCAGTGTCAGGTCTTGGACCGGTGAGGTCAGATCTCCCCCTCGGATCGGGATCGCATCTGTGACCCGTGCGTGTGTGTGTGTGTGCGCGCATCTTTAAATTGCTGGTCTTTAATTATTGGAGGGGCTGTTAGTATAAGTGGTCTTTTGCGAGCTATGACTGAGACTGAATTGTAAATTGCAATAAATGCCCACAGCTAATACCCAAAAGAAATGTGGGAAATCATTTCTGTTCAACCTAAGTTCTGATTGTAATTGAAGTCAGAATGTGCATATTTTATATGAATAATTTATATAAATCTTAATATTTTAGAATTATATTTACTATAGGTTTATAATTTTTTTTATTAGGTTGCTAAACTGTTTATAAATTGTAATAATAATAATAATAATAATAAAGTAACAATTTATTAAAAATTAGGGTTTGAAAACTTCTTGTTCCTAGTGGAATTTCAACCTAAATTCTGATAAGAGTTTAATTTAAATATTTAAATTAGTACTTAGTAATAATTTTATAATAATATTTTATATTAGGTTGGCAAATTTAGCAACAACTTTTTCCAACTATATAATTTAGTGTAGTAGTAGTAGTAATAATAATAATCATAATAAGAAATATACAAAAACAACAACAAATAAATAAATAATGAATAAATAAATAAACAACAGCAGCAACAATCAATCAATTAAAACAACAACAACAACAACAATAATAATAATAATAATATGACTAAACTTATTAATTTATTGAAAATTAGGGTTAGCAAACTTCTTGTTCCTAGTGGAATTTCAACAATTATATTTAATATATAATTATATTTACTAATTTTATAATTAATGTTTTATATTACCTTGCTAAATTGTTAGCAAGAAGTTTTTTCCAACTTTGTCACTTGGTGTAATAATAATAATAATAATAATAATAATAATAATAATAATAAACTTAACCATTTATTGAAAATTAGGGTTTGGAAACTTCTTGTTCCTACTGGAATTTCAACCTAAATTCTTATGAGTAATTGAAATATTTAACAATAATAATTAGTAATTCTTGTATAATAAGATTTTAGAATTATATTTAATTATATTTACTGATTTTATGATTAATATTTTATATTAGGTTCGTAAATTGTTTAGCAACAACTTTTTTCAACTATATCGCTTAGTGTAATAATAATAATTATTATTATTATTTTTATTATTATTATTATTATTATCATCATCATAATTGTAGACAAGCAAGCAAGCAAACAAATAAATAAAAAATAAATAAACAACAATGACGATGATGATGATAATAATAATAATAATAATAATAATAATATGATTAAATTTATCAATTTATTCAAAATTAAGGTTTGTATTTGTATTTACAATTTGTAAATATACTAATTTTATAATTAATGTTTTATATTACCTTGCTAAATTGTTTAGCAAAAACTTTTTCCAACTATGTCACTTGGTGGAGTAGTAATAATAATAATAATCTTAATCATTTATTGAAAATTAGTGTTTGAAACATTCTTGTTCCTACTGGAATTTCAACCTAAATTCTAATTAGAAAGTTTAACTGAAATATTTAACATTAATAGTCAGTAATAATTTTACAATAATATTTTATAATTATATTTAATATATTTACTAATTTTATAATTAATATTTTATATTAGGTTGCTAAATTGTTAAGGACCAACTTTTTTAACAGTATCACTTGGTGGAATTATATAATAATAATAATAATAATAATAATAATAATAATAATAATCCTCATCACCATCACCATCATAATCATAATCATAATAATATGATTAAAAGTGACAATTTATTGAACAGTAGGGTTTAGAAACGCTTTGTTCCTAGTGGAATTTCAACCTAAATTCTGATTTTAATTGAAATATTTAACATTAATAATTTGTAATATAATAATTTATAATATTTTTTTATTTATATTTAATATATAATTATATTTACAAATTTTATAAATAATATTTTATATTAGGTTGCTAAATTGTTTAGGAACAACCTTTTTAACAATATCACTTGGTGGAATAATAATAATAATAATAATAATAATACATAATCATCATCACCATCACCATCATAATCATAATCATAATAATAATATGATTAAAAGTGACAATTTATTGAACAGTAGGGTTTGGAAACGTCTTGTTCCTAGTGGAATTTCAACCTAAATTCTGATTTTAATTGAAATATTTAACATTAATAATTTGTGATATAATAATTTATAATATTATTTTTATTTATATTTAATATATAATTATATTTACTAATTTTAGAAATAATATTTTATATTAGGTTGCTAAATTGTTTAGGAACAACCTTTTTTTACCAATATCACTTGGTGGTGGAATAATAATAATAATAATAATAATAATAATAATAATAATAATAATAATAATGATGATGATGTAATTTCAACCTAAATTCTGATTAGAGTTTAAATAAAATATTTTACATTAATAATTAGTAACAATCTTATAATAATATTTTATAATTTAATGTTGCATTTTTAGCTACTATTTTTCTGCGCTGTAAAAATGATTTATTGAAAGATAATTGAAGAACATTTTCCAAAAAAAAAAAAGAAAGAAAGAAACTTTTTTTTTCTACTTCAAAATGTTAAGTTTAATTTAATGTGTTAACTGCTGTTTTCTTTGTAGTTTGTGAAATTTACTAGCAGTTTATGAGTTACTTTTTTGTGACTTGGTAATGATTATTATTATTGTTGTTGTTGTTGTTGTTATTATTATTATTATTATTATTATTATTATTATTATTATGTATGCATGTATGTAACTATTTGAACATTAGCATTTTTAATCACGTTGCCACTTTTTTTATAAAAACAATAAGTCGTCCACCTTTTACACATAAAATCACTGTGTAATGTATGGCCTTATTTATTCATTTATTTATTGCATTAAAAACACTACAATGTGTTTACAACAAGAACCCATTGTAAATGTATAAGTAACCTTTAAAAACAAGGACATCTAAAATAGTTTGCTCTTGTAAGCTGTAGCACAAAACAAACAAATAAATCAGTGAGGAAAAAGTAAATGAGAAATGAATGCAACCGTAAATGAATAAATATTTGAACTGTCTCGGCAGTCTCCAGGAGACCTTTCAGGCAATAATTGAATAGTCGGCGGAAAAACGACGCTTTCCACCTTGAAAAGAAATCACACCACAGCCCTCAAAGATTGAAAATTTTCCCTCTCCAAAATGACACTGCCTATCTTTATGATGAGGCCTCACTTCCTCACGGAAAAAAAAATATTGACTTCAGATAGCATATACGGTCCTTTTTTTCACGTTCCCTCGCTTTTTATCTGCACGGGGACAGAGGCTTTGGCCTTTGCGGACCGCGGTGGGTTTGCGAGTTTGTGGTTAAAACACACTAAAGTGGCAGAGGTTTCAATCGATAGGACTCACTCCAAACCTCATGCAATCAGTGACCTGGACAAAATACTGCTGACCTCTGAGAGTCCAAAACAAAAATAGAAGAAAAACAATAACAGTTGGCGGAGAAAGCACTGAGCGACTGAGGACGCTATTCTTGGAAGCGCGATTATGCGGCGGTCCTGTTATCTGCGTCCGGTAAAGGTTGTCTTATAAGTTAATTTGTTAAAATTCCTAATTACCTTGTCTGCAACGAAATAATTAAGAATTCACAATGCATCAATTAAACGAAACAAGTAGAGTTGACAAACAGGAGATTATGTGTCAAGATTCTGCGGCCGCGAGCAATTGCCCTATGTCACGTCCAATTATATCTGTTATTGTTTACTGAGTCTGTGCCAATTACGGCTCGGGATAACTCTGTCTGTGCTCGGCCGAGTATTTTTCCCTATTCTGATATCCTTTCAGACGCAGCGAGCTTGACTCATTATTTGTTTATTTCTTGAAAGTGAATAAATAAGCAAACTGTTGGCTGCTATTGCGAGCACAAAAACACAGCAAAGCGGAATGCGTTGACATTACACGGAAAGTTGTTAAAGGCGGGTATCTGCGGAGATACGGTAAAACGCTCTCGCCCCCCTTCAGAGGGAATTATTTATGTCAGGCTACACGCGAGAACGCTCCCTGCTAAGTGAGCCCCAAAACTTCCCCTTCTCATCTTAAAATTCAGACCAGCAGCTCTTGACAAACCAAGTATTCCTCTGTTGTTATTTTGATTTCCGAGGAGCTTTTATGGAAGCATAAACAGTGTATCCTTTAAAGCTACCGAACCATAAACGTTTTATGGTGCCTCGACAAGTCGTATTAAACTCTTGCTCACTGATGCCTGATTAATTAGAGACAAATAAAGTGAAGCTGCTTAAGTTACTCGTCAAGTTCAACCGTTCCTAGTAATGTAAATAGGTGCAACTTACAATCTAATGTGACTTACAGTCATGTTATTTTAGTTCGCCTATCACTCAAGTATTTAGTTTATTCATGTAAGTGTACATTTATAGAAAGGAGTGTCTTGATATTGGTATTGAGAATGAAAAGTAGTGTTTGGTTCACTCTTAAAGGGGTAGTTCACCCAAAAATGAAAATTGTGACATTAATTACTCACCCTCATGTCGTTCCAAACCCACAACACCTTCATCTTCAGAATATAAATTACGATATTTTTGATGAAATCTGAGAGCTTTCTGACCAATGCAACTGACAGGTTCAAGACCCAAAAAGGTAGTAAGGACATCAATAAAATAGTCCATGTGACATCAGTGGTTCAACCTTAATGTTATGAAGCTACCAGAATACTTTTTGTGTGCAAAGAAAATGCTGGCTCCTGCGTAGTGGTACTCTCGTCAACATGTGGCGGAGAGTGACACGGAAGAGAAGAAATTGTTGAAGGTATTCTCGTAGCTTCATAAAATTAAGGTTGAACCACTAATGTCACATGGACTATTTTAACAATGTCCTTACTACCTTTCTGGGCCTTGAATGTGTCAGTTGGGTTGCTGTCTATTCACTGTAAAAAAAAACAAGTTGTTAAGTCAACTTAAAATAATTACCCCACTGCCTTAAAATCGAGAACTATTCCTTTAAGTTTGTAAAGCAGGGTTTGGCTTGGTTACTACCTGGATGGGAGACTGTTCACACCTTGGGGTTTGTTAAAAGAATATTCTGGGTTCAAATAAGTTAAACACATTTGACAACCTTTGTGGAATAATGCTGATTTCTACAAAAAGTTACAGTATTTTCACTCGTCTCTTTGATTTCCTTTAATAAAAGCTACAAACAAGGTCACAGCAAAGGATTTACAAAGGAAGTGAATGGGGCCAATTTTTGGAGGACAGAAATATGAAGTTTATAAATTTATAAAAAGTGATTACTTTAAGTCTGCTGTTGAAAATCTTTTAAAATGTTTTTGCAGTTTATTTAGAGTTTATTGAGGTATGTGGTGACAAAGTATCAATATTGGATATAACTTTACACAGAAAATGTTTTAAGACTATATTTTTTATATTAAATTAAAGGTGTTTATTTATTAGCTTATGAGGAAATATATATATATATATATATATATATATATATATATATATTATATATATATATATATATATATATATATATATATCTGTGATAATGTGAATAATTTTAACAAAATAAGAGAGAACATACAAAATGAATGCATGTAATTTTTTACTTAGTACTATCCTGAGTAAGATATTTTACATAACAGATGTTTACATATAGTCCACAAGACAAAAAAATAGCTGAAATTATTCAAATAACCCTGCAAAAGTTTGGGAACCCTTGGTTCTTAATACTGTGTGTGGTTACCTGGATGATCTACGACTGATCATCTATGATCATGAGTCCCTTGTTTGTTCTGAACAGTTAAATTGAGCACTGTTCTTCAGAAAAATCCTTTAGGTTCTGCATATTATTCAGTTTTCCAGCATCTTTTGCATATTTGAACCCGTTCCAGCAGTGAATGTATGATTTTGAGATCCATCTTTTTACACTGCGGACTCAAACACAACTATTAAAAAAGGTTCAAATACTCACTAACAGGCCAGAAGGAAACACAATGCATTAAGAGCCGGGGGGTGAAAACTTTTGAACAGGATGAAGATGTCCAAATTTTTCTTATTTTGTTGAATTTTTATTTTTTTTTTATTTTGTTGAATTGAATTTCTTATTTAATGATATAAACGTGAATCCAAGTTAATTTTCTTTTTAGAGATAAAAACATACTTATTTATCTGTATATTTTTTATTATTATCTTTGTGTGTTGTTTATGTTTTAGTGGTGGGTATTATTTATGTTTTATTAATTTTGTAACTATAATATTCTATTAGTAATTATTAAATAAATGAAAAGAAAGGAAATTTTTCTGAAATATTTATATGTTTATTATATACATTTAAAAATGAATAGATTGGAAAGATAAAGTATTAAGATTCATATCGTTACAAAGCAACTTTACACCAAATTAACGTTTTTACAATATATGTAGTAGTAGCTTGATGTACATATGGCAGAGATGTATGGTAAAGATCAATTAATGACGTAATCAAAGCAGACAAAGAACACTATAAATTAGTAGCAGAATTCGGTAGTGCTGTATGTTGTTTCAGGGTTGGTATCATCTGTAGTCCTCTGAGGGGTTGGCATCATCTCTACTTAAGTGTTCTGGATCCAGACTGAAGCTTGTGATTTCCTTTTTACCATGGGATGTCAATCCCATGGCAGAAACAGAGAAGAAATAGGAACATAATTAGCGTAGCTGCTGTTCAAAGTAAGAAAGCAAATATTTATTAAATCAGAGCTAAAAGATTAACAATGAACATTTGATCAGATATAACTGCAGGAAAAGTTTATGAGATGCAATTATTTGAATGCTTGGCTAAAAAAATTTGTCTTTAATCTAGATTTAAACAGAGAGAGTGTGTCTGAACCCCGAATGTTATTGTTACAAGGAATGAATGACGAGAGGCGAGCGGATCCATGTGCGAGCTTTTATTAATTGGACGTGACAAAGACATGGTCGTACAGGCAGAGTCCAACAGGAGCAAACGGGAATAATACAGGCAAAACGTAGAGAATAATCCAATCAACAAGAGCGATAATCCACAAGGCAGGCGGCTAGACAGACGAAAACGAGAAAACCAGGCGGGAGATCAAAACTAGGAACTAGGAAACCAGAGAAACGCTAAACAAAGGGTAAACACTAACAATTCAACAATACAACAATCCGTGACATCAACTGGGGAAGTCCGGGCTTTATAGTAAGCCTGATTGGTCACGGGGGCTGACGCAATCAGTGCGGTGGAGGATGGGAGATGCAGTCCGAAGTGCAACGTAACAGTCAGAGTGAAGTGGAAAGATGAGAGTGACATCTGGTGGTGAGCAGTCCGTAGGGCACCGACCAGATTCGTGACAGTTATCAGGAAGGCTGTTCCAGAGTTTGGGAGCCAAATGTGAAAAAGCTCTACCTCCTTTAGTGGACTTTGCAATCCTAGGTACTATCAACAGTCCAGAGTTTTGTGACCTTAGGGAGCGTGATGCATAGGTAATAGGTACCTAATAGGTAGCCAGTGCAGAGACTTTAAAATTGGGGTAATATGATCATATTTTCTTGACCTGGTAAGGACTCTAGCAGCTGCATTTTGGACTATCTGTAGCTTGTTTATTGAAGATGCAGGACAACCACCTAGTAGTGCATTACAATAGTCCAGTCTAGAGGTCATGAATGCATGAACTAGCTTTTCTGCATCAGAAACAGGTAACATGTTTCGCAGCTTGGCAATGTTTCTAAGATGGAAGAATGCTGTTTTTGTAACATGAGAAATATGATTTTCAAAAGACAAGTTGCTGTCTAATATAACACCCAGACTTTTGACTGTAGTGGAAGTAACAGTACATCCGTCTAGTTGTAAATTGTAAGTCAAAAGATTCTGTGTACTGTTTTTTGGTACAATAAGTAATATCTCTGCCTTATCTGAATTTAATAGCAGAAAATTATTGGTCATCCAATCTTTTACATTTTTAACACACTCTGTTAACTTCGATAATTTAGACGTTTAATCTGGTCTTGTTGAGATATATAGTTGAGTGTCATCAGCATAACAATGGAAACTAATCCTGTGTTTTCTAATAATATTACCAAGGGGCAGCATGTATATTGAAAATAGTAGAGGACCTAGGACAGATCCTTGTGGCACTCCATACTTTACTGGCGATAACTGAGATGACTCCCCATTTAAATAAACAAAGTGGTAGCGATCGGACAGGTAGGATCTAAACCATCTTAAAGCCTTCCCTTGGATACCTGCATAATTTTGTAGTTGATCTATTATTATGCCATGATCTATAGTGTCGAATGCAGCACTAAGATCACGTAAAACTAGCAATGAGATGCAGCCTTGGTCTGATGCAAGAAGCAAGTCATTGGCGATTTTAACAAGTGCAGTTTCTGTGCTGTGATGTGGCCTGAAACCTGAAATTCTTCACAGATATCATTTTTTGCAGGAATGAGCACAGCTGAGCAGATACAACTTTCTCTAAAATTTTAGACATAAATGGAAGATTAGAAATGGGTCTGTAATTCGCCAGTTCACTAGGGTCTAGTTGTGGTTTCTTAATAAGAGGCTTAATAACTGCCAACTTGAATGGTTCAGGGACGTGACCTAAAGATAACAATGAGGTGATAATATTGAGAAGCGGTTCTTCTGCCACAAGTAACAATTCTTTTAGTAATTTAGTGGGTACGGGATCTAATAGACATGTTGTTGGTTTAGACACAGTGAGTTTATTTAACTCTTCCTGTCCTATATTTTCTTTGGGTGTGACGAAAGAAGTTGACATATTAGACGCAGTAGAATCTACATTGGTTATTGTATTTCTGATGTTATCTATTTTATCAGTGAAGAAATTCATAAAGTCATTATTATTAAACTGTAAAGTAATATTTAGATCGGGTGGCATCTGGTTATTTGTTAATCTAGCCACTGTGCTAAATAAAAACCTTGGATTGTTTTGGTTATTTTATATGAGTTTGCGGATATGCTCGGCCCTAGCAGCTTTTAAAGCCTGTCTATATCTGGACATATCGTTTTTCCATGCAATTCTAAAAACTTCCAAGTTAGAAAAAAGTAAAAGTTAAGTAAAAGTTAAAATGTTAAAGGAGAAGTCCACTTCCAGAACAACAATTTACAAATAATGTACGGTCCTTGTCGTCCATGATGTTCATGTCTTTCTTTCTTAAATCATAAAGAAATTGTTTTTTGAGGAAAATATTTCAGCATTTTTCTCCATATAATGGACTGATATGGTGCCCCGATTTTGAACTTCCAAAATGCAGTTTAAATGGAGCTTCAAACAATCACAAATGCGGTAATAAACAATCCCAGCCGAGGAAGAAGAGTCTTATCTAGTGTTACGATCGGTCATTTTAATAAAAATAATACAATTTATATACTTTTTAATGCCAAACGCTCGTCTTGTCTTACTCTGCCTGGACTGTTTTTGTTCTGGGTCATGACAGTTAGGGTATGTCGAAAAACTCCCATCTCATGTTCTCCCTCAACTTCAAAATCGTCCTATATCGCTGTTTTACCTTTTTTGTTAAGGGTGTTTGATCTTCTTTGCATGTTCACTTTGCAAAGACTGGGTCGGTACTTCTGCAGCGAGGGATGATTTTGAAATGATTTTTGAAGTTGAGGGAGAAAATACAGTCAGTTTTTTCAACATACCCTAACTGTCTTGAGCCAGAATACACAGAGTTAAGGGACTGCAAGGCAAGACGAACGTTTGAGAATAAAAGTATTTAAATTGTTTTTTTTTTTTTAATGTAAATAACCGATCGTTTCACTAGATAAGACCCTTCTTCCTCGGCTGGGATAATTTACAACTGCATTTAAACTGCCTTTTGGAAGTGCAAAATCGGGGCACAATATCTGTCCATCATATGGGGAAAAATGCTGAAATGTTTTCCTCAAAACAAAAATTTCTTTATGACTGAAGAAAGAAAGACATGAACATCACGGATGACAAGGGGTGAGTAAATTATTTGTAAATTGTTGTTCTGGAAGTGGACTTCTCCTTTAACATGAATAAAGTTTACGTCCTGTGACTATAATGAAACGGTGAGTTTTTTAAAGGGATAGTTCACCCAAAAATGAAAATTCTGTCATTAATTACTCACCGTCATGTTGCTCCAAACAGGCAAGACCTTTGTTCTTTTTCGAAAGACAAATTAAGATATTTTTGATGAAATCTGAGAGCTTTCTCACCCTTTTTAACAAAATCCAAAAACTATTTGACCAATTTCTTATGTTCCGTGTCAGTCCGTGTAACAGAAGAGAAGTAGTTATTGAATAAAGTCATTATTTTTGTTTTCTTTGCACTCAAAAAGTATTCTTGTAGCTTCAAAACTTTACGGTTGAACCTCTGTCACATGTACTATTTTAACGATGTCCTTACTACCTTTCTGGGCATTGAACGTGTCAGTTGCATTGCTGTCTATGCAGGGTCAGAAAGCTCTCAGATTTCATCAAAAATATCTCAAAGTGTGTTCCAAATATGAACGAAGGTGTTACGGGATTGGAACGACATGAGGGTGAGTAATTAATTAAGAGAATTTTTATTTTTGGGTGAACTATCCCTTTAACATTTTTAACGTTATTTCAACATATTTTAAGTGTCAATTCCATTGTAAGTAATTCACTATATCCCTGAATTGTTTTTTTTAAAGAGGCACAATTGTAAATTATTTCTGGGTTGTAATCAACATTATGCATATTGAACTTAACTTGACTTACTGAAAGTCTTGTTGTGACCCTGTCACCAATATTTCCCAATGCCGTTTATCAATCATGGCCTCCTAATCATCATCTTTTGGCTCCATCTGTCTTTTCCACTCTCTGTTGAACCATGAATCCAAGCAGCAAGGCTTCCTCTGAAACTACGTTGTAGAAAAGTATTACATGTTGTTCGGAACGGTAGTGCAAACTTACAACACCTTAGAGATTGTTAGCAAGGTCAGCGACAAATCTGCCATTAGATTAGCAGCAAAAACCAGACCAAGCGTGGCAAGAAATTTCAGACATCATACTGAACGAACCGTAAAAATGGATACCATGGAAACTTGAAGTGATATTTCGTACATGGCCGTGAAATACTCTCTCTTGGGCAACCGGGAACAAGCAACCTTGTGTTTACTTCCTGAAGCATAAGACATTTGTGTTTCCTAGCGCTAGCGGTGAGAAATATCATAGCTAGACAACTTGATTTATGGTTTTCTTCATGCTCTGGCTAAATAGTGTAGTAGAAAACAAGGTTTTGCAATATGATAAACATGCAATCCTATTAGTTTTAACATCACCGCTTATGTGTGGTAGCAGTTAAATTTGATACCTTGTGTCGTCCCATGTTCTCCGGATCCCACAAGAGCCGCTGAGGTGCTACGTTGACTTTTTTGAAAGTCAGAAGATGTTGGAGCTTCCAGAGGACACATTTGAAAGGGATATTGCGATACTGTCCACAGAATGAACAAGATGGACATCACAAATGCTGAAGAGTTGGTCGAAGCTTTTAATCCAGTGTCTGAACAGACTAAACCCACATTGGCTGTCACCACTTCATTTCCTGTCCGGTTCCTTCATGACATTCTGGCGACTCATCAGCGGTGAAAGCCATCAAAAGGACCATCAATCAGGATTTACGGAAGCAGTATGACATTGGCTTGGAAAAGAACAGTCTGTACACAGCCGCTGGGTTTGGAAACTTCTTGTTCCTATAGTGGAAATACAGGAGATGAATTCTGTAAGCACACTCATATTTTAGTACAAGTGATTATTAGAAGATTAAATAAGTAAATAAATAAATAAATAAAGCTAATTATCATAAAAAAAGTGGGAAATCCTTCTTACTGGCATTTTAATCTAAATTCATATTGGAAATATTGGAACTATAATGCATATTTTTTATTAATAATTCATATTATTTTTTAATTATATTATTTTATAATTATATTTATTATAACATTTTATATTAGGTTGCTACATTGTTTATTTTTCCATCCAAATCACTTGGTGGAATATTCTTTTTTAATATTATTAATTTTAATGTTTAAATGTATTGATGATTAGGGTTTGAAAACTTTATGTTCCTACTTTTCCAGTGGAAATACAAAATGAATTCTGTAAGTGCACTCATAGTTTCAGTACATGGTTTTTAGAAGGTAAATAAATAAATAAATAACATTAAATAATGTTATATTAATAATAAGTCATTAAAAGCATAATAATAGTAAAAAATAATAATAAGAAGAAATGCTAATAACCAAAAGAAATGAGGGAAGCCATTCTTACTGGAATTATTTTAGCCTAAATTCAGATTGGAATTATTAGAATTATAATGTATATTTTATATTAATAATTCTTTTTTGTTGTTATATTATTGTAAACTTATATTTATTATAACATTTTATATTAGGTTGTTATATTGTTTATTTTTCCATCCAAATCACTTGGTGGAATATTCTTTTTTAATATTATTCATTTCAAATTTAAATTGCGTTTTCAGTTAAAATACAAGAGATGTATTCTATAAGCACACTCATATTTTAATTGCAAATGATTATTGGAAGGTCATATGGAAATAAACATGAATATAAAATATTAAATATATATAAAAAAAAGCTAATACGCAAAGCAATGTGGGTTCATTCTTATCAAAGTTTTAACCTTAAAATTATAATGCATATTTTTTATTAGTCATTTTTGCTATATTTATTAGTATTTTTTAACTAATTTTATAATTAATATTTTTATAATTAATATTAGTTAGCTACTATTTTTCTTCACTGTAAAAATGATTTATTGATCTTTTAACATCTTTTATTCTTTTTTTTTTGTACTTCAAAATTTCATGTTTAATTGAATGTTACCTGCTGTTTTGTTTGTAATTGTTTGTGAAATTTACTAGCAGTTTTTGAGTTAATTTTTTGTGACTTCGTAATAACAACAACAATAATAATAATAAATATTATTATTATTATTATTATTATTACTTGTTTATTTATTTAACTTGTAACTATTTGAACATTAGCATTTTTAATCATATTGCCACCTTTTTATAAAAACAATAAGCCACTTGAGGCTGTGCATTGTTAATCTTTTCAATATGAATAATTGTATTCATTGCACAGTAGGGTTTAAAAACTTCTTGTTTCTAAATACAAGTGATGAATTCTGTAAGTGTACTCGTATTTTCGTTACTAAAAGTGCAATTCAACTAAAATGTTAGATTAAATACCTACTCAAATAACTAAAATACTAAGTTGTTGACGATTTATTCCTTTTCAAAAGCTATTACAAAAACATAAATGTGTTTTGATTACCTCTGAAATTAATTCATCACTTATTAAAATACGGTTTTCATTTATCAGAGGCTGTTCAGGGAGGTAGTGAAATGTAAAGAGAATATTGGGATTTGTTATTAAATGTATTTACCTTCACTCCCAAGAACTTAGATGAAATGTATCTGAGATGGCTGTCACCTAAGCATATTTTAAGAGTTCCTGTTTGTCTCATGTCTTTAACTGCAGTCTCCTGAGAGAAAGGTGAATGAATAATTGCAACATGACAGTACTCGGTTGGAATACTTGATGTATCACTAAACATAATTAATATCGTATCGCCAGGTACCTGCCACTTCTCACTCCTACTGAGCTGTGGAGATTATTGAAGGGCAAATGCGCATGTGTATGTGCGCGCTCACAAGATGAAGTTAAAGGCTTGACTAATAATGCTCTAATCTGTACCCATTTCCACACCGAATTTGCAGAGCAGGGTGTCCTTAGGGGAGTTCGAGCTCTGTGAGCCAGAAATGGCGTCCCACTGCGCTGAATGAAAGGTAGGACTAATAAGAAAAGTACAGGCAGTGCTTCTCGCAGTCTTTGGTTATCCAACAGCGTATCTCTTACCTTAACCACACCTTCTTGACCTTCCTCCGAATAGAATAAGTACATAAAATAAGTGCTGTTTCATGAGACGACTTCAAAATGAAACGGTGCCAAATCCATTTATCGGCTTACATTCTAAAAAGGGTATTTGCAGTTTGGAGTTACCTTGTATTTTCTGTGATAAAATGTTGTCTCTGTGTAGGCGAAGCAGAATTAACCATTACACCCCCGAGGAACACACGTTCGAATCCGTATTTTGAACGAATCAGTTGGTAAAATGTTCCATGACTCGCTCATAAAGACAGCCGTTTGTTTTGTTTCTGAACGAATTAGAGTTTCGAACGAATCAGTTAAGTGAATGGTTAAAGAGTCGCTCTATTTTGATTATTTTTCGTAGTGGTAAACGAACCATTTGAGTGAATGGTTAATTGATTTGCTCACTTGTGAGGTGTTTTGAACGAATTATTTGAGTGTTTCATTAAATGAGTCGCTTATTTTTCATATGTTTTGTAATTAATACATTTTTCTGCCTAATGAATCAGTCTTAACCAAACGGATGAATGAATGCTTAAATAGTTTGTTCACTTCGATTTGTTTTTTCTTACTTAGTCCATGTTTTGAACAAATCATGTACATAAATGGTTTGCTCACATTTGATTTCCCTGCAGAAAAACAAACAAACAAACAAACAAACAAACAAAAAACAGCTAAACCAGCCTAGGCTGGTTGGCTTGGTTGTTGCTGGGATGCTGGTTTATGCTGGTCCTTAGCTGGTTTATGCTGGGCCTTTGCTGGTTTATGCTGGTCCTTTGCTAGTTTATGCTGGCTCTTTGCTGGTCCTTTGCTATTTAAGATGGTCCTGGATCAGCACATGACCAGCATAAACCAGCAAAGGGATAGCATAAACCAGCTAAAACCAGCATCCCAGCATCAAAACCTACCTAACCAGCATATGCTGTTTTTTTCAACAGGTTTAGCTGGTTTAAGCTGGAAGTAGCTGGTTTTAGCTGCTCTCCCAGCCTGGCTAGGATGGTCAGGCTGGTTTTAGCTGGTTGTTCCAGCTGGTCTCCCAGCCTGACCAGCTAAGACCACGCTGGAAGTGGCCAAAACCCCTCTAAAACCAGCCTGCTGACCAGCTATGACCTGCTAAGACCAGAGTGGATGACCAGCTAAAACCAGCCAACCAGCTTAGGCTGGTTTTAGCTGTTTTTTTTGTTTGTTTTTTTTTCTTCAGCAGGGTTGTTCCTTAATGAATCGTGTTTCTGAATGACTCGGTTGAGTGAATGGTTAAATGAATTGCTCACTTTTGTTTTGTTTCTGCTTATTGAATTGAGTCTTAATGAATCTAAAAAATGAATGCTGAAATATTTAGCTCACTTTGATTTGTTTCTTAATGTATCAGTGTTTTGAACAAATTATTTGAGTAAATAGTTAAATGACTCAGTCAAATCACTCACTTTTGATTTGGTTCTAAATGAATCGATGTTTCTGAATAACTCAGTTGAGTGAATGGTTAAATGACTTGCTGACTTTTAAATTGTTTCTTAGTGAATCAGTGCTCCCAAATGAATCAAATCTGTTAGTAAATGATTTGATGACTCGCTCAAAAAGACAGCAGCTTGTGTTGTTTCTGAACGAATTGGTGTTTTGAATGAATCAGTTAGGGGAATCAGTTAAAGAATCACTCTATTTTGATTATTTTTCTTAGTGCACCAGTGTTCTAAATGAATGATTTGAGTGAATGGTTAAATGATTTGCTCACTTTTGAGGTGCTTTGAACAAATCATATTGAGGGAATGATTAAATGAGTTGCTCACTTTTGATTTGTCTTTTAATGAATCAATGTTTATGCTTAACGAATCTGTCTTTCTAAATGAATTGGATGAATAAATGCTTTAATAGTTTGCTCACTTTGATTTGTTTCTTATTGAATCAGTGTCTCTAAACCACTCAGTTAAATAAATGCTTACTAATAATTTGTTTCTTAATGAATGAAAGTTTCTGAATGAATCAGTTAAGTGAGTGGTTAAAGGATTTATTTTTGATTGTTTCTTAATGAATCAGTGTTTTTGAAGGAATCGAATGGTAAAATGATTTGCTCACTTTTGATTTGTTTCTTAATGAATCAGTGTTTTGAATGACTCAGTTGAGCGAATGCTTAACAGATTCTCTCACTTTTGGTTTGTTTCTTAATGAATGAAAGTTTCTGAATGAATCAGTCAAGTGAATGGTTAAAAGATTTATTTTTTATTATTTCTTAATGAATCAGTGTTTTGAATGACTTCGTTGAGCGAATGCTTAAATGACTTGCCTATTTTTATTTGTTTCTTAATGAATCAGTGTTTTGAATGACTCAGTTGAGCGAATGCTTAAATGACTCGCTCACGTTTAATTTGTTTCTTAATGAATCAATGTTTCTGAATAATTCAGTTAAGTGAATGGTTAAAGGATTTACTCAATTTTGATTGTTTCTGAAGGAATCGAATGAAGAGTTAGATGATTTACTCACATTTGATTTGTTTCAGTGATTTGGATGATTCAGTTGAGTGAATGCTTAAATGATTTTCTTTTGGTTTGTTTCTTGATGAATCAGTGTTTCTGAAGGAATCAAATGAATGAATGCTTAAATGATTTGCTCACTTGTGATTTGTTTCTTAATGAATCAGTTTTGAATGACTCGGCTGAATGATGCTTAAATGACAGTATGTTCTATACAGTATGAATGTGTGAAGTATAAATGTAATCTGGACATGCATGGATACTTCTTGCCACCTTTTTATGAATACTGTGAATTCGGACACACTCTTTTCACATACTGCTTTTTGCCTGCTATATTTATAGAACCTCACTGTCCATTTTTGCTTGTGGTACACTCCAAAGAGATAAAGTCATGAAAGCTGTACAGTATATTGGCAGAAAAGCTTTTGACGCAGCAAAAATGATGGTGCCTCCATGTTAAGTTGCTATGGGAGAAGAAATCAGTGCTCTTGACAGGATCTCTTTTTCTCCTCACGAGTGCCTAACAAGGCCTCAGCCGTTATTCCCAGCAGGAAGACGTCACATAAAGAGCGGTGGGGATCAATAGAGCTGAGTGTTTAATATTCTCCACATAAATTATAGCAGAGCCGTGGGACTGCAGATGCTCTTGTCTGAGTGTGGAGTGAGAGAAGGGACGATGAAATCAATTAGAATTCAAGAATGGCCTCGTCCGAGCTACTTTTTTGTAGAATCAGTGATAAGATTTAATGTCAAGTTGTATCCTGCTGATGGGAAAGTGTGAAGGAAATGACTGATAACATAGAGTGATTTCATACCTTGAAACTTTTAGTAAGCGGAGTGTGAATTTAATGGGTTATGACTCCCATGATTACAGCGTAAACACCCCATTTAAAATTTTGTAGAATGCCATAACTGTGTGACAATTCTGTATGTACTGCAAAACATCATGGGCATTTTTGAACCTATGCTGAATTTTGCTGTTAATTTTGTTTTCTCATTGGATGGTAATAAAATCTAGTGTTAATTTTCAGTTAAATAACTATATTTATTTGCTATTATGTTCATAAAGTCAAATGGTTGTAAAAATGCCTATGCTTAAATAATTTAAAACTGACATTAACATTTATATACAAACAATATCTATACAATATCTAAGCAATATGATCTATGATTTTTCCCCTCATTTTTGTTAGTTCATTTTAAATGGCTCCAGTGCTATTTTTATTTATTTATTTATTTATTTATTTTAATATAATCATTTCATCACTACTGGCTTTATTCTTTTAATGTTTTCAATACCATTTAAGGGTTAATTTAAGTTCAGTTAAGTTAATGTAAATTCAGTTAAGTTCAGTTAAGTTAATGTCAGTTAAGTTTAGTCAAGTTAATGTTGGTTCAGTTTAGTTCAGTTCTGTTAAATTATGTTGAGGTCAGTTCAGTTAAATTCAGTTCAGTTCATGTCAGTTAAGTTTAGTCAAGTCAATGTTGGTTCAGTTTAGTTCAGTTCTGTTAAATTATGTTGAGTTCAGTTAAGTTCATTTAATGTCAGTTAAGTTCAGTTAAGTTAATGTTAAGTTCAGTTAATGTCAGTTAAGTTCAGTTAAGCTTAATGTCAGTTAGGTTCAGTTCAGTTAATGTCAGTTAAGTTCCAAATTCAGTTAAGTTGTTAAGTTAAGTTTAGTTCAGTTCAAAGTTGATGTCAGTTCAGTTAAGGTAATGTCAGTTCAGTCTAGCTAAATTCAGGTAATTTCAGTTAAGTTCAGTTAAGTTAATGTTAAGTTCAGTTAATGTCAGTTAAGTTCAGTTAAGTTAATGTCAGTTAGGTTCAGTTCAGTTAAAATAAGGTAAGTTCAGTTCCATTAAATTCACTTCAGTTAATGTCATTTAAGTTCAGTTCAGTTAATGTCAGTTAAGTTCTGTTAAATTCAGTTAAGTTGTTAAGTTAAGTTTAGTTCAGTTCAAAGTTGATGTCAGTTCAGTTAAGGTAATGTCAGTTCAGTTCAGTTAAATTCAGGTAATTTCTGTTAAGTTAATGTCAATTAAGTTTAGTTCAGTTCAAAGTTGATGTCATTTAAGTTCAGATAAATTCAGTTAAGTTCAGTTCAATTCAGTGAAGTTGTTAAGTTAATGTCTGTTAAGGTTAGTTCAGTTCAAAGTTAATTTCAGTTCAGTTCAAAGTTAATGTCAGTTCAGTTAAATTCAGTTAAGTTCAGTTCAGTTAAATTCAGTTAAGGTAATGTCAGTTAAGTTCAGTTAAATTCAGTTAAAGTAATGTGAGTTAAGTTCAGATAAATTCAGTTAACCTGTTAAGTTCAGTTAAATTCGGTTAAGTTAATGTCAGTTAAGTTCAGTTAAATTCAGTTAAGTTGTTAAGTTTAGTTCAGTTCAAAGCTGATGTCAGTTAAGTTCAGATAAATTCAGTTAAGTTAAGTTAAATTCAGTTAATTTGTTAAGTTAATGTCAGTTAAGGTTAGTTCAGTTCAGAGTTAATTTCAGTTCAGTTCAGTTTAAAGTTAATGTCAGTTCAGTTAAGTTTATTTCAGTTACGTTCAGTTAAGTTGTTAAGTTCAATTAGCCTATAGGTTTAGTTCAGTTCAGAGTTAATGTCAGTTAAGTTCAGTTCAGTTAAATTCAGTTAAGGTAATGTCAATTAAGTCCAGCTAAATTCAGTTAAGTTAATGTCAGTTAAGTTCAAATCAATTCAGTTAAGTTCAGTTCAATTTAGCTAAGTTTAGTTACGTTAATGGATAAATTCAGTTAAGTTGTTAAGTTCAGTTAAATTTGGTTAAGTTAATGTCAGTTAAGTTCAAATCAGTTCAGTTAAGTTCAGTTCTATTTAGCTAAGTTTAGTTATGTTAATGTCAGTTAACTTCAGTTCAGTTAAATTCAGTTAAGTTAATGTCAGTTAATTCAGTTAAATTCAGTTAAGTTGTTAAGTTAAGTTTAGTTCTGTTCAAAGTTGATGTCAGTTAACTTCAGATAAATTCAGTTAAGTTCAGTTCAATTCAGTTAAGTTGTTAAGTTAATCCCAGTTAAGGTTAGTTCAGTTCAAAGTTAATGTCAGTTCAGTTAAGTACATTTCAGTTAAGTTCAGTTAAGGTAATGTCAGTTAAGTTCAGATAAATTTGGTTTAGTTAATGTCAGTTAAGTTCAGTTAAATTCAGTTACGTTCAGTTAAGTTAATATCAGTTAAGTTACGTTAAGTTCACTTCAGTTAAATACAGTTAAATTAAGTTAAGATCAGTTGTTTGGTTCAGTTAAATTCAGTAAAGTTTTTAAATTAAGTTAAAGAAAATAAGATGTATCTATTATTCAAATTATTTTGTGATTCTTTGGTTTTATGTTTTTAATAAAAAATCATTTTATTCATATTATAATTTGCTTATTTAAAAAGCACTGCTTCGGGAAGCATAGTGAAAATTCCCCATAGGTTTTGGCCTGTAACCACAAAAGTAGATTACAAATGTGACACTTGCAAATGTGAGAGGCAAACCTCCACAGATCACATCCTGAAAATGACCTCTATAAATCCCATCATTATATTTTCAAATAAAATATAAGCTCCACCTTGTTACAAGAACGGTCTCTGTGGCTCCCTCTTCTCCCCGCCAGCGGGAGCCCTCTCCGGAGTTCTAGTCACTACATTTCCCACAATCCCGTGCCTGGGGCTCCACTTCCGGTTCCGGGTCCCTCCGGTTCACTCTTGTTTGTCGGCCATTTTAGAGCGTCGCGCCCGCCAGTTCTCTGCGAAGTTTTGTTAGTTATGCTATCAATCCCGAGCGTTTACCTATCGGCCTGCTTACCCGTTGCCAACCGGACTGTTTATCGTGTATGTGAATCTCTGCTGCCTGCCCTTCATCGACCCTCGCTATCTCCTCGGATTAATCCCTTTGATCGCCGCCTGCCCCGACCTTTTGCATGGACTCTGACTACCCCGTTTGCTCTGCCTTCACTACACCAGTCTGCTGTTGTTGACCATTGCCTGCCGATATCGTTTGTGTTTAAAATAAAGTTGTTGCAGATGGATCCAACGTCTCCGGATTCCTCCATAACTGCGTCACAGAAAACTTCGCCACCAACGGATCCAGCGACAACGAGCCAGATCGCGTCAGAAGTATCCGCTCAAGCCTCTGTTCTGACGCGTCACCAGCAACAATTGGATCACCTCTCCGCACTCACCGAACAGCTTGTTCAGGCCATACGGGGGTTGCAGGTCGCAACCCCTCCCGCTCCACCTCCGGCCGCCATTCCACCCGCGGCGGCCGCGCCCATCACCGCGAGCCCCCGGCTAGCGTTCCCGGAGAAATTCGACGGTGCGCCATCCAAATGCAAGGGGTTTCTTCTCCAATGCACCCTGTTTGTCAGCCAGCAGCCGCATCTATATCCTACTGATGAGGGTAAGATTGCTTTCGTTTGTTCCCTTCTCACTGGTAGAGCTTTAGAGTGGGCCACCGCGGTCTGGGATGTGGGACGGCCCGCTTTTCCCTCGTTTGCTACATTTCTACAGAGCTTTAAGGAGGTATTTCAGCCCAAGCCAGAGAGCAGCGAGGCGGGGGAGCAAATTGTGGCTTTGAAGCAGGGACGACGTACAGCTGCCGATTATGCGCTAGATTTCCGTACGCTGGCGGCCCAGAGTGGTTGGAATGATGGTCCCCTCAAACTACATTACCGTAAGGGACTCAACCAGGACCTCCAGGTGGAGCTAGCATGCCGTGACGAGGGGCTAACGCTCAGCCAGTATATCGACCTCTCGATCCGGATCGACAACGTGATGCGCGCCCGCAAACCTGGCCGAACCTTTACCTCCCAACCCCCGACCCAACCACCCATCGCGACCGTTCCGGAACCCATGCAGCTGGGAGCAACTAAACTGACCGTGGAGGAGAGGGAGCGACGAATCAGGAATCATCTCTGTCTGTACTGTGGACAGCCGGGTCATCTCCGAGCCACCTGCCCCACCCGACCACCTCGTCCACCAACCTCGGTGAGTTCTGGTAATCTTCATCTTAGTCAATGTGAAGTACCTGTAATTCTCAAGACCAGGGACATTTCTGTGAAGACTACAGCACTAATAGACTCCGGTGCCGCCGGAAACTTCATAGACAGGGACTTTGTCAACACTAACCGTCTGCCTATTCTCTCTTGTGCTCCACCTGTGGCAGTGGCCGCCCTTGACGGGAGACCGTTAGGGACCGGCAGAGTTGAACACACCACCGATGACCTCATCCTCTGCTTAGAGCCGCATCACCAAGAAACCATCCGGTTTTTTATTATTTCTTCCCCCCGCACACCAATCATCCTCGGATTTCCATGGCTTAACCACCACGAGCCCATCATCTCATGGTCAGCAGGCACCATCGCTCATTGGTCCCCTCACTGCAAGCAACATTGTCTTCAGCCTATCCACCAAGCTAACTCCACGCCAACCTCCACCGAACTCAAAGATCCCATACCAGCCGAGTACCAGGATCTCCTTGAGGCCTTCAGCACCACCAAGGCGACCCAGCTACCTCCTCACCGCCCGGGGGACTGCGCCATAGATCTCCTTCCCGGGGCCGTCCCTCCCAAGGGACGCATCTTCCCTCTTTCGCAGCCAGAATCGGAGGCCATGAATCGGTACATCAAGGAGGAGCTTGCCAAGGGTTTCATCCGTCCCTCAACCTCTCCTGCTTCAGCTGGGTTCTTCTTCGTGAAGAAGAAGGATGGTGGACTGCGCCCGTGCATCGACTATCGCGCTCTCAACGACATCACCATAAAGTACCGCTATCCACTCCCGCTGGTACCCCCAGCCTTGGAACAGCTACGCTCGGCCAAGATCTACACCAAATTGGACCTACGATCTGCATACAACCTCATCAGAATCCGTGAGGGGGACGAGTGGAAGACAGCCTTCTCCACAACCACTGGGCACTATGAGTACCAGGTAATGCCCTTCGGCCTGGCCAATAGTCCTTCTTATTTCCAGGCCTTCGTCAACGACGTGTTTCGGGACATGCTGAACCGATGGGTCATCATTTATATTGACGACATCTTGATTTATTCGAACTCCTACTCTGATCACGTTCAACATGTCCGGGCCGTTCTTCAGCGCCTCATAGAACACCAACTGTATGCTAAGGAGGAGAAGTGCGAGTTCCATCAGAAGAGCATATCCTTCCTCGGCTACGTCATTAGCCCAGAGGGGGTCGCCATGGATGAGACCAAGGTGAATGCGGTTCGCAACTGGCCACGCCCCAGAACCATCAAGGAACTGCAGCGCTTCCTAGGCTTCTCAAACTTCTACCGCCGGTTCATCCGTAACTTTAGCACCGTGGCAGCTCCACTCTCGTCTATGCTGAAACAGGGTAAGACTCGTCTCACCTGGACCCCTTCTGCCATCCAGGCCTACGACGAGCTTCGCCAGAGGTTCACCACCGCACCCATTCTACACCACCCAGATCCCAACCTGCCCTTCCTCGTCGAGGTAGACGCTTCCAGTACCGGCGTGGGGGCTGTGCTCTCTCAACGACAGGGTCAACCCCCCAAGACCTTTCCCTGCGCTTACTTCTCTCACAAGCTCAGCCCCGCAGAACGAAACTACGACGTCGGCAACAGGGAGTTGTTGGCCATCAAACTCGCCCTGGAAGAGTGGCGGCACTGGCTGGAGGGTGCACGACATCCATTTACCATCCTAACCGATCACAGAAACCTTGAATATATTCGCTCCGCCAAGGTTCTCAATCACCGTCAGGCCAGATGGGCGCTGTTCTTCACCCGCTTTCACTTCGAAATAACGTATCGACCCGGTTCGCAGAACACCAAGGCGGACGCCCTCTCGCGCATCCACGAACCCGACCACACCACCACGCCACCAGAGACCATTCTGCCCACGTCTGTCATTCTGGCCCCTGTAACCTGGGATATAATGACTGAGATCACTGAGGGACAGGCTCAGGACCCTCCTCCAGTCGACTGCCCCGCTGATTTGACCTACGTCCCGGTTCATCTGCGTCCTCGAGTCCTATCAGAGGTTCATTGTACTCCCAGCTCCGGCCACCCTGGGATAGAAGCCACCATCGAGCTGCTACGCAACCGTTTCTGGTGGCGATCCCTTCGTACTGACACCATCACTTTTGTTAAAAGCTGTTCTGTATGCAACACCTCCAAGACCCCTCATCAACTTCCTGCCGGCCTTCTGCAGCCTCTCCCGGTCCCTAACCGCCCTTGGTCCCACATTGCCGTAGACTTCATCACTGATCTTCCCTCCTCCCACGGTCAGACCACCATCCTCTCAGTCATTGATCGTTTCTCCAAGGGTTGTCGGCTCATCCCCTTTCCCAAGCTCCCCACCGCTATGGAGACAGCAGAAGCCTTGTGCAACTCCGTCTTTCGTTTTTATGGTCTCCCAGAGGACATTGTATCCGATCGAGGCCCCCAGTTCACCTCGAGGTTATGGTCCAGCTTCTTCCACCTATTGGGGGTCAATGTAAGCCTTACCTCGGGCTACCACCCTCAGGCCAACGGACAAGTCGAGAGGCTGAACCAGGAGTTGACCAGGTTCCTACGCTCATACTGTCAAGACCACCAGGAGGACTGGAGCCGTTTCCTCCTATGGGCAGAATACGCCCAGAACTCCATACGCAAACCCTCCACTAACCTCACTCCGTTTCAGTGTATTCTAGGATACCAGCCCCCCCTGTTCCCTTGGTCCGGGGAGCCTTCTGATCTACCTGCAGTCAACTCCTGGTTCCAACGGAGCGAGGAGACCTGGAACCGGGCCCATGTTCATCTACAACGGGCCGTCCGTCGAGCTCGGACACAGGCCGATCGGAGACGCCGCCCCGGGCCTTCCTACGAACCAGGACAATGGGTCTGGCTCTCCACCCGGGATCTACGCCTACGTCTACCCAGCAAGAAACTAAGCCCCAGGTACGTGGGTCCTTTCCGAATCAGTCGTCAGATAACCCCAGTATCATTTAGACTAGAACTCCCACCAGAATACCGTATCTCACCCACCTTTCATATGTCTCTGTTAAAGCCCGCTGGCCGCCCGGAGGGAGTGGAGAACCTAGAGGGGACCGCTCCGCAGGGACCTACCCCCCTGATCATCGATGGCGAGGAGGTCTATCGAGTGAACACCATTCTGGACTCCCGGCGCCGGAGGGGTCGTCTTCAGTACCTGGTCGACTGGGAGGACTTTGGCCCCGAGGAGAGGTCCTGGGTACCTGCCGAAGATATCCTCGACCCTTCTCTCACCACGGACTTCCACGCATCACACCCAGATCGACCGGGACCCCGCGGAAGGGGTAGACCCCGGCGCCGGTTACCTCCTCGTGCCAGGAGGCACTCGCAGGGGGGGGGCTCTGTTACAAGAACGGTCTCTGTGGCTCCCTCTTCTCCCCGCCAGCGGGAGCCCTCTCCGGAGTTCTAGTCACTACATTTCCCACAATCCCGTGCCTGGGGCTCCACTTCCGGTTCCGGGTCCCTCCGGTTCACTCTTGTTTGTCGGCCATTTTAGAGCGTCGCGCCCGCCAGTTCTCTGCGAAGTTTTGTTAGTTATGCTATCAATCCCGAGCGTTTACCTATCGGACTGCTTACCCGTTGCCAACCGGACTGTTTATCGTGTATGTGAATCTCTGCTGCCTGCCCTTCATCGACCCTCGCTATCTCCTCGGATTAATCCCTTTGATCGCCGCCTGCCCCGACCTTTTGCATGGACTCTGACTACCCCGTTTGCTCTGCCTTCACTACACCAGTCTGCTGTTGTTGACCATTGCCTGCCGATATCGTTTGTGTTTAAAATAAAGTTGTTGCAGATGGATCCAACGTCTCCGGATTCCTCCATAACTGCGTCACACACCTGAACACCAAAACTGACCCCTCACTATTTAATTCACACCGAGGCACAGTTATATTTTGACACACCGAGAATATGTGTTATGTTGATAAAAGCGGTCTTCTTTTGCAAGTATGGCATGATATCCAACTGCCTCCAAACAGAATTCCCAGCAGGTTTTGACTTCAGTTCTGTTCTTCATAGTGGCTCGTCTCCAACCTCTCTTATTTTTTAATAAAACGCTCTTTCCCATGGGCACCGCTTTGCCTGGCAGTAGTCTTTATTTCTTGTCGGCTTTTCAACCTGCCAAGCTGTAGGGGATTCGGCCCTTGGGACGTTCCTGATCTCCACATGCGCGTCTTCACTTACATGACGGTCCCCAGAGCTCTTCCGTGACATTCATCATGTCCTCTTCGAGAAATTAGTGTTTATTGTGTTATGTAAAGCAACTGGGAAAGTAATTTCACAGTAAACACTCATGCAAGGTATTAATGATGTAAAATACGAATCATAAATGGCTATATGTTATTTGTACTGCTTACAGAGGAATTTAACATAACATAAAAACTCAGGACAAGCTCTGTAGGGGATTTTTTGTTTTGCCCATCATGTAAATATATATATATATATATATATATATACATACATATATATATATATATATATATATATATATATATACACATACATACATACATACATACATATATACACATACATATATATACTATTTCATAAGTAACATAAAAATGTAAAACAATTGAATTGAATGACTAAAATCATTCATTTATATTTTAGCACATAAAATATTATTTGTTATCTATTTATTTTATTATTAATTTATACATTTGATTATTGCTTTTAACAATAATTAACAGTAATTACCAATATTATTCAATATTGTTGCGTATTACAATTTTTATTAAATGCATTATTATTTATTAATCATTCATATACTTGAAATGCACACTCATGAAATACCCAATTATATTACTTTTATTAGTGTAATTATTACTTTAAATTAATATAATTTATTCGTTTTTATTTTAATAAAAAACTATTAATCTTATTTATTATTCATTTTGTAAATAAAATAAAATGTAAAACAATTTGATTTTATTATTTATTTACAAATTTAATAATAAACAATTTGTATTTTTATATACAAATATTAAAGTATTTAAGTCATTCAATATTATTTTTAATAAATAAAATATTTGTTATTTATAAATATTATTAATTTATATAATTTATTATTATTTTCAACAATAATTAAAAGTAATTAACAATATTATTAAATATTGTTGCATATTATAATTTTTATTAAATGCATTATTTGTTATTATTTATTAATAATTAATATACCTAAAATGCACACTCATTAAATATTTTATTATATTACTTTTATTAAAGTATTGTTATTATTACTTTAAATTAATATGAATTTGTTTTTATTTTAATAAAAACTATAATCATATTTATTAATCATTTTGTAAATAAAAAACAATTTGATTTATTTACAAATTTAACAATAAACAATTATATATAAATACAAATATTATGTTATATATACAAATATTATTTAAGTCATTCAATAATATTTGTAATAAAATATTATATTTTTTATGTTATTATTATTTTTTAATTTATTTTATTAAATGTATTGTTATTATGTATTATTATTATTATTATTATTATTATTATTATTATTATTAAATGTAGTATTTGTTATTATTTATTAATAATTCACACAATTGCAATATTTTTAATTTGATATTTATTTATTTATTTATGAAGGCCATAATCAATAACATGTTTTCGGCATTACCTAATATAACAATGTATGGATATAGCTGCATATTCAACTCTTCCCTATTAGTGTGAACTAGACTTTTGAGAGGAGTGTTAGGGGTGCTTGTTGAGCACATTTGGGAGCATCTGCAGCTGCTTTCTGTATTTTTATTTGACTCTTTTTCACCTCCTAATGGTCAGAGTTTTCCAGAGAGACCCTTAGTCAAGGATGCAGCAGGAATGGATGGGTTTATATTGGCTAAAGGCTCCTATTGTCCCAGAAACGATGTTAAAATAATATAGAAAGCTCTTCCTGGATTATCTCAACATATTTTGCTGGGTTTGGGTAGATGACAGCTTCCCACACAGCCATGAGCTCAGAAACAGCCCCTCTTTCAATTCACTGCTGCGGTTTTGCACCATTGACCAATAACAATGACCTTTTATTGACAGTGATTGCATTCATGATAAAAAGGATAACAATATATTCATCCATGCTCATCTATGTCAAGGACTGTAATTAGTCCTACAAATCAGAATAAGAATGCAGCTAAATTAGATTCATTCATCAAATTGGGTTTCTTGATTAAAATTATGCATTTTTGAAGTACACAGCTCATCTCTTAGAAACACTGAATGTCAAAGAGATGAAAGAAAATATACATTATACAATACTTCCAATATGCTACAATTCATAAGCTTTGTTTGAAACAAAAAACATTCATGATATAAAATGATATAAAAAATGCATATTAATATTATAATACTGTGTGTGTGTGTGTGTTTCTATACATGGTTTATTTATTTAAGTAAATTGTATATAATTATTTACATATTTTCATTGTTTATGCACACAATTTTAATTTATCTTGGTGAAAAGGTATAATGCATATGCAAAATGCATATAACAGCACAAAATTTTATTTATTTAAAAATTATTCATTATTAATTAATATATAGTTTTTTAATTATTTTTTTATATATAGAATTAAGTATTTAAATCGTTCAATATTTTTAAATAAACAAATTAGTAGTTTTTTTTATTTATTATCAATTTATACATTTATTATTTATTAATAATTTATATATTTGAAATGCATACTCATCAAATATTTTATTTTAATTTTGTTTTTCAAATATTTGTATTACTTTAATGTAATATAATTATTTATTTTGTAAATAAAATAAAAAGGTCAACCAATTTGTTTTTACTATTTATGAAAAAACAATTATTTGTTTTTATTATTTTTAGATATAAAATAAAGTAAACTATTCAATATTTTTAAATAAATAAAACATTTTTTATTATCAATTTATACATTTATGTTGTTATTAATTTCATATTATTAAGTATTATCATTTTTATTTAATGTATTATGTGTTATTGTTTATTAATATTTTTTTTATAATTATACTTGAAATGCATAGTCATCCAAATGTCATTTTATAATATAATTTAATTTGTTTTATTTGAATATAAACATTAATCATATTATTATTTATTTTGTAAATAAAATGAATATATAAACCAAGTTGTTTTTTTCATGAAAAATATTTTTTTTATTATTTTAGACAAAATAATAAAGTATTTAAATCATTTAGTATAATTTTTAATAAATAATATTTTAGACAAAAGAAATAAAATATTTAAATAATTTAGTATTTTTTTTAATAAAAAATGTTTTTTTATTTTATTATTAATTTATACATTTATTTTATTATTAATTTATTATTATTGTTAATTGATTGTTATTATATTAAAATATGAATTATTATATTGTTTATTAATAATATATATATATATATATATATATATATATAATAACAGTTAATAAATATTTAGTAAATAGTCATTAAATATTATTATAATTAATTATAACATTACATTAATTTTATCATATACTGTGTTTTTGTGTAATTTATACAATGACAAACTTTTAACTTATCTTGTTGTTTTTAAATATATTTTATATTTTGTCTATAATGCATTATCTATATCTACATTTTAAGTTCTAAATTTACGTTCTACCTAATTATAGAATTATAGGCCTACCTATAAGACAAAAATATTTCTATACACAAGTCATTATTTATTAATTGTTATATAAATAAATAAAAATTGTTTCAATATTTAATTAAATATTATTATAACCAATTATATTAGAATAATGTTATTGTTTTTATTTTTACATTTTATTACTTTTTTATATTTATTCAGTGTCCCTTGTTGTTTTGCCAAGTGTACTCATGTGTAGCAAAATAAGACACTTCAGTTTCTCTGACATCAGAAAATGTCCTGAATACCCATGAACCCAAGTGTGTTTTTCTCTCCTTCTTCTTTAACTACCTCTATCCTTAAGCCCTTCAAAAAGAGGCTGACAAAAGCACTACGCACATGCACTAAACTGAAGACGAATAATGCACGCAAAGCATGAGGCCACATCCTAATAAGAGTGCCTCTGTGCCTCTTTAAGGCTCGCGAAACCAATTTGATATAAAAGGCTTGTTTGAGACTATTAACACTGCTCAAGGCGTAACATTTTAGA
This sequence comes from Labeo catla, assembly GCA_012976165.1. Taxonomy (NCBI): domain Eukaryota; kingdom Metazoa; phylum Chordata; class Actinopteri; order Cypriniformes; family Cyprinidae; genus Labeo; species Labeo catla. The sequence goes on from VONZ01001058.1 coordinate 191,355, forward strand.
GACCTCCGCAAATGACTAAATATGTTTTTCCCACAGTCCAAAGAAATAAATTCAGACTTAACAGCTTCCTAAGCCACATATGTAATTCTGGAAAAGGAGAGGACAGGAAATGTAACACAACATTAATATAATAAGCCATTAGGAAAGTCCAAGATATTTTGCGATGTAGTGGGAATCTATTTCCCAAATCCTTTATTAAATTAACAGTGCGAGACACTGTCTTTTCCCTAGATACTGACCGAATTCATTTATGTGGCCTTCTAGAACTAGCCACTTCTAGAAAAGCAGAACTGGAATCAATGCTGTGGGCAAGGTTGCCAGGTTTTTTTTTTACCGCAAAACCCGCCCAAAACTAGCTCGGTCACGTTCGAATTTGTTTGGGTTCCCCTGGTAAAATTCACATTCCAGGGGCTAAATGAAAAGTTTGGTTCCAAAAAGCAATAAACGCCATTAAAGGAGAAGTCCACTTCCAAAACAACGATTCATATATAATGTACTCACCCCCTTGTCATCCAAGATGTCCATGTCTTTCTTTCTACAGTCGCATGTTTTTTTTGAGGAAAACATTTCAGTGTTATTCTGTCATGTTTTCTCCCTATATCTGCTCAACCAATCACAGCGCACCATTCCGCGCATTGTAAACAGTAAAGGCGGCGCTTTGAATACACCAGGCATCCAAGTTTGCAACGTTGAGTAATGAATCACAGACATATCAGGCGAATCCTTTTATAAACAAAGTGTAGAGAGTGTAAATAAGAGATACATTGTGCAGTGTAGAGAGCTTTGTTGATTATAATGGAACGTTGTGAGATCGCGATGAAGATGAGTGACAGCTTTTAATGATTTTTAAGGAAGTTTGTAAATGAGATAGTGATTTAATACAACAGTTAAATAAACAAGAAGTGAATATATTGTCTGGTTATAACACTATTGCCTGATTTGGCTCTATTTCGTCCTCAAAAATAGTTTGAAACAAAGCCACAACTGAGCCGCTGCGCATCTCCATTCAAACACAGCGGTGTTTCGTGAACGTGCGTTTTCTAGTGAGTCAATGAATTAATTACCAATTCATAAAAACAGTCACTTGCTTTATTGCTGAATGAATCAGCCGTTCAAACGAATCAAATGAACGATATCATTCAGTAATTAAATCAGTGACTTGCCGTCACATACTAGCAGTGTTAGTTTCATTTTTAAAGTATCTCCTTTTAAGTTATTTAAATCATTAAATATTTTCAAAATGTTATATTTAAAACATTAATCTCAACATGAATTTATGGATTTAATTGCACGCATGCCACCTCTGAGCCTCATTAAACATAAAAATACACCTACAATTCACTTTTGTGTTCTTCTGTGCCACTTCTGTAGTACAAATTATTTTTTTAAAATACTGATTTCATTTCATTTGATTGGTAACTTATTCTTTTTCTGTTGTTTTAATTAGAAATTGTAAAAAGCTTATAATATATATTAAATCTGACATACTTTTAATAAAGTAAAAAAAATGCCATTACAAAGGTAAAAACAAAATTCCACTTTAATTCACTTTAAGTCAAATATCAATGTTATTAACCTAAAGATGCTATTTGAAAGTTTGGAACAGAAAAAAGTGGTTTCATCTTGCCACTTTATTGGTAAAAAAAACACATTTTTACTCAAATAAATCAAAATGGATTTATAGCGTTTTGGATCCAGACTCTTCAAATGTCACGTTATTGGGGTCGCTTCAACCCGCGGATAAACCGTGGACTTGGCAACACTGGCTGTGGGCTCTCGGCGGGACGAACGATATCATCACATCTGAAGTGCGTGTAGCCTAATGTTTTTTCAAGTTACTTTCTTTTTCCTTCTTTTTTTGAGGCTGCCACGGTAAATCTCTCAGAAACATTCACTCCATTTCTGGTTCCATTTCTGTTGTCTTTGATTCAAAGGTTTATTAGTGATGATGTCGAACACCTCCCGTCGGCTTCTCCGCTTTATGTCCCACTGTAAAACATTCCTCTCAGTGGCGGGGCTTTGAACCAGCGCCTCCCGCCAAACTGGTGGCGCGAATAACCGTAAATGTCTCTGTGACCTGGAAAAGCAGGAGTCTGAATTATTGAGCCTACGGAAATGCATCGTGTTTCCTTGCTGAACTTAGCCATAACCCGTCTCTGATGCTAGAAACTATGTAACTGTGTGAGCTGACTTGATGTCTTCAGAATGGAACAACATATATAAATATATTTTTTATCCAAATGTAATATTGCGTTAAAGGTAAAGCATAGCCATTTTATTGAGGTGGATGATCAGTAAGATCTGATGTGTTATTGTTTTGTCCCAGTAAAAGGTCAGTACTCACAGTTGGTTCTTATGGGAAGTGACAAGCTGTGGAGATGCTTGACTGAACAGTAAAAGAATTTGAGTTCCTGTGCCTTTTTGGGCTAAAATATCATAAACTCAACTTTAAAATCAAAATGCCATATAAATTCATGGTCTAATGGTGCACAGTTGATTGTTTGTCTTTGTAAACGTTAATTTCAATTAATTTTTCAATCCTCTCCTCTAACAACCTGGCTTCATTCTGATATGTACTACTCACTCTAATCAATCCCTGCTCTACATTTGTCTTATTTCACCTGAGAATATATCAGATTAAGGAAATAAGTAGTTATCTGAGTAGGCCTTTACAGTGTTATTTTAGTATACATCAGTGTTATTTTAGTATTATTGTGGCATTATAACTTTTAATTATTATCTTGAATTATTTATTTTATTTTATTTTATTTTATTTTATTTATTTATTTATTTTTTTAACTGGTACAGTAATTTTCTTTCAGGACATTATCCATGATATTTATATTTTACAGCATATTTCATAATTTTCATTTTAATTTTAGTTAAAGCTTATTTTGCCTTGTTGTTTTTGTAATTTCTTACAAATCTTTTTCCCAGTGCCTTTAATTTCATTTCAGGGGTTTCATATATTATATTATATTATATATTTTATCGTTTTCATGTTACATTCAGTTAAATCTTCAATAATTTTGTTGTGCTTTGGTATTTATTTTAAATATGCCTATATAGTTTTTAATAAATGTTTGTTGTTTCAGTTTTTATTTATATTGTTTATTTCTAAAATGCTATAGCCTATAGTTTTGTCTCAATTTCAGTTTCAGTTTTTAAAAAAATATATATAAATGGTATACATACATTTTAGATTTTTCATGTTAAATTTAATTAAAACATTTATTTATTTATATTTTAAATATGCCTTTATAGTTTTTAATACATTTTTGCTGTTTCAATTTCTTTTAGCTATTGTTTTTTAAATGCCTATAGTTTTGTATCAATTTCAATGTCAGTTTCAGTTTTAGTTTTAAATTTAATTTTAATATATTTATATTTATATTATATATTTAATTTTTTGTATTCTTCATGTTAAATGTTTTAGTTAAAGCCTTAGTAATTTTGTTGTTTATTTATTTATTGCCTATAGGTTTTCATTTTTGTTGTTGCTTTAATTTCTATTAGTTATAGTTTTTAAATGCCTATATAGTTTTGTATCCATTTTGGCTTTAGTTGTTTATTTTAATATATTTCATATTATATATTTATGTTTTCTATTTTCCATTTTCATGTTGAATTTAGTTAAAGCTTTAATAATTTTTCTGTGTGGTTTTGTATTTATTGATTGATTGATGGATTGATTGATTTTAAATATGCCTAGTTTTTAATATATTTCTTGCTGTTTACATTTCTATTAGTTATTGTTTTTAAATGCCTGTAGCCTATAGTTTTGTATGAATTTCAGTGTCAGTTTCAGTTTTAGTTTTTAATTTAATCTTAATATATTTATATTTTATATTTTTCATGTTAAATGTTTTAGTTAAAGCTTTAGTAATTTTGTTGTGTTTATTTATTGCTTGCTTATATAGATACATATACTTTTTATTGGTCGAAGTTGAGTGAGGAGTTATATTTAGCTATTTCATCCGCTCTTCCGCCTACTCGTTTTGACTAGGCAGCATTCAGGTGTCTGTGACAGCTGGTGGTTCAAAGGTTAAAAGTAGCTCTCCCAACCTCTGCGTGAGATTCCTTTACCCCGGGGAGCTCATTGTTCCCAGCCCTCTCATTCAGCGTCACCGGGAAGGATCCTAACCTTGCCTCGCTGCTTTAATTTTCAAAACGCTGCTTGAAGATTTGAATTTCTGCACATCAATCTCCGGCCGCGGCGCTGGCGTGATTAATGGCCGCCATCGATCATGACGCGGCGCCGCTCGGAGGCCGCGTGCCGTCACACAGCTTTGCTTTGGAATAATGGGTGTGTTCCTACACCGTCACGTCTGGAAGTGGGTGCACATACACTGCCGTATTCCCATCGCTTGTGACTGTGCGTCTTTCCGATCTGCCTGTCAGGCGAGTGGGTGGATGCGAGTTCATCCAGGAACGACACAGGTTCTCATACTGCGAATGAATCGTAACAAATCAAATGCGGTAGATGTTTTTGTATATTTTTGCATGGCTATCAGTGGGCAGTAGCCTGCTGCATATGACAGTGAAGACGAAATATGGATTAATGCAGAAATACAGTGCAGGACGTATATAGAGTCAGTAATACATAAATATTTATGGAATCCAAAATATGTGATTATCCAATGAAAAGTTTGACACTGCAAAATTTCACCAAAAAGTATGTGTTTTTCCAATGTATTTAGTTAAGCATATCTATCTATTTATCTATCTATCTAATTTTTCAAAAATACACTCTAAAAAATAAAAAAAACACAATTTGTTGAGTCAGTTTAAAATAATTTGTTACCCTGCTGCCTTAAAATTTTAAGTTCAGTCAACTAAAATAAGTTTAGTCAACTTGAAATGTTAGGTTGTACTAAGTAACAACTTAGATATTTGTGTCTGCTAAACTTAACAGATTAGTAAGTAACCCAACTGCCTTAAAAATTTAAGTTGATTCAACTCAAATATCTAAGCTGTCACTTAGTATAATTTAACATTTCAAGTTGAATAAACTTTTTTTGAGTTGACTGAACTTAAAATTTTAAGGCAGCCAGGTTACAAATTATTTTAAGTTGACTCAACAAATTGTTTTTTACAGTGTATATTCCTTATGTACTTTTGAATAAATGTTGTTTTAGTAGGCCTACATAAAAAAAGCTGAAATAAAACAAGTTTATGTTCATATTTTTTATTGTTGTTGATTTAAAAAAAAAAATATATATATATATATATATTAATTTTAAGTAAAGTTTTCATAGATTTATTCTTGTTTTTGTAATTTCTAATAATTTTTAATGCCTATATATTTTATCATTTCAGTTTTATTTATTTTTTTACTTTAATATATATATATATATTTTTTTTTTTCATTTTAAATGTAAAGCTTTAGAAATTTTGTTGTGAGTTTGTTCATTTATTTATTTATTTATTGTGTGTTTTTGGATTTTTTTTTTATCTGTCTATCATCTATCTGTACTATATTTTATAATTTTCATTTAAATTTTAAGTAAAGCTTTCATAGATATATTCTTTTTGTCTTGTTTTTGTAATTTCTAATAATTTTTTAATGCCTACATATTTTATCATTTCAGTTTTAGTTTTTTTTTTTTTAAATATATTTATATTAAATATTATGTATTTATATATATTATTACATTTTTATGTCAGACTTGTCATCTGTTATATATTTTGGATTCCAAAAAAAAAAATCAAAAACTATGCTTCATCACATGGTTGTTTAAAATATAAAGCATTTTTTTTCCATTATGACATATGTTTAATATAATAATATTTACAAATATATTTGTGCTGGAAATATAATGAAATGTTTATATTTTAATTAAAATATTGTATGTAAATATGAATATAATAACATATGAAGATGCATATACATATGTATACATAATGTTTTTATGAGAAATATTTAAAATAAACAGGCATTTGTTTGGCCTGTTTCTTTATGGTAGCATGTTAATGTTCTCTGCACTCTATGGAGCTAGCCATGGTTTCATGCTAGCTATTCATCAACGTCAAGGAAAATATTCGTCTGTCTTCACAGTGCCTTTGTGAGCCTCATTACGACCAGACAAGAGCACAAAAACAGCCAGTCCCCACGGAGCACACAACAGACAGGAAGAACTGGGCTCTTTTTAACGAAGACATCATGCGGAATTAAAAAATTGAAGTCACCCTTGTTAGCATATGCACCAATTTTCCCGATGACACTAAAACGAGGTGCTTTCTGAGTTGCTTTCCATCTTTGGTCGCATGGTATTTGCTGGCATTGTTTCGTAAATGTCGCTTCCCTTTTACAACGCCCACAGGGATTGAAGTTGATATGTGGGAGTATTATATTGTTGCCTGTTGCTGACATTTCGACTGGATATTGCCGTCTTATTCCCCAAACAGCGAGCAGACCGTCTAACGCTTGTCTCGGCCTCCGCCCGCAGGAAGCGTGCGGCTCTGTGGTCCGAAGATCTGGGGGAAAATAAAAAATAGAGCACGGCCGCGTTAAATTGTCCATGAAGAGTTCAATTCTTGAATTAAATTGAAATAAGCAGAGCCCCCCTGATTTTCTCAGTTTGAATGCCTGAAAAGACCCCTTTTGTGAAGCATTATAATGCCTAAGCTGTTTCCGAACTCAATTTGGAAGTTAATATGTGTCTGCCGTGTCTGAAAAGGGGAGGACGAATGAAAGGAGATAGTCTGAACACTTTCTCAAATCGGTTCCTTTATGCGCTAGGCGCTAAAGAGATGGTTAGTCAGGGTGTATGTTTTCTGTATGCGAGTGCTGTATGTGTGTGCCTGGACATTTACTCGTCACCAGGCCCTGAGAGACTTTTTATGCATTTCTAGCACTGATTTCAGGAAAAATCTGTGGACGTCTGAGAAGTAGAATGACACTGAGAAGACTGATAGTTGAAAATGTAGTCAAATAGCAAAAATATTCTATTAACAAGCAAAGTAAGTTGCTTAGTTCATTACAGACGCTTATTTCCACTAGGGCTGTATGGATTCGATTAGTCTAGCCTGTTTTCAGCTAATGAACGGAACATTGTAGCATGCCTCCCATCCATTAAATTATAATAATCTTTGTGCTTTATTACTTTTGATGTCAAAAGTCTCAGATTTCAAATTCTGTCTATTACAGTATTCAAACATTAAATGCTGTTTTGACACTAGCACTAGTACTAGTTCTAGTTACAGCACAAAATAAACATGAATATACATCTGAAGGTATGTTAAAAGAGAGTAAAACTTACCGAAATCCGTATCCTGTCTCATGTAATCGCTCAATCAATGTCACATAATGTCACATTTACCTCAGATAAACATATAAGGTGACCATAAACTCATTAGTCAGCTAGATGAGAATGAAATATATGCACCATATGACAAATTCATAATAATTTTGACTATTCTTCCATGTTTAATTTATGTTTGAATAAACCTGTCAAGTTTTTAAGATATAGCCACCATTTTAATTTTTATAAAAAAAAAACAAATTGAAGAAAAGATATAACTGCATTTGTTATTATTATAAAGTTTTTTATACATTTCTTAGATTTTATTATTTCTTAGATTGTATTGTAAAAACTTATTAGAGTGTAATTCAAGCTTTCGTATACAAATCAGTTAATTTTTATCTTCAAAATTAGTACCAACTGACTCATATATTTTACAACATTAATTGAGTTTTTTTTTTTCCTTGAGAAAATATGGCATGTACTATCTGATATATATCCAAAATAATCTATATTAAATCGAGTCAAATTGAAAATGGAGTCGAATCGAATCCCATGCTTGAAAATCAGAAATGAATCATGAAATGTGTCAAAACCCAGCCCTAATTTCCGCCATAGAATAATGAAATAAAAAGGTCATTTGACTCTTCATCTCACAATTTTGACTTTTAATTTAATTTAAATTCTTGAATTATATCTTGCTTCTTTTTTCTAAGAATTGCAAAATGTTAACTCTTGCAACACTTGCAAGTGTATAAATTGCGATTTTGAGTTAAAATCAGTTTTAACTTGCGAATGTGATATATAAACTCATGATTGCAAGATATATATATATATATATATATATATATATACATATATACTAGACCTCATAAAATACGTATGATTTAGCAAATTAGCCACAAATTACGCACCTCAAAAATATATACGAATTTCCATTAGATCAAGTGGAATATAAACAGATTTTTTTTTTAAAAGAAAGTTTTTAATCGCACAATTCTCTCTTTTTTTCTTAATTCTATGTTTGTATCTCACAATTGTGTTATAAACTTGAAATTTTAAGTTAACATTTCTTAACTCTGAAATGAAAAGTCACATCTGAGAGATATAAATTTGCAACTGTGAGAAAGAAGTTATAATTTTAAGCTTATTTACTTTTAATCTCACAATTCTGACTTTTTTTTTCTTGGAATTCGATATTATATCTCACAATTTGGACATTTCAAAATTGCACATTTATATCTCAGAAATGCGCTGATATCTTTTTATTTATTTATCCTGTGGCAGAAATAAGCTCCCATAGTTTACAGCACTTTGTGCTACTTCAGTAAATTCCCTTGAGAGTAACCCACAGGTCAAACATCTGCCTTTTATGCTACCTTTAGCAATTGAGCCTCGGTTTTGGTCTGAAATTAACTTCAAAAGGCGACTCGGCGTGTTTTTCACCAGGTCAGAATGTGACCTCTCACACTGGGCCACTCTAGCCCCAGTTGTTTGTGTTGTTACAGTGGCTCGGAAAGGTAAACAGCAGAATTGTGATAAAGAATAGGGACGAATGCAGAATTGAACCAAACAGACTGTACTCATACTGCGCTGAGAGATCAAGTGCACAGCCGTGGGTTTCGCCAGAACCCAAATTGCTTCTGTCGTATCCACTTCTGCAGTTTGATTGTTCTTAATTGCTTCGCTTTCAACTTTCTTTTCTTTAAAAGGTGGTTTTCCTTGTATAGACCTTTGTATTTTGGTGGTCTTGATCACATTCCTACAACAAATAACAGCATATAGTTTAAGGGATAACATCTCATTGGATTGGAAGATAATAAGTAAATACAACCCGTAACTATATGCAATAACAATATCTCATGTAATTTGGTGTGTTTGTTACACAAAGTTGTCAAATGTGTTCTCTCCTCCGTATCACTTTTCAGGAAGAACTGTAATTACCTTCCCTATTTTCAATTCCAAGCCACTAAAAAGCCACTAGTTCTGGTATAAAAAGACATAAAATGTTTTCTACCAGCAGCGCTTTGGATGCATGCTTGCTTCAGCTCAGGGATACGTGAAATGAGAGGGGGATCATGACTCAAAGGCTCAGCCCAGTGCATGATTATGGGTCGCAGAGGGACACAAGCCGCCCTGAGGGTCTGGGGTGGGTCATGTGACCTGGAGATAAGAGTTGTGACCTTGATATGGTTCCTCGGCTCAAACGGCAGCATTTTTATGTTTGTGTTTATGTGTGAGGACTGAAAGAGAGAAAAGGGATAAAGCGTGATGGAAATGGAAGACAGCAAAGTCCACCGGCTTTCCGTGATGAGCTTAGCACTGTATGGAGGGAGAAGAAAACTAGCAAACTGAAAAGCAGCCTGTCTAAAACTGTACAGTACAAACCTTCAGTTTTGGAAGAAAGAGCGTTCATTTCATTTATTAGCCCAAATAAATCAGCTCATGTTTATTTTTTTAATGAAGCTTTTATCATCTGTATGACACACTGAAGTTGTGGTGAATCTGATTCGTCAAACTTGAATATTCACCAAAAAGATTCATTCAGATTCAATTGGTGACACTTGCTGTAGATTAAAAGTCAGAGTATTACAAGATGTTGAATCAATCAAATAGGTTTGCTAAAAAACACTGAATCATTCACGGAAGCCTCTGTTTTTGTTATTATGAATAAATAGGTTTTACTGGGAATAAAGGGGATTCACATCCACTTTTTATTCTTGTGGAATGAGTTTGACTCGCGTGTCAAACTTAACCAACGACATGACACAGTCATTGGTTCAGATGTCCAAGTTCATTTGGTGTGTTTACAAACAAAATGTCCCTTTCAGTGTCGTTTTCGAGTCTAAGACTCAGAATTGACTCTTTCAGTAAAAGGCTATTTTTGTTCATTCCAACCAACCAATGACAGGCCATTTCTTAGCCCACATGAATGCTGTTCATTTGTGCTAAAACACAAGACAGTTTCAGTAAAGAGAAAGTCAAGAAAGACAATGATTTGTTCATGGAAAAGCTTCACTCACAATTGAAAAACCACCATCATCTTGAAGATTCAAAGCTGAACAGCACTCCTATGGCTAAGCTAGCTTGTTTATATGATTTGTTTGCTAATGTCATTTGTAGACACATAAAATTTGGGATTCACATTCACTTTTTATCCTTGTTAAATGAGACTGACTCGCATGTCAAACATGACTCTTTCAGGCATTTCATTCACAAACAAAATGTCCTAGTTCATTTGGTGTGTTTACAAACAAAATGTCTCTTTCAGTGTTGCTTCAGGTCTCAGACTCAAAACTGATGCTTTTGGTAAAAGGCCAGTATTATATATTAGTTCTGTCTTACCAACCAATGATTTGCCACTTCTTAGCCCACATAAATGCTATTCATTTGTGCTAAAATACAAGACAGCGGTTTCAGTAAACAGAAAACCAAGGAATTAGTTAATTGTGTGATGATTCGTTGATGAAAAGATTCACTCACAACCAAAACACTACAATTATTTTGAAGATTCAAATCTGAACAGCAATGCGTTGGCTAAGCTAGCTTGTTTACATGGTGTGCTTTGCTAATGTCATTTTTACGCACACATTTAATAAATTTGGATTCACATCCACTTTTTATCCTTGTTGAATGAGATTGATTCACATGTCAAACTGAACAAACATTTGGTGTGTTTAAAGACTAAAAGGCTATTAAACAGCTTTTAAAAAGCTATATTCGTTCAGTCTTTACCAACCAATGATTTCATCTTAAAAATTCAAATCTGAACAGCACTGTGTTGGCTAAGCTAGCTTTTTTACATGGTGTGCTTTGCTATAATCTTGTATAAAATACAAGACAGTGGTTTTAGTTAACAGAAAGTTAAGGAAGCAAGGATTCCCTGATAGCACACATACATCACGGAGACATCTATTTAACATCTGCATTTACATCTGCAAGACGTATTTTTTAGATTGTTTGCTCATCTGCAATACGTCTGTAGGACATTTCCTATCAGATGTCAAATAGACGTCTATTAGTCTTTAAGATTTTGTAATGTATGTAAAACTGACATCTTTTTTTACTGACATCTTACAGACGTCTGTCAGATGTTTGCACACAGCAAATGCTTTCCAGATTAAGTGATCTTTAACAGACATCTTGCAGACCCTAATAGCACATGTACAGCACATGTACGTCTGTAAGATGTCAGTTTTACATACATTACAACATCTTAAAGACATCTAATAGACGTCTGATAGCAAATGTCTTATAGACGTATTGCAGATGAGCAGACAATCTAAAAAATACATCTTGCAGATATAAATGCAGACGTCAAATAAAAATCTCTGAGATGTACGCGTGTTATCAGGGTATTTGACATCTGCAATTACATCTGCAAGATGTATTTTAGTGTCTGCAATACATCTGTAGGACGTTTCCTATCAGATGTCTATTAGATGTCTTTTAAGATGTTTATGGTTTAGAATGTATGTAAAACTGACATCTGAAAGATGTCTGTCAGATGTTTGTACACAGCAGATGCTTTCCAGATCAAGTGATCTTTAACAGACATCTTGCAGACGTACGTGTGCTATGTAAGTAAGCTAGTTTGTTTACATGGTGTGCTTTAGTAAAAAAAAAAAAAGTTATTTTACACACACATTTAATCAGTTGGGATTCACATCCACTTTTTATCCTTCTTGAATAAGTTCAGTAAAAGGCCATATTTGTTCATTTAGACCAGGGGTGTCAAACTCAGTTCCTGGAGGGCCGCAGCCCTGCACAGTTTAGATTCAACCCTAATTAAACACACCTAATCAAGTCATTCAGGCTTGTTTGACAACTACATGGTTTATGTGTTAGAGCAGGGTTGGAACTAAACTCTGCAGGACTGCGGCCCTCCAGGACCGGAGTTTGACACCCCTGATTTAGACCAACCAATGACTCTTAGCCTGCATACATACTGTTTGTTTGCAAAAAGTAAAAATGACAATGATTCATTAACTTAAAGACTTATTCACAACCAAAACACCACCATCACACTCTCTCTCTCTCTCCTTCGGCTTGCTCCCTTTTTTATCAGGGGTCGCCATAGCGGAGTGATCCGCACAGCCGATTTGGCACAGGTTTTACGCCGGATGCCCTTCCTGCCACAACCCAGCCCTAACTTGAGAGTGCACTAACTTGTGCATCCGCAGTGCTGGGACACACTGAAACACCACCATCATACTAAAGATTCAAATCTGAACAGCACTGCTATGGCTTGTTTACATGGTGTGTTTTCCTAATGACTAATGGGAATAGATTCCCTAGCTTATAAAAAAAACAACCTTTACATGCTCACAGAGTCAGAAAGTCAGCAAAAAGTGTAAGCTCAAAACTACAGTTCAGTTTTTATACTTTTTCATTTTATGTTTTGCTAATGCAGCACACGTAGCGTCAGGCACCTGAAATGCGACCTACTTCTACCCTTTGAACAGAGAAGGTCCTTGCCTCCATTTTTGAATGCATACACCCTCAGCATGAATTTCTGGGTATGTGCACCCTTCACACTTGACTGTTTTTTCCCCGAAGACCAGTTGAAAGCCTCAGTTCTTTGCCAGGAGCATCTGTTTGGTGGTGACTTAAGAGGCCTAGGTTGCCTGAGAGAGATTGGCCTGAGGTACAGTGAATGCTTGTCTTGCCTTAGTGCACCTATGTGTGTGTGAGCAGGTAAAATCCCACCTTCTTCTTGCTTATCCTCGGATTAAAGCATCTCGGCCCCATGGTGCGGGCTGTCAGAGAGGGCGGCATGTGGAATCAAATCCGTCGGTCTTCAAAATGAAATCCCGGAGCCGGCTGGCCCAAATGTTTCCTGAGCACGCCGTATCTGAGCGTACGCTTCCATCCCCCTTGACAAGACACCGCAGGCTACCACGAATCTACGTTAGATTTTCTCCCTGCCGCTCACACTGGGCCTGTCATTTCTTCTGTTAGACATCTCTCCAAGACATCAGTCTCTTTTTGTCCCATTTTTATAAAACATACTGTACAAGTTTGTTAAGATGGCGCTGAAACAGAAAAAGCAGGAACTAGAATGAAGAATTGAGTTTAAAGTCAACTCTCTTAGGGTTTGTACAGGTTTGTTTCCCAACGTTCAAGTATATTAAACAAATATTGGTGTTTACTGAGCATTTAAGTTTTTTAAGTATTGGTGCTTATAGCATATAGTTAATAAGACTATTGTATTAAATAACATATAACTGCGTTATTTTTTCAGTAACAAGTAATCAAACGAATAACTGTTTCCCCTGTTACAACGCCGCAGCGTTACAATAATTTATAATAATATTGTTCTAATTTTATTTTTCAGTTCAGCAGCATAACGTACCTGTATTTGACGAACCGTAAACTGTTAGTCTGAAGGCACACGAGACGTTGTTTCATATACCATGCAGAATTGACCCTCACCATGTAAACGATATTCTTTGTTGTATTTTCCTGTCAAAATAACGGAGTTTCTTGGAATTCTTCAGCTTTCAAGAACTGCCGGTTTCTCCGATAGTAGGCGGAACTAATGCGCAAACGGCAATCTTATTGGCTCGCGCTCACCTATTATCGTCCCAGTTTTGATTTCAGCAAATCAGTTCAAGCGAACGCAGACAACGTGATTAATATTCATGAACCCAGCAGCTCATTAATCCTTAGTGCGTTTTATATTGTTATTAGTACTAGAAATCGTAGTAGTTTTGTTATCTTATCAGTATTATTATTACTCCCTTTTTTTTTGTAGAAACATTAAGTTTTAAATTACGTCAACGTGACAGACATGCATTCATACATGGTTATTCTAAGTACTGACATTCTAATTGCTAAAGCTTAATGCTTAATTACCATAATGTCATTATGATGCTTGACTGACTGATAGTAAATGTACTTTCAGATATTAAAAAAAAAAAACAGATATCAGATATTTAATATTAATCTGGTGAGTAAACAAAAATTGTAATTCATTTAAATGAAAATTTCATTCAACATATTTAATATTGAGGGAATCCAAGTTATTTGACATACTTGAACTTTTTAAAGTAACACAATAGTTAAAGTAACACAATAGTTTTTAAAGCCACACAATAGTCCCCGGTAATCAGTTACTTTTATAATGATGTAACTCAGTTACTAACTCAGTTACTATTTGCAAAGTATCTAGTAACTATAACTAATTACGTTTTTAAAGTAACATGCCCAACACTGTTTATATATATAATATATATTATTATTAATTATACATATATTTCAATTTACTTCTATACATTCATGATTTACATTCGTATATTATTATTATTTTTTTTTTTATCTTAATATCCTGATTTACAACTATATATTCTGATTTATAAATAAATATTCTACCTAGACCCCCTTTCACAGAAATACTACATGAAAGGCACTACATTTCTCCAAGAGGGTGACAAGAGATTATACCCATAATGCTTTTTAACCTTAACAGCCAATCAGAACTATCTACACTGTTTCATTGTGTTTTGGCACTATAAATAGTTGTCAGATTGCAGTCTTTTTCCATTTACAAAGCAAGATGCTTGTATGACTGTTACCTATGTAGTAAATAGCAGCTTGCAGGTGTTTCCAAGATGGCCACCAAGTGACTTGTATTTAACTTGGGCCTTTGGTTTTACACAAATGCTTGAAAATCAATGGCATCAGCTGTTTAACTGTCATTTTGGGATTATTATATTGCCTCATCAAGGACATACAACATGAACATGTAAGTACTCAGCATGGTTTTATTGTATTTTCTCAGCACATGTAGAAAACCTGAGGAGATCCAACTTCTCACCGCTGAGAAAGATATCCAGTCATGTGATGGTATTTGCTGGTATTTTTATGGAGATTTGCTTGTTTGAATCAGGGTTTCATTCTGGCAGAGAGTTTCTTTGGTTTGGTTGCTCTCCGGCTGTCCTCTCTAGCAAGCCAGCTAATTAGCATGTGGTGGTATAAATAGCTTCCCCGGCCTGTTGAGAAGCTTCCTGTGCCCAGTGTCTTACTGAGGTCAGGTTGTGGGATTCGTACTGCTCAGTAAACTGGAAAGTTAACAACAAATATTAATGTATGAGAGTTTTGCTGTCTGTCCTTGATTAAAAAGATTGATCATACTGTTATTGAAGTAGGCAGTGTTACCCAAAGGATGCTGAAAATTATTTGAGCAATTAATTAATTTTTTATTCTGTGTATTATATGTGACCCTGGACCACAAAACCAGTCATAAGGGTTAATTTTTCAAAACTGAGATTAAAACATCATCTGAAAGCTGAATAAATACGCTTTCCACTGATGTATGGTTTGTTAGGATAGGACAATATCTGGCTGAGATACAACTATTTGAATATCTGGAATCTGAGGGTGCAAAAAAAATCTAAAAATTGAGAAGATTGCCTTTAAAGTTGTCCAAATGAAGTTCTTAACAATGCATATTACTAATCAAAAATTACGTTTTTATATATTTACAGTAGGAAATTTACAAAATATCTTCATGGAACATGATCTTTACTTAATTTCCTAATGATTTTTGGCATAAAATAAAAATCAATAATTTTGACCCACACAATGTATTTTTGGCTATTGCTACAAATATACCCCAGCGACTTAAAACTGGTTTTGTGGTCCAGGGTCACATATTAGCTTGTGTTAAAATGAATGTAATACGCTCTGGCTTCACTGCTAACTTAATTAATAGTTTTGCCTTAGAAGTAACTTTTTTCCTCAAGACGTAGGGTATGTTTACATGACAACAAAGTACTACAAAATGGTTTTAATAATTTTACTTGGAGGTAATACTGGTATAATTGTCAAGAACTTGAGATTTACTGGTTTTCAAAAGTTTTGAACTTTCTATTCATCAAAGAATCCTGAAAAACAATTTATCACAGTTTCCACAAAAATATTAAGCAGCACTACTGTTTTCAATATAGATAAAAGGTTCCTGAGCAGCAAATTAGCATATTAAAAGAATTTCTGATTAGTGTTGTCAAAAGTACCGACGTTGGTAACAGTAGCTACTGAAATTAAAAAATTGTGATGATACCAATGCTATTAAATTGTGTGAATTCGTACGACCTCGCTCGTATGCTTTTGTACGATTTGTCTGGATCAGTGGTCCTCAACTCCAGTATTCAGGGCCCACTGCTCTGCACATTTTGTATGTCTCCCTCATTTAACGCAACTAAATTCAGATCATCAGCTCGTTAGGAGAAAGATCCATGAACTGAACTGAGTGTGTCAGATTCAGAAACTGTTTAAAATAAGTTTAGTCAACTTGAAGTGTTAGGTTGTACTAAGTAACAACTTAGATATTTGTGTTTGCTAAACTTAACATGGGTAAGTAACCCAGCTACCTTAAAATTTTGTTGTCACTTAGTATAATTTAACATTTCAAGTTGAATAAACTTAAACTTTTAAGGCAGCCAGGTTACCAATTATTTTAAACTGACTCAACAAATTGTTTTTTACAGTGTTGGACCAAACCAGTATTTACCCTAGCATTTTGAGCGCTGTCTTGAGCAGATTCTTAAACTCCTCTGATTGGCCATTGTGTTCACATGCTCAACAGATATGTCTGTGGTTGGCTACAGTGATCATCGCTTCAAAAACTTGTTGCAAATGCACATCTTTCACGCTCTTTACCGAGCGCTTACACAGATACACATGGAAGCGTTTTAAAGCTGTGTCTATCAGCAGATCCGTCTATAGACCGATATATTAGGGATCAGTTGTGTTTATCTGTATAAGCGGTATAAACACCAGTAGACTATCATCAGCTATAAATGTTCTGTAAAAACAATGCACAGCAGCTTTCAGCCTGCCATCATGACGCAAACTTGAAATATCAGACATACAATAGTAGTTCTTCACAGGTTTTTTTTTCATCTGATTGTTCTGGTTTTCCATATATATATATTTTTTTCTTTGTAAACATGGAAAATAGAATTAGTATGTCACAGATCGTAGTATGTTTAAAAAAAGTATGCCAAAGATTCCTGGATGGTCTACTATTTTCGGTTCAAATTCAAAATGCCAGCCGATGCACATTCTAACAGCTAATATTGCCCACAACACATTGCATGGAGGATGAGGATTCGCTTAAATCCTGCATAAAAAATGTTAAAAAAACTACAAACATGGAAGATATGCATGACAGATGGACAGAGAAAGGGGGTTGAGTGAATAATCAATGTCTAACCTGAAGAAAAAAATATTTATTTAATGTTATCCATGTTACATTTCATCTGCAGCAACATTGTGAACTTGTCCATTATATCGCGCTTACTACAGTTCAGTTAGGGCAGGGTTTCCAGGTTTTTTTTTTACAACAAAACCCCTTTTAGATGGGGTCCCCCGTTAAAAATCGCATTCTGCAGGGTAAAATACGCGTTTTTTGGTGGGGTACCCCTGGTAAAATACACATTCCAGTGGATAAATATCACATTTTTGGGGTCGCTTCAACCCGCGGACATGAAAAACAACCCACAGCCACAGTGTTAAAGTAGCCCAATTCCACGGGAAAACAGCGGACTTGGCAACGCTAATCAAGAGGCTCTGGCTGGTGTGACTGAGTGGAGGCTGGGCTAATTTGCCTATTCATAGATCCGTAAAGATAGTAAATGAGGCAAAGGTGGTAGAGTTACATCCAAGCTGTTTTAAGGCATGAGAAAATTATTTTCACAAGGAAAAACGTGTAAATATGTCATTTTGATGATCAAATATGAGCTTTACGGAATGCAATTTTTGACTACAGGGAGACTTTAAAGACGCAGCTATGATGAAGTAGTATGTTCCAAAGCTTGCTTACTATTCTGGTACATACTCAAAAGTATGTACTTTTTCTTTACAAAAAAATACATATTTTTAGGGCAAAGTATAAGTAGGTGAATCTTTAACTGAGAGCAGTGATTTTAAAATTTTGCTTTTTTTACTGTATTTCGATAAAGTATATTCATCCTTGAAGCGCAGCTTCTTTCAAAAACATTGTGATTTCTCATAATTAAGACATTTTGCATTAGTTAGTATTTGCAGAGATACTGATTAATTAGTACAAATTGGGGCTTAGCTCTTCGTTTACTGTTCTGATCTATTTTAAGCTTTTATTTAGAAGTTGTTTGTGTCCGTATGTGTTTACTTCACAATTGACCGCTTATTCAGGTGGGTGGTGTGTTAAATCGCTAATCAGCGAGGATGGCCGCACATCTGGCCGTTAATTACCGCTGTCTGGCGTTCTTGCTGACTCACAGAGCAAACGCCGACAACGGGATTAAACTTTAAAAACATCGGCTGTGTTTGACAGCACAGGACACGGGAGGCTAAAGTGAAACTGATAAGGGCTGGAGAAATAGCTGTATAGAAACACTCAGACGGCTGACAGTATTGTGATACGTGGGTTTCGTTTGACGAGTGTGTGTTTGCGTTGCTGCGTTTGTGTGCGGTTACACTGTAAAGCTCTGTTTGCCGTTACTGTTGACAATGGGACAATGAACTTGACAGTTTGTAGTCTGAGTTCTCATGGTTTCTTTCTTTGTCAGACTTTGTGGGAAAACAAAAAGTGTAGAGGATTTTTCACGTTTAATTTTTGATGAGCTCAGTTGCAGCTAACAGGTTTTGACCCACTAGCCACAAGCCAAAAGGCTCTTAAACTAAAAACTGAAGAAATGGAGAAAGTTTACCTGAGAGAAAACAACACGCTGTTGTAAGAAAACATCACTCTATAGTGTTGTGCTGTGTTTTGAGCTCAAAATATCTACTTTTTTTTATAGTAGGCTATAAATATACAAAAAAATATATATTGTGGTTTAAACTACTTCCACGTTTTGCCTTTTTCAGACAAGGGACAGATTTGAAAACGGACTTAATGACCATTTTTGATTATTGTACATCTCTGAACTGAGAAGCCACTTAAGTGATATCTGTATCTATTTAAATCTGAAGCTTTTTCCATATTCATTGTTAAATGCAGGATATGACGCTTCCAAAGCCTTTTTTTTCACACGTGCAATTTATTCTTAACTTCTTTGAGGATGTGACTGTTTTCCTTGATAATGAATTATGCATGAGCTCTCTTGGGTTCACCCAGATGCTCCGTACCTTTCCCTCTCTCTGAATCGTCTTTGTTTTCAGCGTCGTTTTGTGCCAAATTTAGAGCTTAGTTTGCTCTCTTTTATTCTTCCCAGCGATAATGTAATCTCTTCATCTAAAAGACAAGGTTCACCGGGTCATTTCATTTCAAGATATTTCTAATTTACCACATTTTCATGTCTGTAACACAACCAAGCAGTGGAAATAGTGCTGCTAAAGAAAGACAAGAACAGCTTTATTCTTTCTTCACTCGCCCATGAATTTAATGTAAATCCTGCAATGTTATTGTAGTGTTAATTATACACTATTATAGTAAGCTTTTTAAATCATATTTTAAATTGGCTTTTAATTTTTTTTGTATTATTATTATTATTATTATTATTATGAATGAATGAATGAATGATCGCATTTATATAGCGCTTTCATTGTGTATTGCTATACACTCAAAGGGCTTTACAATCATATGGGGGGATCTCTCCTCAACCACCACCAGTGTGCAGCATCCACTTGGATGATGCGACGGCAGCCACAGGACAACGGCGCCAGTGCGCTCACCACACACCAGCTACAGGTGGAGAGGAGAGAGAGTGATAGAGCCAATTCAGTGAATGGGGATTATTAGGAGGCCATGATTGACAAAGGCCAGAGGAGGGAATTTGGCCAGGACACCGGGGATACTCCCCTACTCTTTACAAGAAGTGCCATGGGATTTTTAATGACCACAAAGAGTCAGGACCTCGGTTTAACGTCTCATCCGAATGACGGTGCTTTTTACAGTATAGTGTCCCCATCACTACACTGGGGCATTAGGACCCACATAGCCCACAGGGTGAGCACCCCCTGCTGGCCTCACTAACACCTCTTCCAACAGCAACCTAGTTTTCCCAGGTGGTCTCCCATCCAGGTACTGACCAGGCTCAGCCCTGCTTAGCTTCAGTGGGTAGCCAGTCTTGGGCTGCAGGGTGAAATGGCTGTGGCCATATTATTATTATTATATTATTTTTTGTATAATTAATATTTTAATTTTAGTTAAGGTTTTAGGAATTTCATGTTTTTGTCATTTTATTTATGTATTTATTTACATTTCAAGTCATGTCAAGCCAATATGTTTATTTTTATAAAAAAAAAAAAAAATAGGCTTAGTTTTTCCATCTAATATTTATATTTTCAGATATATGTCAGTGAGTGATGACAAGTTATTTGTTTAGTTTCTCTCTCTCTCTCTCTCTCTCTCTCTATATATATATATATATATATATATAATGTGGCATTGGGGTGTCTGTGTGTGTTTGGGGAAACTTTAAAACCTTTATTATTTTCGTGTTTCCATTTGTTATTGCTTGCTGTGCAGAAATTACACTTCACCTTTAAGGCCTTTTAGCGCTATTTGTGCAAGTAGATGGATGAGAACTACCAAGTAGCCTGTTTGGTGGTGTTGACTATTTTCCATTCCTTAAGTAGCCGCCCAAGTGGAGCACAACGTCAACCCTATTCCGTTGTGTCTCCACCTGAGTGCCCCGAGTCTCCAGAGTCCTCTAAACAAAACAAACTATGCCCGTACATCTTTGCTGGCAATAAACATGTGTGTCAATTCTCACAGTCCCTTCCCAGCCTTGAGTGAACGTAATTGGCTATATGGTGCAGTGTTCTTCTTCTATGATTTATCAAGGCTCCATGGCACTCTCCACCCTCAAGGTTGAATTTGCTCGCTGAACAAAGTCAGACAAGAAGGGAAGGTTCTGCGCCATCTCCAAAACTGGCAAACTAAACAAAAACGTAGCCCAGATGAGATTAGCTGGAGAGAAGAATAAAGCCGCGGAGATTCTTGTGGCTTCAGTAGCATCTACAAGCCAATGTGAACTTTATTCCAGACGAGCCGCAATTGACCGTACACACACCGGGTGTGTCAAACTTTTAAGACGATACGATGTAGAGCTTTTAAAAGTCAGGCAGAGTGTGAGATCCTATTGTAACATTCATACGTCAAAGTGCTACACTTGTCCTCCTTCTGCTGTAAAGTCTTGTCACTTTAAATGATGTTTATATGTCTCCCTCACAGGGCCGCCACATGAATCTTTCAGAACAGTCTAGGAGTGAACTCTCTGATTTGCTTTTAACAACACATCTGAGAGGAGATCTCACACACAGACATGTTTGACTATTGTTTGAAGGGTTTTGAGGCTGCTGTGCTGTTGGAGAACATAACCGACCAGTCTTTAGGACCAAAACAAGCTGGATTTTTTTTTTGGACAAATCCTCCTCCTGAGTTTTTTAATAGCATTAGCCAAATGTGGACATTATTGTGCACAGCTGATATGATTTATTGATCCTAATAGAGAGCTGTTTTGGAGAACTGATGCATAAGCTCATTTTTTTAAGTTCCTTTCAGGGTAATTAGCTTCTGGAAACCTACAAACTATAGGAATTAAGAGCTATTGAGCCAAACTAACCTTTTAGCCTCATAGATAAATAATTTAGCACAAAATATCTTAGTGAAAAAAAAAAAAAAGTGTAAAAGTATGATTTGATGCAAAAGTGTTCTAGATAGTTGCTAGGGCATTGCTGTGAGATTGCTACAATGTTTTGAAATGTGTTTCTTGTACAACAACGTAAGTTGCTGCTTGCCCACCATAGTACACTGCATTGTTGGAGAAACTAGCTAGTCACGACTTTTTCCTGGAAATGTAGTAACATGGTCGCACATGCATTATTTAAACCATGTTGTTTTAACAATAAAATACTATTGTTAATGATGTCATGCGTAGTTGGTGGAGTAATAATTTCTGCTAATTAATACACTGAACAAAATTATAAACGCAACACTTTTGTTTTTGCCCCCATTTTTTATGAGCTGAACTTCAAGATCTAAGACTTTTTCTGTGTAAACAAAAGGCCTATTTCTCTCAAATATTGTTCACTAATCTGTCTAAATCTGTGTTAGTGAGCACTTCTCCTTTGCTGAGATAATCTATCCACCTCACAGGTGTGACATATTAATATGCTGATTAGACAGCATGACTATTGCACAGGTGTACCTTAGGCTGGCCACAATAAAAAGCCACTCTAAAGTGTGCCGTTTTATCACATAGCACAATTTGAGGGAGCGTGCAACTGGCGTGCTGACTGCAGGAATGTCCACCAGAGCTGTTGCCCATGAATTGAATGTTCATTTCTCTACCGTAAGCTGTCTCCAAAGGCGTTTCAGAGAATTTGGCAGTACATCCAACCGGCCACACAACCGCAGACCACGTGTAACCATACCAGCCCAGGACCTCTACATTCAGCATCTTCACCTCCAAGATCGTCTGAGACCAGCCACCTCGACAGCTGCTGCAACAATCGGTTTGCATAACCAAAGAATTTCTGCACAAACTGTCAGAAACCGTCTCAGGGAAGCTTATCTGCATGCTCGTCATCCTCATTGGGGGCGACTTGAGTGGACAAATGCTCACGTTCAATGGCGTCTGGCACTTTGGAGAGGTGTTCTCTTCACAGATGAATCCCTGTTTTCACTGTACAGGGCAGATGGCAGACAGCGTGTATGGCGTCATGTGGGTGAGCGGTTTGCTGATGTCAATGTTGTGGATCGAGTGGCCCATGGTGGCGGGCAGGCGTATGTTATGGACAACGAACACAGGTGCATTTTATTGATGGCATTTTGAATGCACAGAGATACCTTGACGAGATCCTGAGGCCCATTGTTGTGCCATTCATCCATGACCATCACCTCATGTTGCAGCATGATAATGCACAACACCATGTTGCAAGGATCTGTACACAATTCCAGGAAGCTGAAAACATTGGCGTATACGACAGCGTGTTCCAGTTCCTGCCAATATCCAGCAACTTAGCACAGCCATTGAAGAGTGGACCAACATTCCACAGGCCACAATCAACAACCTGATCAACTCTATGTGAAGGAGACGTGTTGCACTGCGTGAGGCAAGTGGTGGTCACACCAGAAACTGACTGGTTTTCAGACCCCCCAGAACCCCCCCAAATACAGTAAAACTGCACATCCACAATAAAAGGCCACCCTAAGGCCTGTGCAATAATCATACCGTCTAATCAGCATGTTGATATGCCACACCTGTGAGGTGGATGGATTATCTCGGCAAAGGAGAAGTGCTCACTAACACAGATTTAGACATATTTGTGAACAGTATATGAGAGAAATAATTGCGTTCATAATTTTGGTCAGTGTAGATTCTATATTTTTTTTCCTCTCACAATAAGTCATAGCAATGGATGTTGGTAATTTTGCATATATTGCAGCCACCGCACTAGCCATTATTTT